>CM035160.1:72644959-72779047 GCA_020205615.1 Panax quinquefolius | reverse complement strand
GAAATTGTTGAGTCAAGGTTGTGTGGGCTATTTAGCTTACATAGTCGATACTCAGAAGAAGAAGGGTGTGAAATTATAAGAAATAATTTAGTAGTAGTGAGAGAATTCGAAGACGTTTTTCCAGAAGATTTGCCAGGACTTCCGCCTGACAGAGAAATTTAGTTCGTGATCGACTTAGCACTAGGAACAGCACCAATATCGAAGGCCCCTTATAGAATGGCTCCGGTAGAAATGAAGGAACTGATGGTACAGTTGCAAGAGTTACTGGACAAGAAATATATTCAACCAAGTGTATCATCGTGGGGAGCGCCAGTTTTATTTGTTAAGAAGAAGGATGGAACAATGCGTCTTTGCATTGATTATAGAGAGTTAAACAAAGTCACTATTAAGAATAAGTATCCGTTGCCTAGAATAGATGACTTGTTTGATCAGCTGAAGGGTGCTAAATATTTCTCAAAAATTGATTTGAGAAGTGGGTATCACCAATTGAATGTAAGAAAAGAGGATATACCTAGAACGGTATTCAGAACTCGGGACAGACATTATGAGTTTCTCGTGATGTCTTTTGGTTTAACTAATGCCCCTGCTGCATTCATGGATTTGATGAACAGGGTGTTTAAACCATTCTTAGACAAGTTTGTAGTGGTATTTATTGATGACATTCTGGTGTATTCCAAAACTCAAGAAGAACACGTGAAACTTTTACGTTTGACATTGGAAACACTAAGGAAGGAAAAGTCAGACGCTTGAAAATTCTCTAAGTGCGTAATTTTGGCTCGATCGTCGTATAATTTTTGGGTCATGTGATTGACAAAGATGGGATTTCAGTGGATCCATCAAAAGTGGAAGTTGTAATCAATTGGGAACAACCAAGGACACCTTCGGAGGTGAGGAGTTTCTTGGGACTGGCCGGTTATTATAGAAGATTCATCCAAGATTTTTCTAAGATAGCCACTCCGCTAACAAATTGGACAAGGAAAACTCTAAAATTCGTTTGGACGGAGAAATGTGAAGAGAGTTTCCAAGATTTGAAGAAAAAGTTAAGTATGGCACCTATATTGACGTTACCAGATAATACAGGAAATTTTGTGGTGTATAGTGATACCTCACACAAAGGATTGGGTTGTGTTCTTATGCAGAACGGCAAAGTTATTGCATATGCATCAAGACAACTGAAGGATTATGAGAAAGGGTATCCGATTCATGATTTGGAATTGGCTGCAGTTGTATTTGCTCTGAAAATACGGAGACACTATCTTTATGGAGAGAAATGTGAGATCTACACAGACCACAAAAGTCTGAAGTATATTTTCACTCAGAAGGTTTTGAACATGCGTCAAAGAAGGTGGATGGAATTGATAAAAGATTATGATTGTGAAATCTTTTATCATCCGGGCAAAGCGAATGTGGTGGCAGATGCTTTAAGCAGGAAAGGTCGGGAGAAGTTGATGCTAATAACAACTCAGGAGGAGCTCATTTCAGCAATGACAAAACTGGAGTTGGAAGTCAAATTTCCAAAAGAATCTGATGAACAACTATTCCAGATAAAAGCTAGTCCAACTTTAGTGGACAAAGTGAAGAATGCTCAACTACAAGATGAGGAGTATGGGAAAATCAAAGAGAATCTGGTTGAGGGCGGTGATGTAAAATACAAGGTCGATACTGAAGGATTACTACGATTCAAGGGAAGAAAATGGGTTCCAGCAGTGCTAGAACTGAAAGACGAAATCTTAACCGAAGCACACAACACAAGATATTTGATTCATCCAGGAAGCACGAAAATGTATCAAGACTTGCGCCAACATTTTTTGTGGCCGAATATGAAAAGGGACGTTGCAGAATGTGTAGCGAAATGCTTGACATGTCAAAGTGTAAAAGCCGAACATCAAAGACCCAGCGGATTACTCCAACCGTTGGAAATATCGGAATGGAAGTGGGAACACATCACAATGGATTTTGTGGTGGGTCTTCCAACTACTCAGAGAGGATGCGATGCGATTTGGGTGATAGTGGACAGACTGAGGAAATCAGTGCACTTTCTACCAATAAAGATTAGATTCAATCTTGATCATTTGGCAAGATTGTACATTAAAGAGATCGTTTCGAGGCATGGAGTGCCAGTATCAATTGTGTCCGATAGAGATCCGCGATTCACATCGAATTTTTGGAAAAGACTACAAGAATGCATGGGGACACAGTTGCGAATGAGTACGGCTTATCATCAACAAATAGATGGCCAAAGCGAATGAACAATTCAGACATTGGAAGATATGTTGAGAGCATGTGTCATGGACTTTAAAGGAAGCTGGGAAGAACAATTACCGTTGGTGGAATTTGTTTACAACAACATTTATCACGCGAGCATCGGCATGCCACCTTACGAGGCATTGTACGGCAGAAAGTACAGAACTCCACTGTGCTGGGATAAAGTCGGTGAACGCCAACTGTTGGGACCAGAACTAGGGCAACAAACTGCTGATGTTGTCAAACTCATCAGGATAAGATTAGTAGCAGCCCAAGACAGACAGAAAAAGTATGCTGATCAACACAGACAAGATCGCGCATTCGACGTAGGAACTTTTGTATTCCTAAAAGTTTCTCCCTGGAAGGGGAAAATTCATTTCGGCAAAAAGGGAAAGCTAAGCCCGAGGTTTATTGGACCCTTTGAAGTGCTGCGAAGAGTGGGAGAAGTGGCTTACGAGGGTAGCTCTACCTCCAGAGTTGGAAAACATTCATAATGTTTTTCACATTTCGGTGTTACAACCATATAAACCCGACTACAAACATGTGATCAAGTACGAACTATTGCAGTTTGAGAAAGATTTGTCTTACGAAGAGGTTCCTATCCAGATAGTCAACAGGAAAGAACAAGTGCTCAGGAATAAAGTGATACCTTCAGTGAAGGTGATATGGAGGAACCACAACGTTGAAGAAGCTACGTGGGAACTCGAAGAAAAAATGTTGAAAGAGTACCCTGAGTTATTTATTTAATCTGTGTCTTCAATTCCGGGGACAGAATCTTTCTAAGTAGGAAAGAATGTAACGAATGATTTGTTTGAGTTGTGATTCTGAGGACAGAATCCTTGTAAGGAGGGAATGATGTAACATTCCAGAATTTTAAATTGTAATATTAAATATTTATTAAACTATATAAGTATTTAATGGATATGTTTATTGTTGAGTAAATAATTGTTCAATTTGAGTTGATGTGGCTTAGTTAATTATTTGTTGAATAAATAATTAAATATTAAATATTAAATATTTATTTGTAATATTAAATATTTATCAATTATTTAAGTATTTAATGGCAATTTGAGTTGATGTGGTTTAGTTAATTATTTGTTGAATAAATAATTAAGGAGCTAAGAAAATTAATTGTTATGAGATTATATACCAATTTAATTTAATAAGTAAGCTAGAGAGCTTATAGTGATTTAAATAAATTATAATATTTTAAATGGGAAATTGTAATTTAAAATGATAGTTGGTTAAATAAAATTATAATTATAAAGAAATTATAGTTTTGTGATAATGATTTATGTGTTAAAGTAATTTAATAGATTAGTATTTGAATTAATTAAATTGATCATTTAATTAAGTAGAAGTGTGACTAATAACCTTGCTATAAAGGAGTTGTTAAAATAAATTAAAAGGGTTTAATTTAGTTTTGCCAAACATGTCTTATTGCATAATAAGTCTTTAATCTAATAGTGTTTTATCAAACAAGGTATAAGGATTAATCTATTTATTTTAGTTAGATTTGCCAAACAAGGTGTAAGGGTTAATGGGTTATTTTTATTAGCTTAGCCAAACAAGCCTTATGACTTTTGATTTTCAAAATAATATAACTGATGTCAGTTAAAATCCTATACTAAATATATCTATTATTACATACGTTATATTAGTATACATAAACTAGAGAAAGACTCAGTGGAAGAAAAAGAGAAGAAGAAGAAGAAGAAAAGAGAAAAGGGAGAGAAAACTTGAGAGAAATCCTTGAAGGTTTGAGAAAGGAATTGGAGAAAAGAAATTGATAATCAAAAGTAGCCATCATATTCTTAATCAAAGGTAGGAGCTTAACCTTTTCTTTAAAAATCTAGTTTTTTCTTCTTCCAAAAAGTTCTCTGTGAAATTTTATAAAGGAAAAATTGTTGTTATGTATATAGTTTTGTATGATTATTGATTATAAGGTTATTCCATGAGTTTATATATGATTATAGATATAGTAATTCATGTATGTGTGTGTTTTGTGGAAGAAAATATATTACAAAGTGCTTACATGAAAAAAATATATAAACATGGCTTAGTTTAAAATAGAAATTAAGGGTTTATTAGTTGTTAAATTGATAAATTGATTATGGAAATTGATAGAGTATGTATAACCATAACTATGATGTTTTGAAATTTACATTTTTATTGAAAAATAAAATCACAAAGTGTTGATTTTCAAAAAAATGTCAACAATGGAGTTTTGCCAAAATGTTGAAATAGGGTGTTGTAACTTTGATGTTTGTGTTATTTTATGAGTATAAACATGTTAGAAGTCTTCACAATATGTTTATATGAAGTCTATATGTATATTACATGTTAATCAGTCTATTAGATTCGAGCTTTTAGGCCAATTTGGCTTTTATTCATGTTGTTGCCGAGCTTGGTCGCCGAGTTCTGGACTCTCGCACCGCAGCGCCGACGCCACACCACAGCTCCAACCAATGGCCTGTGACTGAAAATGCAGTGTTAACTCAAAGACCGCAGTC
Source organism: Panax quinquefolius (assembly GCA_020205615.1). Taxonomy (NCBI): domain Eukaryota; kingdom Viridiplantae; phylum Streptophyta; class Magnoliopsida; order Apiales; family Araliaceae; genus Panax; species Panax quinquefolius. The sequence continues at coordinate 72,774,290 of CM035160.1, read as the reverse complement.
ACTGAACCACAGTGTAAATTGTGGAAATGCAACCATGAAGTTAACAGAATGTTTTAACAGTTTTGTTTATGTATACAAAACTTGAAAATAAATGTTATGTGTTAATAATATGAATGTTAAATGATGATTTCAGTAGTATTAAACTATGAATGAACATGTTATCAAGAGTTAATTAGTATTAACGTAGTTTGATTATGTGAATTAGTAATTTAACCTACATGATGTATATATTTTGTTTATATAGATATAAAATGTTGGTAATGACTAATTATGTCATGATGACATATGTATAGGGTATTGATTCAAGTTGTAAGGTTTAGCTTGTGCTAAAGGCAAGTTTTCTAACTCTAAAACTTCGTTGTACAAGTTTAATTTCGTTGAGCACATTATTGCTTTTAATTCCATTTCAATTATACAAGTTGTTAACTCTACACTTTCGTGGAGATAGATTGTTTATTATTGATAAAGCTCTTGTATCTATTGGTTAATGAGGATGCAAGTATTCTACATATTACATTTTATTATTGAACAAATTTCTTTAATATGTAACTCGTTAGTTAGCATGCAAGTCACTGTATTCTAGTGATGAACAACTTTGTCGTTCAATTTACTATTCATGATGCATGTTTAGTACCCAATCCTCAATAACCTTGAATGTTATGAGTATTCCATGCTTATGCTATTAGATTATTCCTAAAGCATGATATATTTTAATTTACAAATATCAATTCAGTTATGATTATTCCATAGCATACAGTTATTTCTTTTGTACTCAACTAATCCTTAGTTGATTACCGTTGAATTCTAAATTACCCTGTAATGTATCCAAACCAAACTTACTTTGGTGAGGACTTGTATTCTAAATACTGATATGAACAACTCTTTTAATAGAGGTTTACGCTTAGTGTTGAAATGGTTGTGCATAATACATTGTACAAAGGTTTGATCCCCCTAAGAATGTGGAGTCCTTATAGTCTTATAACTGTTAAAGTTAAAGTTAAAAGATTACTTATAACTGTGGACATGATTCGTGGTCATTAGACCCTCAGTGATTGTTATAATTTTCAGAAAGTTAATAGAATATATTGTTCAGTTCTATTTTGCCTAATATTGGCAATTGATGTAAAAGTTTAAATATTTATTTATTGTTATTTCAAGTGGGCCTTGTTTGTTCACTCTTGCCTGTAAAATTTCTTACAGCTAAAGTTGAAACGGGTGACGTACCTAGCACCAGTAAGGGAAAAGGAAAGATGAATTTTATATAAATATTATTTTTGAATATTATGGAGTGAAATTGATATAATGTTATAGTTGTGGGTAATATTTATAAATTTTGCAAAGTACGCAAGTTGTTATATAATATTCGATTGGTGGGGAATATTCGTTTTAACACAGGAATATTCGCACAATGGCACAATCATTGGTGGACCCCACAATGTAATTATTGTCGATTGAGAAAATGACAAAATACTTTTATGAAAATAACTGGCGGAAGTTTTATAGTTAATCGTTGAAACACACTGTTAAAGTACATCTGATGTCTGGCGTGGTTGCATAAGAGTAATATACAGTATTAATTATTGATGCTTACGTGAGAAGTCACTCAATTTTGCTTATTTTATTAATTTATTTACTCTTTTTTCAAAATAATTGGTAGAAAATTATTTTATATAATAATAGGTGGGGACCCACTGTGGGGCCCATGTTGGAAATTGAAGAAGGAAGTTGTCTAATGTTTTCCACGGAGTTGTTTTATTTGATAGGTAATGTAATGTTAATATATATATATATATATATATATGATGATTGATATATATATATATATATATATATATATATATATATATGATTTTGAAACGTGGGGAGTATTATTATGGCTTAGTTAAAAGTGGGGGAGTTCAATTATTATTATATATATATATATATATATATATATATATATATATATATATATATATATATTATATTTTATTTAAAAGATTTTGCTTTAAATATGGACCGTCCGATTAAAGTAAATCAACTGGACCGATTCATGAGTTAGTTACTATGCGGTCCATTTTTCTATAAATAGAAGCTCATTCCTTCATTATTTTCTTTTAATTCAATTGAAACTCTAGAGAGATAAACTATAGAGAGAAAGAAGAAAGTATTCGCTACTTCACTACTTATATATCCAAGATTTCTTCTTCCTAAGGTAGGGAATATTATTTGATGTACTCGTAAGGGGTGTTATTCTTTTGTATTCATGAAGAGAATTTATGTTATTCCATTCTTTATTATTCTGTTGGAATAACCTGTATACGCGGGCTACCCTATACTTGGTGACATTCTTCTATTATTCCGTCTTTACTATTTTGTTGAAATATCCTGTCTGTGCATTTTACACCGGACCTGATTTCGTCTTTATTATTCTGTTGGAATATCCTGTCTGTGCATTTTACGCTGGACCTGGTTTCGTCTTTATTATTATTCTGTTGGAATATCCTGTCTGTGCGTTTTACGTCGGACCTGATTCCGTCCTTATTAGTATTCTATTGGAATAACCTGTCTATGCGAAGTACCGCATGCATGGTGATTTCTGTTGTTATTCCATTCTTTATTATTCTGTTGGAACATCCCGCCGGCAAGTAATTTCACCGACCGGTTCCGTTATTTAGTATTCTCGTTGAATAACCCGCATCATGCAAGTAATCGCATGCATGGTGATTTCTTTTGTTATTCCATTCTTTATTATACTCGGTTGATTAAAGTTTTGACTTCTATACTCCATGAAATTAGTGGAATATCCTTGATAATTGCGCTTCATCCAAAGATCTTTCATGGAAATATTCTTCTAAGCATTCTTGAATTTTACTCTACAAAGCAAAGATCATGTTGACAATTTGGACGTTATTCGTTCTTGAACAAATTAATTCTTGAACTTGTTTTATTGAATTCTTATATCATTGTCATCATCCTCATATTTATATTTTTTAAAAGTCATCTATGGCCTCTAGTGCATAGATGGACTTGGTATGATTATGACCAGGGATTATTCAGTGTAATCATGACCGTAATGTTACGAAAGATGTGGTAAAAGTCCTCTTTGGCCCGTAATGCATTGATGGACAGTTGTTGGCATGATCATGACCATTAATGAATACACAAATATTCTTGGCCAGTAATGCATGGATAATTGTGGTCGTTATACTAAAGAATATCCTTGGCCGTAGTGCAGGGGTGATTCGATGATTTGAATTATCTATTAAGTTGAGTCTCAACGATAAAAATCATGAAAAACCTTTTAAATCATAGAAGATCGTAGATTTTATTCTCTACTTGACTCTTCTCATGGATTGCTTATTCACCGCAGATTAAACTTGATGTTTGTTATATTTTATCGTTTAACACTTCAAGGCTAATGATAATTTATTCTCGCATTATCTTAGTCATAATATTTCATCGGGCTAGTTGAGCTCACCCTTTCTTTCACCACTTTCTTCGTGAAATGAGAACGTAGTGGGACGAAGCCTGGGGAACGGAGTGGTGGTGGATGATGATAGTATTAGGCTGGTAGTCCTCACTATTCGTTAAATAATGTGACAATAATTGTAATGAGGACTCCTTTTGAGTTTGTATACTCTCTAGAAAAGCAATATTTGTATTCAAACTCACAGCTTTATGTTTTGTCGTATTGTATATTTACACAATTGTATTATTAAGTTGTATTTTGATTTACGCACCATGTATCTGGCGACTCAAGATGGGTGATGTATACCTAATTTTGGGGCGCCACGGTTGGTATCAAAGCTTAGGATATGATCCGGCTAAGATGTGAGACTAGAACTAGGAGGGAGAGACGAGGAATTCTTTACGACTTACCTAAGCTGGTAGTATGACCTACTTAAATTTATTTTGTATTTAAATTAGTTGGTCGGAGTTTAGAGATAATATTTAGAATAGCAATGGAGCACAAGAGACCGTTGAGTCTCCATATATCAATAATCAGGATAATGTGCATCAGGAAGGCGACAATCCTCATGCAAACAACAACACGGACCAAATGATGAATGATGGATTGTTCAGAGGCTTTATGCAATTCATGCAACATCAGGCGAGAGCGGCTCCTGTCCAAAATGTAGGTGGAAACACTGGAAACTCTCGGACGATCACCGCTAAACAGTTCAAGGAGCTGGGACCACCAGAGTTTATTGGAGAGCCAAAACCACTTAAGGCGGAAGCATGGATAAAGCAGATCACCAAGATATTTGATGTCTTGGGATGCTCCGAGGAGCAAAAGGTTCCCTTCGCCACTTTCATGTTGCGTGAAGAGGCAGATTACTGGTGGGAATCTGTAAAACGTACCCAGCCTGACGCACTCAAGATGTCTTGGGAGAAGTTCCAAGAGCTATTCAACGACAAGTACTTTCCCGAGAGTATTTGTCACATGAAAGAAGTGGAGTTTATCAAATTGGAACAAAATAATATGACCGTGTCGCAATACGAGGCTAAATTGGCGGAGTTATCCCGGTTTGCATCCCATTTGGTCGATAATGAGGAGCGAATGACGCGAATGTTCTTAAGAGGTTTGAAACCGAAGATACGTCAATATCTTATTTCTCATAAACTGTGTTTGTACTCAGATGTTGTAAATAGGGCTCAGTTATTAGAGCGCGGTAACGAGTCAACGCAACCAAGAGAAAGCAAAATCGGCAGCATAAAAATACCAGTAGTATCAGCCATCGAAATGTTGACAACAAACGTGGAGGGAATCAACATGCTAGAAATGGTAACCACTTCGATGGTAATCATGGCCAAGACAGTAAAAATGGACATTTCAAGAAAAGGAGATTCAATAATGATGGAAGGACGTCAACACCAGCACCCGTTGTTCAGGAAGGAGAACGACCACCTATCATATATTTCAAATGCGGAAGGGAGGGACACGTCAGTCCAAACTGTGCGATGCCATCCAAAGCATGTTATAATTATAGAAGAGAAAGTCACTTAGCCCGATTTTGTCGTTCACCGAAGACAAGTTCAGCCAGGATGGAGGCACCAAAGGCCGTCCTGAAAAAAGTCAAAGCCGGTGAAAAGTAAGGGAGAGCGTTTGTTGTGACCTCCAGAAAGTAAGGAACCCGAATGAGGTCATCACGGTAAGTTTATCATAAACTCTAGCGAAGTCTATACCTTATTTGATACCGGTTCTACCCATTCTTTATTTCTCCTACTTTGCGCCAACGATTAAATTTGACTCAAGAAATTAGACTTTGACTTATCTGTGGAAACTCCGTTGGGATAAACCTTCATTACATCCACTGTTTATAAGTCTTGTTTGGTTCAAATCGGTACCCTTACATTACCTGTCGATCTTATTTCATTGAAAATACTTGCATTTGATGTGATTCTAGGGATTGATTGGTTAACTACTCATCATGCAAAAATTGATTATTTTTGTAAGGTTGTTAGCTTTCATATTCCTAACCAACCTATTATGTGAATTCAAGCAACCAAACCATTAAAATCAATCACTGTCATCTCAAGCCATAAAGCTATTCGTTTATTGAAAAACGGATGTCAAGCTTTCTTAGCTCATGTCACGGATCTAAACAAAAATACGTCAGTTTTGAATAATATTTCTATTGTTAATGAATTTCCTGACGTATTCCCTGAAGAACTTCCTGGCCTACCCCCAAAGCGTGAAATTGAATTTTGTATCGACTTTGAACCCGGTACAAAACCCATTTCCAAAGCCCCATATTGAATGGCTCCTACTGAACTTCAGGAGTTAAAGAATCAACTGCAGGAATTGTTAGACATTGGCTTTATTCGTCCCAGTACTTCTCCTTGGGGTGCTCCTGTTCTATTCGTGAAGAAGAAAGATGGGAATATGTGATTTGTATTGATTATCGGGAGTTGAATCATATCACCATCAAAAATAGGTACCCATTACCACGTATTGATGACCTGTTTGACCAGTTGCAAGGAGTCAAATTCTTTTCAAAGATTGATCTTCGTTCTGGATATCACCAATTGAAGATTAGAACCGATGACATTTCAAAGACGGCTTTAAGAACTCGGTACGGGCATTATGAATTCCTAGTCATGTCCTTTGGATTGACTAATGCTCCTGCTGCCTTCATGGATATGATGAACCGAGTATTCAAGGAATATTTGGATCACTTTGTGGTCGTCTTTATTGATGACATCCTTATTTATTCCAAAAGCCGTGAAGATCATGAGCAACAATTGAGGCTGATACTCCAAAAGCTTCGTGAATCTAAGCTTTATGCCAAGTTGAAGAAATGCGAGTTTTAGCTTGAGGAAGTAGCATTCCTTGGGCACGTGGTATCAAGTCATGGAATATCTGTTGACCCAGCAAAGATTGAAGCTATTCAAAGCTGGGAGCAACCTAAATCAGTGACCGAAATACGTAGCTTTCTCGGCTTAGCTGGTTATTATCGGAGATTCATAGAAGGGTTTTCTCGAATCGCTACTCCATTAACTCAGCTGACTCAGAAAGATACGAAGTTCGGTTGGAGCGAGGAATGTGAGAATAGTTTTCAAGAACTCAAGAGGAGACTCATTTCAGCACCTGTTCTGACAATACCATCGGGTTCGGAGGGATTTGTCATCTACAGTGATGCTTCGGGCAAAGGGTTAGGATGTGTTCTCATGCAACATGGGAAAGTCATAGCCTATGCCTCACGACAACTCAAAGAATATGAGAGGAATTATCCTACTCATGACCTAGAGTTAGCAGCTGTTGTCTTCGCACTTAAAATTTGGAGGCATTACTTGTATAGGGAGAAGGTGGAGATCTTTACGGATCATAAAAGCCTCAAATATTTCTTCACTCAAAAGGAACTCAACATGCGACAACGACGTTGGCTTGAACTGTTGAAAGATTATGATCATACCATCCAATACCATCCCGAAAAGCGAACATGGTAGCCGTGACATCGAGTAGTAAGATCATATGCAAGCATTTAGTACAATATTGTCAACACAAAGGCCCATTTTGTGTGACTTGCAAAGGATGGAGATAGAGTTAAAGACCTCAGGGACCCATGTTATGATGGTATAATATACTGAGTAGAACCCAACTTTAATTGATAAAGTTAAAGCTGCTCAAGCTACAGACCTAGAGCTGATGCATATGAGGAAGAAAGTACAAGAAGGTGCTATGTGGGAATCAATAATCGATGAAGAAGGAATACTTCGAGTCAATTCCAGACTTTGTGTTCCTAACGACCCTGATTTAAAGTATAAAATCATGATGGAGGCGCATAACACACCGTTTGCAATCCATCCTCGGAGTACCAAAATGTATCATGATATTCGTCATACATTTTGGTGGAGCAATATGAAGAGAGAGATATCGCTGTTTATCTCAAGGTGTCTAACGTGTCAACGAGTCAAGGCGGAGCATCAAGTACCAAAAGGTCCATTGCAACCACTTGAAATTCTAGAATGGAAGTGGGAGCACATTACCATGGATTTCTTTACCGGTCTTCCCAAAGTTTCTCAAGGCATAGATGCGATTTGGGTCATTGTTGATAGATTGACCAAGTCTGCTCATTTCTTACCGATACGAGAAACTTATACACTTGAACGTCTTGCTTTCAGATGTACATAAACGAGGTTGTAAGATTGCATGGTATGCCAGTATCCATAGTTTCGATCGAGACCCAAAATTCACTTCAAGATTTTGGGTTAGTTTGCAAAAAGCTATGGGCACAGATTTACGATTTAGCTCGGCATATCATCCTCGAAGACATTTGACGACAATGGAGAGGACTATTCAAACTCTTGAAGATCTATTAAGACTCGTGTCCTTGATTTCAAGGAAGTTGGGACAAGTTCTTACCATTAGTGGAGTTTTTCTACAACAACAGCTTATCAAGCAAGTATTGGCATGGCTCCATTCAAGCGCCAGTATGGAAGAAAGTGTCGTTCTCCAAAGATCTTTGGGATGAGGAGGGAGAAGCAACATTGTTGGGACCGGGAGTTGGTACGTATGACTACGTAAAAGATTCAACCGATCCGACAACGTATAAAAACCTCACAAGATCGATAAAAGAGTTATTCGATCTTCATCGAAAGGATGTGGAATTCGATATAGAGATCATCGTGTTTTTACGTGTTGCTCCATGGAAAGGAGTTACGAGATTTGGAAAGAGAGGAAAGCTCAATCCTTGATTCATCTGGCCCATTTTAATCCTCGATCGAGTAGGAACTGTGGCATATAGACTCGCTTTACCGCCAAGTATGTCTCGTGTTCATAACATTTTTCATATATCCATGCTACGTAAATATGTGGAAGACCCAAACCACATTATTGAGTTAGAACCGGACGAAATAGCGGAAAATTTGACGTATGAAGAGGTTCCTGTTAGAATCTTGGATAAGAAGGAACATATTCTACGCACCAAGGTTATACCTCAAGTCAAAGTTTTGTGGAGAAAGCACGATGTTGAGGAAATGACTTGGGAGTTAGAATCTGAAATGAAATCAAGGTATCCTTACCTCTTCGACATACCAGGTACGTACCCTAATTTTGTGGGCAAAATTTCATAAGAAAGGGAGATTGTAAAACCCCAACTTTTTGAATAAAGATGAATTTTCTATAAATATTATTTTTGAATATTATGGAGTGAAATTGATATAATGTTATAGTCAGGTAATATTTATAAATTTTGCAAAGTACGCAAGTTGTTATATAATATTCGATTGGTCGAGGAATATTCGCTTTAACGGTGAATATTCGTATAACCAAGCACAATCATTGGTGGACCCCACAATGGAATTATTGTCGGATTGAGAAAACGACAAAAATACTTTATGAAAATAACGGCGGAAGTTTTACCGTTAACTGTTGAAACACCCGGTGTTAAAAGTATAGTAATACGCGTGGTTGCATAGTAGCACACAGTATTAATTATTGATGCTTACGTGAGAAGTCACTCAATTTTGCTTATTTTATCGAATTTATTTATTTTTTTTTTTTCAAAATAAATCGGTATAAAATTATTTTATATAATAATAGGTGGGGACCTTGTGGGGCCCATGTTGGAAATTGAAGAAGGAAGTTGTCTAATGTTTTCCACGGGAGTTGTTTTATTTGATAGGTAATGTAATGTTATATATATATATATATATATATATGATGATGATTGATTGTATATATATATATATATAATATGATTCTGAAACGTGGGGGGGTATTATTATGGCTTAGTTGAAAAAGTGGGGGAGTTCAATTATTATTTATTATATATATATATATATATATATATATAATATATATTATATTTTATTTAAAAGATTTTGCTTTAAATATGGACCGTCCGATTAAAGTAAATCAACTGGATCGATTCATGAGTTAGTTACTATGCAAACCCATTTTTCTATAAATAGAAGCTCATTCCTTCTTTATTTTCTTATTTAATTCAATTAAACTCTAGAGAGATAAACTATAGAGAGAAAAAAGAAAGTATTATGCTACTTCACTACTTATATATCAGAAGACTCTTCTTCTTAAGGTAGGGAATATTATTTGTTGTACTCGTAAAAGGGTGTTATTCTTTTTGTATTCATGAAGAGAACTTATGTTATTCCATTCTTTATTATTCGTTGAATAACCTATATACATGTGGGCTACCCTATACTTGGTGACATTCTTCTATTATTTCGCTTTTTACTATTCTCATTGGAATATCACATGCATGCGTTTTTACGCCGGACATGATTTCGCCTTTATTATTCTATGGAATATCCATGTCATGCGTTTAACTTAGACACGGTTCCGTCTTTATTATTATTCATTTGGAATATCTCGTCATGCATTTTTACGGACCCGATTCCGTCATTATTAGTATTCGTTGGAATAACTGCCATGCCGGCACCGCATGCATGGTGATTTCGGTTGTTATTCCATTCTTTATTATTCATTTGAACATCCCGCTTGGTTTAATTTTGCTCGACTCGGTTCCATTATTTAGTATTCTGTTGGAATAACCTGTCTATGCAAAGTACCGCATGCATGGTGATTTCTTTTGTTATTCCATTCTTTATTATACTCAGTTGATTAAAGTTTTGACTTCTATACTCTATGAAATTAGTGGAATATCCTTGATAATTGCGCTTCTCCAGTATCTTTTCATGGAAATATTCTTCTAAGCATTCTTGAATTTTACTCTACAAAGCAGTATCATGTTGACAATTTGGACGTTATTGGTTCTTGGACAAATTAATTCTTGAACTTGTTTTATTGAATTCTTATATCATTGTCATCATCCTCATATTTATATTTTTTAAAAGTCATCGGTGGCTTGTAGTGCATAGATGGACTTGGTATGATTATGACCAGGGATTATTCGGTGTAATCATGACCGTAATGTTACAAAAGATGTGGTAAAAGTCCTCATTGGCCCGTAATGCATTGATGGATAGTTGTTGGCATGATCATGACCATTAATGAATACACAAATATTCTTGGCCCCTAGTGTATGGATAATTGTGGTCGTGATACTAAAGAATATCCTTGGTCGTAGTGCAGGGGTGATTCGATGAAGTGAATTATTTATTAAGTTGAGTCTCAGCGATAAAAGTCATGAAAAACCTTTTAAATCATAGAAGATAGTATATTTTATTCTCTACTTTACTCTTCTAATGGATTACTTGTTCCATTGCAGTTAAACTTGATGTTTGTTATATTTTATCAGTTTAACACTGCTGAAGGCTAATGATAATTTATTCTGCATTATCTTAGTCATAATATTTCTTACTGGGCTTGTTGAGCTCACCCTTTCTTTCACTGTTCTCTTCAGGAAATGAGAACGTAGCTGGGACTAGTCGGGGAACGGAGTGATGGTCCGGATGATAGTATTAGCTAGTAATCCTCACTATTCTATTAAATAGTGTGACAATAATTGTAATGAGGACTCCTTTTGAGTTTGTATACTCTCTAAAAAATAGTATTTGTATTCAAACTCACAGTTTATGTTTTGCCGTATTGTACACGACAGTTGTATTATTAAGTTGTATTTGATTTCTGTACCATGTATCTGGCGACTCAAGATGAGTGATGTATACCTAATTTTGGGGGCGTCACATGGTTGTTATTAAAGGTTAGATAACCTTGGAGATTTTTATTTGAGTTTAATCATGTATGGACAGATTTTTATTATTCAATTTTATTATAATTGGGTAGTTATAAATGAACGTTTTGGTTAAGTGAACACCAAATCTGTGGGAACAAAGTACCAGGATTTGGGGGTGTCACAGATTTAACCAACGTAAATAGTGAGTGACCGATGAAGGCCAGAAGGCTCACTCTACGATCCACCAAGAACACTTAGAGACATAAAAAGAAAGAAGTAGAAGTGAGAGTTCTACAATGTATAAGTGAAAGTTCTACTACAAGAAGAGTGTTCTGAACTGCCGAGAGAAAGACGAGCATCAATGTCATCTTGATTTCAATCATGGGAAGACTCTAAGTACCAGAGAGAAGAGCCTACAGTCATCTTAGCAAGTGCATCATAAGAAGGCATCAAGTATCAAGAAGGAAGATCACCAACGTCATCATGGTGGCAATGATGAGAAAGTTTCTAAGTACCTAGCAGAAGAGCTTAATAGTCATCTTGAAACCCATCATGTGCAGCCATCAAGTATCAAGAGGAATAATCCTCAAGGTAGTTCATCAAGGGATCATCAGAAGAGGTTGAGTAACTGAAGAAGTTGAGCATCATGCAACACTCAACTACACTTCAAAGATGATCACACCAAGCTACTAAGTACAGAAGATGTTCAAAGCATAAAGACATCTTAGCAGCTCAACACCAACTCCAACAAACAAACAACTCAACAACAAGAAGCCAGGGCCTGAGGGGTCCTTGTCCGGAGGGACTAAATGAAGTTTCAAGCCTGCTAGGCTTGAAGAGTTCCTAGGGAACTAGAGACGTTCCAAGGCTGCTCGCCTTGAAAAGTTCTTAGTGAACTGGAGTCCTAAGGCTGCTGTCCTTGAAGGAATCTTAGTGATTCAAGGTGTTGCCCTTCCTTAGTGGAAATCCTGCTAGTTGAAAGCAGAAAAGAGTGGATTAGGAGCTTGAGTCTCTGAACCACTTAAAACCCCTTGTGTCATTTACCTTATGTCCTTTACATTATGTATATTAACTGCTATAACTGCTATGTATGTTTTAACTGCTTACAACCGAACTAACTCTAAGAATAATGTATGTATGATTATGAATATATCAATGAAGGGGATCTTATACTTATTCCGCTGTGCTTGAAACGATTCTTATGTTTGTCATATGCTAAATCATTAGCTATACAAAATAAACCAGAAAAGTATTTGAAATTAAAAAGGATCTATTCAACCCCCCCTTCAGATCTATATATCAGGCCTCATCGAACTAATGTGAAATTACTTACAGTTTTTGAACTTTGATTTCGAATGATAATTGCTCATATATATACTTTGAAAGAAAGCTGTCTAAGCCATTGATTCAGCTAGACTATAGGTATATGATCAAAAGCTATCCAAACCGAATTAACTTGGTGCGGACTCTTATAACTCAGATGAACAACCCTCTTAGAATGGGAAATATATATTTATCGGGAAACCCACGTGTGCACATGAGTATGATTAAATGTTATGCATGACATATGGTACTTTAGGCTGATCACCTGATGTACTCGTTTTGATGGATTATCAGTTTATTACTGTTAATTCTAGTACAAGTTCATAGTTCTTAGTGACTGCTCAATATTCATTACTTTGAAATCTTGAATTGAATAAACGTTGAATCTTATTGACATCTTTCAGTCCATAGCGACCTTTATTGAGAAATCATTCGTAATTCCTGAATTATTATTCACCGTTGTTGGTCGATTTCGCAATAAATGAATACGTGCAAGTGTACACAGTCAACAAGTAATAAAGTGATAAGATAGAGTGTCGATCCCACAGAGAATTCTAATCAATAAATTCTAACTACTAGCACTATATCAATCCAATTTTATTTAAACAACCATAAAAAAGTGATTTTTCAAAATAAGAAAACTAAAGTAAGCAATTAAAAATAAAGTATTCTAAAAATAAATCAAATAAATAAAACTAAGATTTTAATGAATGAATTCAAGTAAATAAGGATTAAGACTCCAATATCCCCAATTATGAACTATAAACCAATTATCCAATTATCCCAATTATTATGCCTACTGGATTGTTAACGGGAATTCTAAGTGTCAAAAGCCCTTTCTCAAGTGATCAATTAACTTCTATTTAATTCAATTAATCTTGCTATATTCCTATGCAAAATAATTAAATTAAACGCATTAAATTCCAATTCCCAACGTGTTATATGCAGTGAACATATATTTTCATTCCATTCACAACCCTATTTATTCGTCATGCAAATAATAAGAATACAAGTTATCATGCCCAGCTCTAACCCTAGATCTCCTCTTTGAATTCCTTCTAGAGTAACAAGGTAATTATTGGCCAAATAATTAATCAATACGCACAAGACAAGATAAACAATTCACTTTGACATAAATAATTGGAATAAATTGAATAACTAATTTATAGACATAAAAGGTTCATTTGGAATCTTAATTAAAGAATTAGTTCATAACAGAAATTAAAACCAACAATCTTTTGCAAAACATTCTTAAGGAATTACACAAATTGAAAATAAGGAGAAGAAGAAAAACTCGAGAGCCAATCTTTCAATGTTCAAGTAATCCCTTGCTTCGTCTTCAATTTTGGTAGATATACCTCTAATTCAATCAAAATAGCCTTTATATACTCTTCACATTGCACCACAATCCTAGTCCAAATCAAATTCTCAAATAGCCTCCAACTTTGCAGTCAAACCCATGGTCAACGCGTGTCTTCAATCGGTTGAATTCAGGCCTTTTGTACGTGAAGATAACTAACTAGAGCGCCCCGGCGCAAGACTTCTAATAAATCAGGAAATTGCCATTAAACAACTGTAATTTCCATATCGCCCCTACAGCTCCCGAATCTGCAAAACAATAACCGAACACAATAAAAATGCTTCTAAAGACTCGAGAACACAACAATTTACATCCAAGTATATCCAATTCATGGGTATATTACCCAATCATCAAATACCCACAAACTTAAATCGTTGTTTGTCCTCAAGCAACAAAACACAAGACAACACAAAAAACTAAACACTCATGCAAATGCACCTACAACTAACTACATGTTCATAACTCCATCAATCAAATAGCACATAATATATTCATTAGGCCTCAGAAAAATCACATTAACATGCTAATACATCATATTAAGGCAGATCAATAATATCCCAACAATCAATAAATCTAAATCTGTTATAACTGATATCGTGTGTGTGTTCAACGACCATGCTAACCATTGAAATGCAAAATACAAAAGATAATAGATTTCTTAGAAGGCCTCATACAACGTAAACTCGAGAATTCCTTAAATAAACTAGATTCGGCTAAAATCAAACAATTACCAAAGTCGACGGGTCACAATGGAATACTTATGACTTATACCGGATACTCTAACTTTTAAGCACATATGAACACTTCCCAAGTATTTCAAACATACTTATTTTCCTTTCTCTATTTAGTGAGTGCATTTTACGCTCCCTCTCACTTTCCACTTTTCACTGAACGAGTGCGTTTTACGCTCCATCTCGTGCCTGTGTTTATGGGGAGTGCGTTTTACGCTCCATCTCGACCCACCACATGCTTCAATTATTTAACTCGAGAAGGTTCCAATAATTTTTTATTTTTTATTTTTCAAAAATACCCCAAGATTTCCCTCAAACTTGAATTCATGCCTAAATTCAGCCATCACTATTTATTCATATTATTCTTTCATTCAACTTGCATTTATCCTTTAGAACTCTATTATCTAACCATTTAAACTTTCTTAGCCAACATGGTCACTTTTTAAATTGTGTTATCCTGATAATATCAGTGTCAAACAGATAAAGATTTAAATTATGTCAAGAAAATCACATCACTAGCTTAACAATCCTTACTAGACTGATTCATGCAATTTTAATTTCATCCTTGGCCCCAAATATACGTAACTATTAAACAGCTGGAATTAATATGCAATCCTAAATGCAACATTTAACCAACAATAAAAACCCTAATTATCCACAAGCTACTAACAAACTACTCATGCAATTAACTACCCCCAAACTTATCAAGAGAAATGTCCTCATGCAAAAAAATAGAACAATATAAAATAGAGGACTTCCCTGACGAGATTATTCCTCGGGTGGAGCATCCTCATCCTCACTCATCGGTTGATCAGAAGGGGAAAACACAGGCAGAACAGGGGCATTAGGGAACTGGCTAAGATTAACGCCCGAGTATAGTTGGGCGTTCATGGCATTCTGGGCAGCAAATTTGTCATCAAAATATTTGTAGATGACATCTTGACGTTCAGACAGACGAACATTTTGAGATTATATATTATAGAACCATTCGTCAATTTCACACTGGACGGCCTCAGGAACAACACCACGGTGAGCAGTAGAGGAGGACCTATAGCTAAGAGGAACAGTGGCAGGTGGACTTGGTGGAGCAGCAGCTTGAGGAATTATAAAGCCCAATCGACGTGGGTGATTTGCACCACTAGTCCATACCCGGTATCGAATAATCATCTTATGGTCCAAAACTGACATTGGGGCTGTATCATTTCGTCGGACTTCCATTTGACCCCAAATTTAGAACAAAGTGCGCAAATTAGAGAGGGGTGTGGTAATCCTCCCGTGGTACCTCCTCGCGACTCCCGCAGAATGGATTGTTGAATAATAAGACCCACATCCATCTTCAATCCATGAATGATCGAATACAATAACACTGCTCTTTCCTTGGTAACATGGCTAACATGTGTGCACGGCATTAAATTTGCGCAGTTAAAGGCATACCAAGCCTTTCCATATAAGCTGAGGCGCGAATGCGGGAAGGTCATGCTACCCCGTTCATGCATTATCCACGTGGTGCCGGGTTGACACAGCTCACGAAAGAGCACTTCATAGTGGGGTCCTTGGCTCATAAAATTGGCATACTCATTGTTTTGATCCTCCAAATTCAGTTGATAACATCCATTGATGTCCTCTTTGCCAAATTCCACTGTCTTTCCCCACACAATAATAATAATAATATGAACGGTCGGTGAAATTCACTGCAAGCAGGATGATCCAACAGAATAATAAATCTTTGAATAATAAACAATGGAACCGGTCGGTGTAAAAAACACATGCATGTGATATTCCAAATGTAATAATAAATGCGGAATAATAAACAATGGAATCAGGTCCGGTGTAAAACACACAAACAGGATATTCCAACAGAATAATAAAGAATGGAATAATAGAAGAAGATCACCAAGTATAGAGGATTCCGCGTATCAAAGTTATTCCAATGTAATAAATAAGAATGGAATAATATAAAGATTTCACTAAGTATAGGGTATGGCGTATACAAAGTTATGTATAGGGCATGCCACTTTTACAAAAGTTATTCCAATGTAATAATAATGAATGGAATAATCAAGTTCTCTTCATGAATAAGAAAGAATAACACCCCTTACGGGTACAACAAATAATAACCCTTACCGTAAAAGACACTGGATATCAAAGTAGTGAAGTACCAGAATACTCTTCTTCTTTCTCTCTATAGATTTTCTCTCTATAGCTTCTCTCTATAATTTCTCTCTCTAGAGTTTCAGTGAATTCGTAAGAAAATAATGAAGGAATGAGCTTCTATTTATAGGAAAATAGAATGCATAGTAATTAATCAATGAACGGTCCAGATTGATTTACTTTAATCTGACGGTCCATATTTAAAGCAAAATCTTTTAAATAAAATATCATATATTCTATTTATATAAAAACATTTTACTATGCAAACACTATGCAACACTATACAAAATACTATGCAAAACACTATGCAACACTATGCATAATAAAATATAATATATTCTATTTATAGAATAACTTTAATAAAGTATTACATTTTATATAAAAGATGTTTACATTTTATTACGTTAATAATACTAATAAAACAAAACGTCATTATCATTATAATAATTCATATTATTAATCGACAATAATGGAATCAAACGAGTGACTTCTCACATAAGCATCAATAATCAATACCGTGTGCTTTACTATGCAACCACACGACATCGTACTTTTACTACCAAGAGTAGTTCAACAAGATCAACGGTAAAACTTCCTCCGTTATTTCAATAAAATATTTTTGTCGTTTTCTCAAAATGATAATTATTTTGCTAGGGTCCACCAATGATTGAGTAGTTGTCACGAATATTCCTCGCTAAACAAGAATATTCCCCACCAATCGAATATAATATAACCACTTGCATACTTTGCAAAATTTATAACTACTACCCACAACTATAATATTATCTCAAATTCACACCATAATATTAAAAATTATTTCGACAAAATTTAAATCTTTATTGATAAAATCTGGGGTCTCACAAGAACCTTCTCCTCGTTGACGTTTAGAAGCCATTTTAGAAATCTGTGAGTGAAAGGCAGTCATGTGGCTTAGAATTGGACAGAGATCAAATATGTATGAACATGCCCATATCCCAACCCCCAAACTTCAAGATAAGTGGACATTGGGTAACATAGTTGTGGGTGTAATGAGTCACATAATAGCATGAAAGTACAAGTTTGACCGAGTAATCTCATTTTACATTCAAAACGCTCAATTTGCAAAAGCACACAAGTTACGCTCAAAAGATGTAACATTTAAATCAATATGATCCCATGTATGCATCCATACAATTTAGTCCCCCACAATAGTGATATATATATGTGACAGTAGACCTATGGTGTTGTGGTGGCAATATGGCAAATAACACAGTATGTGAATATGGTGCTTTGTGGTATTAGCAAATACAATTGACTTAGGCATAATCTCAAACACCTTGTGGGCAGTTTATAATTCTCCTTGAACATCCCTATTATCATAGCAATCCAATCTCCTTGAACATCCCTATTATCATAGCAATCCAATCCTTAAGCAGTCCATCATCATGGAAATAACATATACATGATAATCCGAACTCATTAGAGTCATACGTATGCAAGAAGTAGTTATAGATCGAGGTAAGCAATATGCATACCTTGGATACAGAGGATGAGAATGAATTCAAGTAGATCAAACAAAACCAATTGCAGCAAAATACTTGTATCTATCACGTATATAGGCTATTTAACATGAATGGGGAGAGCAGTTACAGAACAGTGCATGTCAAGGGTTCAAGTGGTGCACGTTGGTAACACTTAAAAAGAATATAGAATTGCAAAGCAGAATTGTAATCCGTTTAAGATTCTAAACTCGCCCCGCAGCCTGTGGCATTGAAGTTTGAATCGAAAAGAGCACCGGCTACCGCCCCGATGGTATGATGAGATGCAAAGCGTCGGGACCCTGAAGATGCATAGGCGTTGAGCGTTGGGGCACTGCATGGCAGTGGCTGGCAGAGGACTCTAGCGTCGGGGCACTGAGCTTGGCCTAGAATCGAGCGCCGAGGCGCTGAGGTTGTCGAAAAGCTACTGAGGTGCAGAGCCGAGGTGCTGTAGACCAGATATCTTGGCGCCGGGCGCTGGAGCTCGCTAATCGATCGACTCCTTTTGATTTTCCACTCCTGGGATTGACTCGGCTCTTTTGACTATAGCCTTATAAGCAAGTGCACAATACCTGGAAGCAAATGCCAAGGACGTGAAAATGTTATTTTAAAAAAAAATTAAAGGAAATAAAATGGTGAAAATAGAAATAAAACAAAAAAAAATAAAACCAAATAACTAAAAACCCTTGGGGTTGCCTCCCCAATACCCTTGGTGTTGCTCAGTTGCTCACTAGAGCAGAGAGGTATATGGCCGTAGATTGGCTTTCGATGGGCCCATTCCAATAATGCTTATGTCGTTGACCGTTCACTTTGAATGTGCTCTTTGAATTCGGGTCCTCGACTACGATGTTGCCATGTGGTGCGACAGATACAACCGTGAACGATCCTGACCAGCGAGATTTCAACTTTCCGAGGAATAACCGCAAACGTGAGTTGAGAAACAAGACTTGTTGACCCGGTTCGAATTTCCGATCAAGGATTTTCTTATCGTGCCAGGTTTTGACTTTTCTCCTTGTAGAGTTTGGCGTTCTCATAAGAGTTGAACCGAAATTTGGCCATCTCATTTAGTTGAAGTAACATTTTCTCACCCGCTGCTTGGAGATCGAAATTAAGTTTTCGAATGGCCCAGTGTGCACTATGTTCTAGTTCGACCGAGAGATGACATGCCTTTTCGTAGACCATTCTGCAGGGTGACATGCCAATCAGATTCTTGTAAGTTATTCGATATGCCCATAGGGCATCGTCTAGATGCATTGCCCAATCTTTCCGTGACGAATTTACCACCTTCTCCAGGATTCGCTTGACCTCCCTATTCGAGACTTCTGCTTGACCATTGGTTTGGGGATGATATGTTGCTATAATTTTATGACGGACCCCGTACTTTATAAGTAATTTAATGAATTGCTTATTACAGAAGTGAGTTCCCTCATCACTGATTATCGCCCTCGGTGTCCCAAATCGTATGAAGATGTTTTTCTTCAGAAACCGTAGGACAATGTTGGCATCATTCGTGGGTAAAGCTGCGGCTTCTACCCATTTGGAAACGTAATCGACCGCCAACAAAATGTACTGATTATTGAAGGAAGATGGGAAAGGTCCCATAAAGTTGATTCCCCACACGTCGAATAGTTTAACCTCCAATATTGTATTAAGTGGCATTTCATTGCGCTTGGAAATATTACCTACTCGTTGACATCGATCACATTTTAGCACGTAGAGATATGCGTCCTTGAATAGAGAGGGCCAGAAAAATCCCGATTGCAATACTTTGGCCGCTCTCCGATCACCGACGTAATGACCTCCGTAATCGGATGAGTGGCAATGACTCAATATGTTATCCATCTCTTTATGTGGCACATATCTTCTAATCATTTGATCCGCGCAGATCTTAAACAGAAATGGTTCGTCCCAATAATATTGCTTAACATCGTGGAGGAACTTCTTTCATTGTTACGAATTCAAATCCGAGGGTAACACCTTACAAACCAAGTAATTCATATAATCTGCATACCATGGTAACGTTGTTGTTACTCGAAGAAGTTGTTCATCCAGAAATCTCTCATTAATTATGACGTTGTCTTTTTTCTGCACCTCCGCATTTTCTAACCGTGAAAGATGATCTGCTACCTGATTCTCGGTACCTTTCTTATCCCAGATCTTCAAATCAAATTCTTGTAGCAACAGTACCCACCGTATTAACCACGGTTTGGCATCCTTCTTCTCAATCAGATATTTAATGGCAGAATGATCAGTGTAAATAATTACCTTGGTCCCTATGAGATATGCTCTGAACTTGTCGAAGGCGAACAACCGCAAGTAATTCTTTGTCGGTGGTCGTATAGTTCAACTGAGCATCTGTCAACGTCTTGCTGGAATAGTAGATAGTGTGGAAAATTTTGTCGCGACGTTGTCCCAATACTGGTCCAACTGCGTAGTCACTGGCGTCACACATCAATTCAAACGGTAAAGACCAATCGGGCACCACAATAATTGGAGCTGACACCACTTTCTTCTTTAGTACTTTGAAAGCTTCAATGCATGACTGATCCATCTTGAACGGTACATCTTTCTCCAAGAGGGAACATAAGGGTTTTAAAATTTTGGAAAAATCTTTAATGAAGCGTCTATAGAAACCCGCATGTCCCAAGAAGCTCCGTATTTCCTTCACAGATGATGGAGGAGGTAGTTTCTCAATCGTCTCAATCTTTGCTCTATCCACCTCTAATCCTGATGCAGAAACCTTATGCCCCAATATAATCCCCTCTTGCACCATAAAGTGACATTTTTCCCAGTTAAGGACCAGGTTAGTCTCCACGCATCGCTTCAACACTAAAATTAGATTTTTCAAACATAAGTCAAAACTATCACCGAACACGGAAAATTCATCCATAAATACCTCCAAATTCTGTTTGACCATGTCTGAGAAGATCGCCATCATGCACCGTTGAAAGGTTGTCGGCACATTACATAAACCAAAAGACATACGATAGAATGTAAACGTACCATATGGACATGTGAATGTGGTTTTTTCTTGATCTTCCGGGGCTATGGCAATTTGATTGTACCCAGAATATCCATCCAAAAGACAGTAGAATTGATGTCCCGCTAACCTATCCAACATCTGATCAATGAACGACAAGGGGAAATGATCCTTGCGTGTGGCTTTATTCAGCTTGCGATAATCCATACATACTCTCCATCCTGTAACGGTTTTAGTAGGGATGAGCCCATTAGCTTCGTTCTTCACCACTGTCATACCCCCTTTCTTTGGTACGCACTGTACAGGACTTACCCATGAACTGTCCGAGATTGGATAAATGATGTCGGCATCCAACCATTTTATGATCTCCTTTTTCACCACATCCTTCATAATAGGGTTTAGCCTTCTTTGCTGCTCAATGGTTGGTCTTGCCCCCTCTTCCAATAAAATTTTATGCATACAGAAGGACGGACTAATACCTCGAATATCCGTTATGGTCCATCCGATTGCTGTTTTGAACTTTCACAATACCCTTAGCAGATTCTCTTTTTGCGTGTCCATTAACTCTATTGAAACAATGACTGGTAGGGTAGAATCTTTCCCCAAATAAGCGTACTGCAGATGAGATGGTAGCGATTTTAATTCCAACACCAGTGGCTCTTCTATTAAGGTTTTGAACTTTTTACCTTCCGCTTCGAGCCTTTCAAGGGTGTCGAATGGTTTCTTACTTTTCCGGATGAAAGATGGTGTATCTAGCCATTTGACATACTCAATGTAACATTCCAGAATTTTAAAGTGTAATATTAAATATTTATTGATTTATATAAGTATTTAATGGATATGTTTATTGTTGAATAAATAATTGTTCAATTTGAGTTGATGTGGTTTAGTTAATTATTTGTTGAATAAATAATTAAGGAGCTAAGAAAATTAATTGTTATGAGATTATATAATAATTGAATTTAATAAGTAAGCTAGAGAGCTTATAAAGATTAAATGAATTATAATATTTTAATTGGAATTTGTGATTTAAAATTATAAATTATGTGTTAAAGTAATTTAATATATTAGTATTTGAATTGATTAAATTGATTAATTAATTTAATAGAAGTGTGACAAATAACCTTGCTATAAAGGAGTTATTAAAATAAATTAAAAGGGTTTAATTTAGTTTTGCCAAACACGTCTTATTGCATAATAAGTCGTTAATTTAATAATACTTTATCAAACAAGGTATAAGGATTAATCCATTTGTTTTAGTTTGACTTACCAAACAAGGTGTAAGGATTAAAGAGTTATTTTATTAAGCTTAGCCAAACAAGCCTTATGGTTTTTGATTTTCAAAATAATATAACTGATATCAGTTAAAATCCTATACTAAATGTATCTATTATTACATACGTTATATTATTATACGTAAACTAGAGAAAGACTCAGTTGAAGAAAAAGAGAAGAAGAAGAAAAAAAGAGAAAAGGGAGAGAAAACTTGAGAGAAATCCTTGAAGGTTTTGAGAAAGAAAAGAAGTTTGATAATCAAAAGTAGCCATCATCTTCTTAATCAAAGGTAGGAGCTTAATCTTTTCTTTAAAAGTTAGTTTTCTTCTTCTTCCAAAAAGTTCTCTGTGAAATTTTATAAAAGATAATTGATGGTGTTTATGGTTATATGATAAATTATTGATTATAAGATGATTTCATGAGTTGTATATGATTATAGAGAAACTAGTTCATGTATGTATGTGTTTTGTGGAAGAAAATATATTACAGTGCTTACATAAAAATATATATGAATATGGCTTAATTTAAAATAGAAATTAAGATTTAATTAGTTGTTAAATTGATAAATTGATTATGGAAATTGATAGAGTATGTATAATCATAACTATGATGTTTTGAAATTGCTGTTTTGATTGAAAAAAAAAATCACAATGTTGATTTTCATTAAAAATGTCAACAATGGAGTTTTTGCCAAAAACATTGAAATTGGGTGTTGTAAATTTGATGTTTATGTTATTTTATGAGTAGAAACATGTTAGAAGTCTTCACAATATGTTTATATGAAGTCTATATGTGTATTACATGTTAATCGTCTATTAGATTCGAGCTTTTAGGCTAATTTGGCTTTTGTTCATCTTTGTTCGAGCCGCTGCCCAAGAAGATAAATCTCGATCATAAAGACACGGCGCCACTCATTGCTACCAACCAATGGCTGTGACCGAGTCATGGCCTTAACTCGGTAGCGGCAACATGAGTTAACAGAATGTTCGGCACGTTTTGTTTATGTATACAAAACTTGAAAATAAATGTTATGTGTTAATAATATGAATGTTAAATGATTATTTCAGTAGTATTAAACTATGAATGAGCATGTTATCAAGAGTTAATTAGTATTAACGTGGTTTGATTATGTGAATTAGTAATTTAACCTACATGATGTACATATTTTGTTTATAAAGATATAAAATGTTGGTAATGACTAATTATGTCATGATGACATATGTATAGGGTATTGATTTAAGTTGTAAGGTTTTGCTTGTGCTAAAGGCAAGTTTTCTAACTCTAAAACTTCGTTGTACAAGTTTAATTTCGTTGAGCACATTTGGCTTTTGTTCATGTTATTGCCGAGCTTGGTCGCCGATTTCTGGACTCTAGCGCCATAATACGCCCAAAGAAGATACCAATCTCGTGTTGTTGCCACGGCGCCATATATGCATGATGCCAATCAATGGCTTGTGATTTCATGCAATACCAACCTGATGTAATCTGGAAGCCAGCAAGTATGAAAGTTATCGTAATGTTCGACAGTTTTGTTTAAGTATACAAATTTTGAAAATAAATGTTATGTGTTACTAATATGAATATTAAATGATGATTTCAGTAGTATTAAACTATGAATGAGCATGTTATCAAGAGTTAATTAGTATTAACGTAGTTTGATTATGTGAATTGGTAATTTAACCTACATGATGTATATATTTTGTTTATATAGATATAAAATGTTGGTAATGACTAATTATGTCATGATGACATATGTATAGGGTATTGATTCAAGTTGTAAGGTTTAGCTTGTGCTGAAGGCAAGTTCTCTTACTCAAAACTTCATTGTGCGAGTTTAATTTCATTTGGTACATTATTGTTGTCAAATTCAATTACAATTGTTGTAAGTTGCTACCTCTACACTTTCGTAGAGCTAGATTGCCTATTATTGAGTAAGTCATTGTATCTAGTTGCTCATGAAGATACAAGTATCCCAAATCTTAAAGTTTAATCTTGAGCAAGTTTTCTAATCTATTATCTTGTTAATTCAATTACTGTTTTCAATTCGATTACAATATAATGATGTAAGTTATTTGGAGCAAGTTATTCTTGTATTTAACTTGTTGTTTAGCATGCAAAACTATATATACTAACGTCGAACATTTTTATCGTTCAAATTGCTATGCATGCTTATTATTCAATTCTAATTAACCTTGGCTTAGTGTTATTTAAGCAAGGTATGCTATAGTTATTCAAATTGTATGCTATTAGATTATTCCTAAAGCATGACTTTAGTTACTATGATTGATTCAATCACGATTATTCTATAGTATAGTGTTATCAGTTTTATTCAACTACTCCTTAGTTGATGTTCGTTGAATTCCAAATTACCTTGAAAGCTTATCCAAACCAAACTTCCTTTGGAGTGGACTTGTACTCTAAATACTAAGATGAACAACTCTTCTAATAGAGGTTTACGCTTAGCGTTGAAATGGTTGTGCACAATACATTGTACGAAGGGTTGATCCCCCTAAGTACGTGGAGTCCTTATAGTCTTATGACTGTTAAAGTTAAAGTTGAAAGATTACTTATAATTGTGGACATGATTCGTGGTCATTAGACCCTCAGTGAACGTTATAATTTTCAGAAAGTTAATAGAATATATTGTTCAGTTCTATTGAGCCTAATATTGGCAATTGATATGAAAGTTTAAAGATTTACTTATTGTTATTTCAAGTGGGCCTTGTTTGCTCACTCTTGCCTGTAAAATTTCTTACAGCTAAAGTTGAAACGGGTGACGTACCTAGCACTAGTAAGGGAAAAGGAAAGATGAATAAACACTAAAGACTTGTACTAGTTTGATAGTATATTTTCAGACTTTGGTTTAAAGATTGTAATGAAGTTTATTTAATTTTCTGTATTTGAATGTTTGTAATTAAAGGTTAGATAATCTGGGAGATTTTATTTAAGTTTAATCCTGTATGGGCAGGTTTTTATTATTCAATTTTATTATAATTGGGTAGTTAGAAATGAATGTTTTGATTAAGTGAACACCAAATCCTGTGGGAAATAAAGTACCTGGATTTGGGGGTGTCACACTTAATGTCATCTTCAATACCAATTTCGTCTATCCCGAACAACATAGATTCTATCGGGTCCTCTGAGTAATTTCCATAGAACTTGTGATTAACTAATTCATCCATTATATCCACCCATAAACACTCACCTTTTTCTTTTGGATTAGACATCGACTTAAATACATTTAAGGTGACCTGTTGATCTTCAACTCGCATCGTCAATTCACCTTTTTGCACATCAATCAATGTTCTCCCCGTTGTTAAAAATGGTCGCCCAAAAATGATGGGAATTTCCTTATCTGGGAAGATGAATTTATCCACCTTTACTAATACGTCTTAAACAATACCTCGTGGATATGTAACTGATCGGTCCGCCAACAGCAAACTGATATTTGTTAGTTCTGGTGCCTTAAGTCCAAACTGACTGTAGACGGATAATGGCATCAGATTTATACTGGCCCCCAAATCACACAACGCTCTCCCCGAAAACTGATTACCAATGTCGCATGGAATAGTAAAACTTCCTGGGTCTTTTAACTTCGGAGGTAACTTGTTCTGGATAATTGCGCTGCATTCTTTGGTTAGCGCTACTGTTTCAAAATCACCTAATTTCCTTTTCTTCGACAACACATCCTTCATGAACTTGGCGTAGCTCGGCATTTGTTCTAAAGCTTCGGCAAATGGGATGTTGATATGCAATTTTTTGAAAATATCCAAAAATCTTAAAAATTGCTTATCTAACTTGGATTTCTGAAACCTCTGCGGATACGGTATAGGAGGCATTGTGATAGTCGGTTCCGGTGCTTTCTGCTCTAAGGTCTTATCTTGATGTTTTCCGGTTTCCACAACTTCTTCTATTTCACCTGTTGTGTTGTCCCTCTTTTCCTTATCCTTAACTGACTCTTGCAAATTCTTTTCACTACGTAAAGTTACAGCTTTGCAATGCTCATCTCTGCACGGATTTATCTATGTATCACTAGGGAGTGTTCCATGTGGTCGGTTATTCAGTGCATGTGCCATCTGCCCCATTTGATTTTCCAGATTCTTTATCGAAGCACTTTGGCTGTTCACATTCATATCTACTTGCTTCAATAACTTTTCTTGTTCCCCGATCCTTTTGTAAGTAGCTGAAATGAATTTTTCCAAAGCTTTTTCCCAACTTGTTTTCCTCTCTGGCTGTTGTTGAGTCTGATTTTGACATCCGGATGGGTTTTGTGGTCTAGGTGTCTATCCTTGATTATTACTCCATGAAAATCCCGTGTGATTTCTCCAACCTGGATTATATGCGTTTTGAGTCAAATACAGTTGGGTTGATCGATTATAGCTCCCTATGAACTGAGCTAATTCAGCATTTATGGCACATTGATCTGTAGCATGACTCCCAGCACATAACTCACAAACCATTGCTAATTGCTACGTGGATGGTGGACTCTATGTTTCTATTTTCTTAGCTAATGCGGCCACCTGTGCTGCCAATGCTGTCATTGGATCCACTTCAAATTTTCTCGGTGTTTTCGGAGGGTTAGACCTAGTCATGGGCCACTGATAGTTGTTGTTGGCCATCATTTCTAGCAGTTGATACGCCTCATCAAAATTCTTAGACAAAATACTGGCTACTGCTGCATTGTCCACCTACTGCTGCATCAATACTGGCTCTTGTGGACGCATGCATTCCATCACAAAATATCCCAACCTGCATCCACTGTTTGATTCCGTGATGTGGGCATTTACGGAGCATATCCTTGAATCTTTCCCACGCCTCATATAAAGTTTTTGAGTCGAACTGTGCGAAGGTGTGAATATCGTTCCGTAATTTTGCCGACTTCGCTGGTGGAAAAAACTTAGCTAGAAATTTTTGAGCTAAGTCGTCCCAAGCTGTGATTGAACCAAGAGGCAAAGAATGTAACCAACTCCGAGCTTTATCTTTCAACGTAAACGGAAACATCCTCAACCTTATAGAAACTTCCAAGAAACTCAAGATGTGCTCATTAGGATCATCTATCGAACTACCCCCAAACTGGCATGTATTTTAAAGCATCTGAATTGTTCCCGGTTTTATCTCGAAACTGTTTGCATTGATTGCCAACCTCCTAATACTCGACTGTATATCTGTGACATTCGGCATGGCATAATCCCTAAGTGATTTTTGTTCTTCCCCTGCCATGTTCACTGCTATTTCTTGTTCTGCCAGGTTTTCTTCCTCAGGTGACACTGCACTAGTCAACTGCAATTTCTGAAACTTCCTTTCAATATCGTCTATGTAAGGAAAAAGTTCCTTTTTAGCCCTTGATCTAGTGTGCATACACTCGCAAATAATTCCTGCAAATACAAGAAGAAAAATAAATAACGTTTAAATTAAGACCGAATTGATTATAACTAATATGGAATTAATATTAATAAAGAATTCCCCAGCAACGGCGACAAATACTTGTTGGTCGATTTCGCAATCAATGAATACGTGCAAGTGTACACAGTCAACAAGTAATAAAGTGATAAGATAGAGTGTCGATCCCACAGAGAATTCTAATCAATAAATTCCAACTACTAGCACTATATCAATCCAATTTTATTTAAACAACCATAAAATGTGATTTTTCAAAATAAGAAAACTAAAGTAATTAATTAAAAAGAAAGTATTCTAAAAATAAATCAAATAAATAAAACTAAGATTTTAATGAATGAATTCAGATAAATAAGGATTAAGACTCCAATATCCCCAATTATGAACTATAAACCAATTATCCAATTATCCCAATTATTATGCCTACTGAATTGTTAACGGGAATTCTAAGTGTCAAAAGCCCTTTCTCAAGTGATCAATTAACTTCTATTTAATCCAATTAATCTTGCTATATTCCTATGCAAAATAATTAAATTAAACGCATTAAATTCCAATTCCCAACGTGTTACATGCAGTGAACAGATATTTTCATTCTATTCACAACCCTATTTATTCGTCATGCAAATAATTAAGAATACAAGTTATCATGCTCAGTTCTAACCCTAGATCTCCTCTTTCAATTCCTTTTAGAGTAACAAGGAAATTATTGGCCAAATAATTAATCAATACGCACACGACAAGATAAACAATTCACTTTGACATAAATAAATGGAATAAATTGAATAACTAATTTATAGACATAAAAGGTTCAATTGGAATCTTAATTAAAGAATTAGTTCATAACGCAAATTAAAACCAACAATCTTTTGCAAAACATTCTTAAGGAATTACACAAATTGAAAATAAGGAGAAGAAGAAAAACTATAGAGCCAATCCTTCAATCTTCAAGTAATCCCTTGCTTCGTCTTCAATTGTGGTAGATATCCCTCTAATTCAATCAAAATAGCCTTTATATACTCTTCACATTGCACCACAATCCTAGTCCAAATCAACTTCTCAAATAGCCTCCAACTGTGCAGTCAAACCCTTGGTCAACGCGCGTCTTTGGTCAACTAGGTCCGACCTTCAACGCCCCGCGCTGAAGATATAACTAACTAGAGCGCCCTGGAGCTAGACTTCTAATAAATCACGAAATTGCCATTAAACAGCTCAAATTTCCATATCGCCCCTACAGCTCCCAAATCTGCTAAACAATTACCGAACACAATAAAAATGCTTCTAAAAGACTCGAGAACACAACAATTTACGTCCAATTATATCCAATTCATGGGTATATTACCCCAATCATCAACTGTCATACCCTTGAAGATCGAACTTTATATATGATTTTTCTTTATTGCAATATTATTTGCTGGGCAAAATTGTTGCTCATCCTTGTTTTCCTTAAAAAAATTTAGTTAAGGCAGAACGTGGTGAACCCTCTGGCAAGGCCAAGGGTAAAGAGAAGGACTTGGAATAGTTAGATTCATAGTACTAGTAATGTACTATTATTATGTTGTAGAAGAACTTATTTACAATGATATATTAAGCTATATTTAATTTAAGTTATATTGTAATAGTAGCGGTTGCGAGACCTTAGGACGAGAATAATTATATTATAACAATGCAATTTATTCTATTATTCTGTTGTCAATGATTTTAGTATGTTATTAGAGTTAGCTCGTGACAAACCAAATTCGAGATATGAGTGTCTGAATTTAGGGGCGTCACAGTAGCTCTTGTGAGTTCATGATCTTATTTGGCCTAAATTCATTAGAGATGCTAATCTAAACTATAACATGTAAAGTTGAACTTGGATGGACCTTAAAAGCATGCAAGACCCTTTAACATGTGTATATGCTATGTTTTAATATCTATGTAGGCCTAGAGTGAGACTAATCTAGGAAGAGCAAAGCTGAACTCGGTCTAGCCATGGGACAGCGTAGCTGCGCCATCCCTAAGCCTAACTAGGGCGCAGCTGCGCCCTTTTGCAGTTTGGTCTGATGGTTCTATTTGTAATCTGTAAACTTGTAATTTCTATGTTATACTGCTTTCAGTCTTATTAGATGATTACCATGATGTTTAGAGAGTTCTAGCACATAATGGCTATATGAAACCGAGAATTTAAAGATTTTTACAAACTTCGTAATACTTTTCTACAAGTAAGTAGTGATTATATAGCTACACAGTGTGAAAGCATACTAATGTGACATTCTATTTACTTTACTAAGATAGGAATAAATGTGTGTTATTGACTTATGTGATCGAACATGTATGGGATTAATGACTTATAGAGTTAATTAACTAATAAATGTGTTGTATACATAACTATGTTACAATAGTTTTTTAGAGTGTTGATAAGCTATAAAGTTGGTAAACTACTCTTGAGGAAAGTTTCCCTAACTCAACTCGAGTGCTTATTTTTCAAAATATGTTACTGGATAATTATTTTTGATTATTACACATTCACTGATTATTCATGAATATTCGCATTTATTGCAAGTTCTCAAATTTCATTTGATTTTTATATTAAATGTAAGTTCCATAACTCTTTAAACTTTACATATTGTATAAACTGAATTGTTGCCATATCGACCATATCTACCTCGAGCAAATATCTATTACTATTCAGAAATCAATTGTATATCTTGATGTTGTTGCAAGAATTGAACTTATCATTCCTAAATACATTATAAAAAGTTGTCTAGGCCATTGATTCAGCTAGACTATTATCATGTGTTAGAAAGCTATCCAAATAAATTGACTTGTTGCGGACTCTTGTAAATATACTAAGATTAACAACCCTTATTGAAGGGGAAATTATATAATTGTTGGGGAATCGACGTGCGCACATAGTAGCATGTTTAAATGTTATGCATACCGTAGGGTACTTAGGCTGATCACCTGTTGTACTCGTTTTATTTGATTTTCAGTGTAATACTGTTAATTCTAGCAGGAGTTCTTAGTCCTTAGTGACTTCTCGATGTTCATTATTCTTGAACCTTGACATGATAAACTCTTTGAATTTTGTTGATATCTTTTAGTCCATAGCGACACTTATTGAGAATTTTTGATAATTCCTGAACTATTATTTATTGTCATACCCTTTAGAATTGAACTTATAATTGTTCACCCTTATTTCTATATTACTTGTTGGGCAAATTTGTTGCTCATTCTTGCTTTTCCTAAAACTTTCAGTTAAGGCAGAACGTGGTGAACCCTCAAGCAAGGACAAGGGTAAGGGCAAGGCTACAAAATAGCTTTGTTCCTTTGCGCTAGGAATTCAATAATATCATGTTATATTAAGACTTATGTATTAAGATGTAATAAGCTATGATTAAATTAAGTTGGAATGTTGTAGTAACGGTTACGAGACTCTCGGACGAGAATAATTATGTTATGACAATATAAATTATTCTATTTTTCATTGTGTGAGATTCTGATTTATTATTAGAATTAGTACGTGATGTACCAAATTTGAGGTATGAGTTTCTGAATTTGGGGCGTCACATTTTTCTATATCTATTTTCCAAAGAGCTCATAGAATCAGATGAGGTCCAGTTTTTAGAGCTGAAGCAGGGTGCGATGACGGTGTCAGAGTATGCTGTAAAATTCAATGAGCTGGCGAGGTTTGCGCCGTATCATGTTAATAGAGATGAGCACAAGGAAAGAAGATGTGAACAGGGCCAGAAGCCCTAGTTGTACAACAGAGTCTCTATATTTCAGCTGAAGACATTTACAGCAGTACTTGAAAAGGCAATTATCGAAGAATGTGGAAGCACTAGTACAAAACCATAAAAAACAATACTTAAAAGATGACGTTTTTATAAAAAAATATTGTGATGTTTTTTTTACACATTTTTTAACAAAACGTTGTAGATACATATAAAATTTGTTTATGTATTTATATGGTCAATTTTTAGTTTTAAATAGATAACGTTTTTTTTTTAAAAAACGTTATCACGGCGCAAAAAATAAAAACGCCGAAGTGAAAATTTGAAATTAAAACAACCACCAGTTCTTTAGATGTACTTTCTTCTCTCTCCTATCTCTGTACTCTCTCTCTCTCTACGATGGAGGTACCAAATGAAGCGGGCGATGCAGACAATACAGTTTGATTTGCTGAAACTTGATGATGAAAAAGAAAGCAGAGGAAAAATTAGAGTTACAGTGACCAAACGAAGAGTCCTGCTACGAGATTATCTCTATGGTGGAGTAAGAAAAAGCCCTAGGCGTAAGAAGGCGCCATTTTGTGGGTGCATAGACCCTCCAACAAAGGGAGACTAAGGTATTTAAACTTAAGTCTGCACATGGTAGAGTAACATATATACTTTTTTCCTCTTTGTCTATAAACTTTTCTTCCTAGAGATTTACTTTGAAAGTTGTAGTTTTTAATTTACAGAAGCTCCTGTACATCTATAAGGCCTCGTGCTATCAAAAGAATCTGTTTCTGGTTCGCGGTTTTTTCCAGGTTTTTATTTTGAATAATGAATGCCCTTGTGGTTTTTATTGTTGTGAAGTACGTAATATTTTACATCCGTCTAGTCTAGTAGTACTTTGAACCGCACAATGTCTGAATTTAATTTGTTTATGTTCTCTCTCAAGTAATTTGGTGGAATTCCTAAAAAACAGATAGGTTTCAAGATGATCTAATTTCTTAATCCTTTAGTATCTTGAAAATTCGGCCAACTTAAGAAACTGTGATGCAATTTTGGCATGATTCTAGAGGGCTCTTGAAGTTTTAGTACAACTATAATTAAATGTTTAGTCGATTTCATTCAAAATGCAAAATGCTTTTCATTCTTTGCAAAATAATTATATTTTACAAATTACATATATAATGTTGGAAGATAAAAAAAAATCTCCAACTTCTTTTCAAGTGTGTCAACACACTTAGCAGCACCGAATGAACTAGCTAATTTTGCTTCAATTCATTAAAATTGGTAGCAGATAGCTTAAACAATATTGTTGTTGTTGGTCCATGAGTCTGATTGATCAGTACTAGACACAGATTTCGGTTTGCAGGAGTGAAGCATGAAGTTGCATGCCCCAACAGCCTCCCCAACAGACAAATAGATCCATTCCTGCCCTAGCATCTCGATGAACTTAGCCTTGTTCAGCTTCTTTATTAACTCCCCTCCGGGATTTGCCAGAACAAGCTACATCCACATCCACAAAAGGGGTAAGACTGCGTGTATTTATGTACGGGAGGAAGCATTAATTGTGTAGTTTTTGTCTTCTTCATCTTGTAATTAGGTACTTATTCTTGTTGTGCTATATAAGCTATATTTCATTGTTCAATAGAATTGAGGACTTTTATGATATGCATCTAAATTATAGGCATCTAGTTACCATTTGTTCTCCCATTCACACTAATTGGTTATCTTGGAAGTGCATAATCTTGCTAAAGCTTATGACAGAAACTAGATCTTTTAGAATATATTATTTATACATGTCCATATATATATATATATATATATATATATATATATATATATATAAATTTCTGGATTCTATGCTTGTAATCATAGAATTTAGAATGTCATCTGCACGCGAGAGTATGAATGCACTTTCTTTTCTTATATTAAATTTTTGAACAAACATAACCAGAATGCCTTAGAGCACTTAGATAATGCTTAATGTAATAATATTGTAATATAGTTTTTTACTTCATGCTTCCCTTCTTGGTTAAGTCTAAAATTAGTAGTTGATGCATTGTATGTTATTTCAGGCTTTTACCTAAACAAGCTAAAAAGGTTGTTCTTTGTTTTAATATTTTTAAATTTAAATTATTAAGTTTGATAATTTCAGTAAATTTGGATGTACATAAAAGTCATTAAAAATGTATTTTTGCGAAATCTCTTACTTGACTACTTGTTTTTGTTGGTGTTTGGCTGTTTGCAAATTGAAATACATTGGCACCAAGTCCTGGCATTGTTTAAATATACTTAAAAATCCTGAGCCATGTTAAGACAATACAATTTGATTTTTTTTAATATTAAAATTTAAAAAGAATATAATAAAAAAGAAATGGTGTTTGGATTGTTTCAATATGATAGGGTCATATAATTAAGGTTAAATTTAACACTGCATTTTTTTGCTTCATCTGCAGGCTAATCAAATTGGGATTGCAGTTTAGAATTCTTTACAAATTGGATCTTGCTGTATATTTTGAAATCAGAATAGTTGCAATGTACTTCTCACTTTTGTAATTTCCCAAGTGTAGATTTCATACCTTTACTAGTTCTTGGTGGGAAAGCTTCCATTATTTAGGTAGACGTGGAAAACATTCTACAGCTAAGCTTTTTGATTGTAGTATTTATGGTTTTGAAGGAGGACATACTAGCAGATGGACTCGAAGACCTGTAACCACAAAAGCAGAAGGAAAAAGCAAAAATGTCCTAAGCAGCAAAACTAGAATCATTGGACATGAAACGGCAGATGGAACAGTTTCAACAAGCGTGGAGTTAAATACCAAACGAAAGAAATCAGTACATATGAAAGAGTTAAGGACTGTGATATTCAAAAAAAGATTACTGGGAATAGAGACTTAGCCAGACTCATAACTGTTATTATTTTTGATATTGAGACCACTGGGTTTAGCAGAGAGACCGAACGGATTATTGAAATTGCACTGCAGGATCTTCTAGGGGGTCAAAACAGTACTTTTTAGAATTATAAATCCTGAACGCTATGTGCCAAATCCAAATATTCACGGGATCTCAACCCATATGGTCTGCAGGCCTGATATCCCAAGGTATCCTTCTGCACTCGATTGTTTATTTTCTTTTCCTTTTGCTCATTAAGAAAGAAACGTCCTGCAAGCTAAAACAATATTGTTGATTTGGGGCCTTAATTGCTGCTATTTGTTCTTTTACTGGTCTCAGAAGTAGACTCTTAACTTGTCTTCTAATTTGTCATCTTTGTATTACCACAACTTTAGAATATCTAGAGATTAAGATTCCTTGATTTTTCTTCTGAACAACAGTATGTTCTATACTTCTATTCGTGTTACAATTTTTCACTTAATGGTTAATTGTCTGAAGTCATTCAGTTTTAGGTTAAATTTCCAAGGTATAATTTTTTTTTTTGCCACAGGTGATATGTTGCCAAGTTCACAAAACTTATGGATACAATGCTTTTATCAGCAATAAAACAATCAAAACACTGGAAATTGGGGAGGACAGAAAGATAACAACAATTTATAGGAATCATCTTCTCAGTAGAAATAAGCATTTTTTGACTTGCCCCAAAAAAATAAGGAACAATAATAAGCATTTTGCAATTTTCATATGCTGCTTATACGGGTATTACACTTGTTTGGCAATCAATAAGCATGATTCTCTCATTTATTTCATCAAAAGTTCAAACTACTTCAGAATTTATTTGTAATAGCATGTTCTTCTATTAATTCGATAGTACAAAGAAGAGCATACTATTCCTTTGTGAATATCTCTATTTTTGGTTGATAAGTTCACCATGAAGGATAGGCATTTTATTTTCCCCAGAAGGCCCAAAACCCATATTCTTGTAGTGTAACTTGCCTGGATCACATTATTCACATCCATCAGGATCAGGTGATAAAGCTGCATACCATCTCCGCACTTAGAAGGCTATGACTGTTAAGCTTGTAGTGGACTATAGACCAAACGAAAGCTTTGTCTTTGGAAGAGGCTTTGATTTTCGAAATATAGTTTGTCAAAAGAAACTGTTCAAATTATGAGAAGGAAGTCAACAGGGTCTTAAGTATAAGACAAGTTTCTTGGGCTTCATTCCCAAAAGGCCAAGTTGTTCAAACTTCATATGTAAATGCTCTATCTGGATCAATTCCCTTTGAATTTAAGGTTGAGTACATGTAGAGTCTGATGACTTCTCCTATTTTTGTCCAGTATAATGTTCTTAATCTCTTCTGTTCTTTTTTGTAGGCGCAAGCAGAATACAAGGAATATTTTATGGATAATTTAATTAGGTGGTAATTTAATTTTATAGATAGTTTGGTATATTTTATGGATGTAGTCAAATTCATAATTCAATATAGTAGTAATTATATTGAAAAGTGAATTTGAGATGAATGGATAGTTTGGTATTATTGGGATGTAAACGTATTGTATGGAATTAATATTCTTTGTAATTGGTATATTTTGAAATTGAGATGTATGGATAGTAATATTATTTGTAATGGGTATATTTTGAATGTTTGATACATTTTGGCTTTAAATATATGACACCTTTTAAATGTTGTATAAATGTGTTTAAACGTTGTCTGTTGTTGTTGTTTGCTAAGGTAGAGATCCAAAAACAGTTGTTATATTTATGTATTATAACATTTTTAAGTTAAACTACAACGTTTTAAAAACGTTGTATAAAGAGTGTCAAATAGATGACCCCTTATAAACGTTGTATAAATGTGTCTAAACGTTGTCTGGTGTATCAAATTACAACATTTTAAGCCAGAAAAAGTTGTGGAATTATACAATCTACAACGTTTTTAAGCATCGAATGATTTTTGAAAAATAAATATACAACGTTTTTTAAGAAAAAAACGTTGTAAATGTGACAAACCACAACGATTTAAAAACGTTGTATAAAGGGTGTCAAATAGATGACACCCTTAACCACGGCGTTTCTGGGATATAAACCATAACGTTTTTTACGCGTTATCTATTTACTGTTTTGTAGTAGTGAAGTGATGCCTTAACAAAATACAATCAGGAACAGAGGAAGAAGAAGAGGAAGAATGAGAATGAAAACAAAGCAGGTGGTAGCACTGGCAAAAACAGTAACCCGAAGAGGAAGTGAAATGAAAGTGTAGGTGTGGGAAGTCAGCAGAGTAGCCATCAGAAGAGGAAATTTGAAGCGTATGCTACATGTGGGAAAAATCACACTAGTGTGTGCTTGAGAGGTAAGCGTGTATGCTTCAACTGTGGTCAGGAGGGCCACATTGCTCCGCATTGCCCTAATTCGAAGAAGGGTGCTTGTTTCACATGCGGATCGAATAATCATCTAGCTTGCGAGTGTTCTAAGAAGACAGTTGGAGGTACAAGTGGAAACAAGGAAGGTGACAGTGGATGTAACAATCCAGAATTTTATTTGTAATTTAAAATATTTATTTATTTAAATTAAATAAATATTTTATTTATGTGGTTGTTGTTAGTATATATTTGTGAATTAAATATTTTATTTAATTATTACAACAACAATATAGCAACTCATGTAATCTTTAACAACTCTCTAACCTGTTAAATTAAATTAGAGTGATATATTAATTATTAAATAAAATTATAATGAGATTATAGTTTTATGATATTTGGTTAAGTGGGAAATTTATTTAGTATGTGGTAATTAGTTTATTTAATTAAGATTGGATATGGAAATCCAAATAAACAATGCTGGACAATAAACTATATTATAAATGACTTATGAAAATAAATTAAAAGAGTTTTAATTTGGTTTTACCAAACAAAGCCTTAGAGCTTTTAAAATTCTTGTTTAATCTTATTTTGCCAAACAAGGTTTAAGTCATGATTAAGTCATTATTTTAAGTAGTTTTACCAAACATGGCATAAGGGTTGTAAGTTATTAATTTTTAAAGTGGTTTAGCCAAACAAGCCTTATGACTTTTGATTTTCAAATAATATAACTGACATCCGTTATATATGTATTTATGTTGTATATTAATAGGTATTGTGAGTATACGTATATTATATTATCATATATCAGTTTATATTACATATTATTAAAAGAGAAAGGAAGAACAAAGAGAAGAAGAAGAAGAAGAAGAAGAAGAAGAAGAAGAAGAAGAAGAAGAAGAAGGGAAACCTTGAGAAAACAAAAGAAAAGCTTTCATCATCTCCATCGTTTCTCCTAATTCAACCTAGAAAGGGCACGTGAAGATAACTGTAAGCTGTTAAACTGTTATTGGTAAACAACGATCAATGCAAGTCTTTCAGTTCCTATTTGTTATGTGAACTTAATGATGAACTGTTTTACATATTTGTTGCAAAAAGAATGATGTGTTCTATATATATTGAAAGTATGAAACGTTAAAGTCAATTTATAACTACGTTGATTGAATAGTGGATGTTGATTGAGTAAGGAACTCAATCTTTATACTTGTTATATGAAATGCAACATGTATGTTGTGTTATTCCAATGTTTATGAGATATATGTTGAGTATGTTATTATGCGCTATGTGATGCATGAAAACTGTTAGATTTTACTGGGCTGTCGAGCTCAACATTGCAAATAACCATTTTTGCAAGTTAAAGATTTAAGGTAAGGATATGTGCTATGTGAATTATAGAGATCCATATTCACGAAGATTACTTATGTTTTATGGGAAATGTATTTAATATTTTGAATGTAACATGTTGTTGAATTGTAAGTTGAGTTATCTGGTGTATATAGATATCTATTTATGATGTAAGACTTTGTATAGTCATTTTGTTGTAACGATTCATGATATAAATTTGAATCGAAGAGATGCAATGTAAAGTTTGCGATTTAGGACAATAAAGAAGGAAATGTATAAAAGTTTTAAATATTCGACATTTTTAGTGATTTTAATATCGAATAAAGATGTAAAGATAGATTAAAGTTGTATTGTTAACGATCGAGAAGGAGAATATTATTGTATGAATTTTGGGGTCGTTACAGTTGGTATCAAAGCTGATAGGTTAGAAACCTTAGGTAAGAGTACCTTAGGCTATAACCTTAGAGAAGAGAGGTGAAGATAATGAACGAATAAGCTCAAATAGAGTTTGAACAATAAGAAGTAATTTAAGAAATTTATAAAGAAGGGATTAAAACATGCGTAAGAGGATTCAAAGAAGAATCTTGCAGAGTTATAAGGAATATGAATGTGGGGTTACCCAACTCCAATAATAAGGATGTAAGGTGATAATAAATAGACAATGTCTATAAAAAGAGAATGATAAAAAAGTTAAGAATAAAAAGTTATATTTAAGTATAGTACAATCGTACTCTTTAATAGTTGATGTATAGTATCTGGGCTAAACGATTCCTTCATAGAGCGGAGGTATATACGAACTAGCAACTCAGAACTTAGTTTGTTGGTTGTTTGTGGGAAACCACTCAGCGTACCATATTGAAACTGTTAGAGACTCGATGTGTACCAAGTATAGAAAATGGATACGTATGATGAAAATGTAGAACTTGAATGAAATGTTGAGCAATGTAAATGAAGTTAGAAATTCTTAAAGGAAGAATTATTATATAAACAAGAAAATTCAAAGAAGAATCTTGAAGAGATATAAAGATAAGAAATGGCAATAGCCAAGATAACG
This sequence comes from Panax quinquefolius, assembly GCA_020205615.1. Classification (NCBI taxonomy): domain Eukaryota; kingdom Viridiplantae; phylum Streptophyta; class Magnoliopsida; order Apiales; family Araliaceae; genus Panax; species Panax quinquefolius. Next base: position 72,735,126 of record CM035160.1, on the reverse strand, counting down.
AATAGTGTCGTAAATGATGAAAAAGGGAAAGAAAGAGGATCGTAAAACAAAACGATCACGAGTTAAGAAAAGAATTTTAAGGGAGATGATTGTAGAATAAGATCACGACGTGATCTGTTTAAGTTATAAAAGAAAGATGGTTTGTAATGTTTGAATAATTATAACTTGATGCTATGAAAATTATATACTATGATATAGTACAAGATAACTCACGAGAAGTTATTGATAATGTGATATGAGGAATTCGTATGGAGCAAGTTAAGGGGCAAGTTAAGAATAAGTTATGAGCAAGATAGAGTTAGGTGGGATTTCAATTGAGGACTCATGTGATGGATGAGTTGTACAAACCTTTGTATGGGCGAGGGTTTTGTGCTTGCGCTCAATTTATCACATTGATAATCATTGGAATGTTGGTGTCGCGCTATCAATGTATATGTAGCGAAAAGGTGATTCTTTTCTCATGTGTATATTTGATAGTTATAAACTATTAAGATTAGTTAGATATTATTAGGATTATGTGCGGTTCTTAAAACTAATGCATATGGTAAGTTCGTGACTCATAATAATATGGTATGTTTTGAACCCTCAAATGAATGGACCTTTATGGTCCGACTAGATAAGTTCTTAAACTCATATTATTGTGGCAAGTTCCTGAACTTCCAATGTGTAGTAAGTTTGATGAATTATATTTGGGGTATATGAAGATTGTAAGGTGAAATATAAGAATATTTAGTATAAGAGTATTGGTGGTGCTAGAAATAAAAATAATTGGTTAAGTAATGAAGTAATGGAGTAAAGATTGAAGTTGATGGATACCTGGATATTATAAATCTACTAGCTATGCTAGACTTTTGAAATTTATTGACTTCGTGCTGATGTTTGCACTTCTATTTTCTTGAAAATCATTGGATCAAATGATGAAAACAATGAGTTTTAAAAACAATACCGTTATTTGTATGTCTATGCTAATTGCTTCGGCTAGACAAAAATGATTTGAAATATATCAAAATGTATTTTTATATCATTAATTTATCATGGAACCTGATGCAGAGATGAAAAAAAAACGATGGAGTCATCAATGCAGTATTACTTAGTATTGGATGTGATCTAAGGATAGTCAGCCCACTATGGTATGATGTATTATGATAAAATCACCAAATGACGGAATCCTCAAATGGACTGTAAATACAGTGCGGTATCATGACGTAATAAAAAGATTTTTGAGATTTCTTTAAGATACGAGAATATATATATATATGTATGTATATTTCGAATGATGTCTGAATTGTTGTCGAAGTCTATGCTATTTAATTCAGCTAGATGAATATTGAAAGATGTTCATGAAATTCAAGCGTTTCTTGAGAAGTTATGCCAAACAAAATTGTTTTGGTGCAGATTCAGATGTTGAAAAGCTGAGATGAACAACCCTTTTATAGGGGATTACGCAGAGGCGTTTAGATGTTTGTGCACAATACATTGTACGAAGGGTTGATTGTGACGCTCCCAAAACAGGTATACATCACCTATTATGAGTCGCCAAATACATGGTACAAAATACAAATACAAACTTAAATATACAACATGAGCTGTGAGTTTTAATACAAATATTGTCTTCTAGACAGTATTCAAACTCAAAATAAGTCCTCAATACATTTATTATCACACTATTTCACAGAATAGTGAGGACTACTAATGCACCATCTAGGACCATCACTATGTTCCCCGACTAGTCCCAGCTACGTTCTCATTTCATGAAGAGAACAATGAAAGCAAAAGGGTAAACTCAACTAGCCAAGTAAGAAATATTATGACTAAGATAATGCAGAATAAATTATCATTAGCCTTCAACAATTTTAAACTGATAGAATATAATAGACAACAAGTTTAACTGCATCGGAACAAGTAATCCATTAGAAGAGTCAAGTAGAGCATAAAATCTACTATCTTCTATGATTTAAAAAGTTTTTCATCAACTTTATCACTGAGACTCAACTTAATAAATAAAATCGAATCATCCCTGCACCACGACCAAGGATATTCATGTAATCATCAATGGTCATGACTATACCGGATAATCCCTGGTCATAATCATACCAACAACTGTCCACTAATGAATTACAGGCCAATGAGGACTTTTACCACATCATTCGTCACATTACGGTCATGATTATACCGAATAATTCATGGTCATAATCATACCAAGTCCATCTATGCACGTAAGCCAAAGATGACTTTCAACATAATATAAGCATGCAGATGATGACAATTCAATAAAACAAGTTCAAGAATAAATTTTAAAGATTTATAAGTTAATTTATCCTGAACTCAATAACATCCAAATTTTCAACATGATAATACTTTGTGGAGTAAAATTCAAGAATGCTCAGAAGAATATCTCCATGAAAAGATACTGGATGAAGCGCAAATATCAAGGTTATTCCACTAATTTCATGCAGTATAGAAGCCAAAACTTTAACCAACTAAGTATAATAGAACATATGAAACTGCAAATGGATTTTTGCCGCCATACGGTAATCCACGTAGATAGATTATTCCAACAGAATAATAAAGAATGGAATAACAAAAGAATTCACCAGGCATGCAATAGACCGCACAAACAGGTTATTCCAACAGAATAATAAAGAATGGAACTAGGTCATGTGTAATTCGCACAGACAGGATATTCTAACAGAATAATAAAGAATGAAATAACAGAAGAATTCACCATGCTGATAGACCGCACAAGCAGGTTATTCCAACAGAATAATAAAAAATGAAACCAGGTCATGCGTAATCCGCACAGATAGGATATTTCAACAGAATAATAAAGAATGGAATAACAACAGAATTCACCAGGCATGGGATAGATCGCACAGATAGGCTATTCCAACATAATAATAAAGAATGGAATAACAATAGCTCTCCTCGTGAATATGAAAGAAATAATACCCCTTACGAGTACAACAAATAATATCCCTTACCTTAGAAAAACTGAATACTGGAGTAGTGAAGTAGCAGAATACTTTTCTTCTTTCTCTCTATAGTTTCTCTCTCTAGAGTTTCAGTGAATTCGTAAGAAATAATGAAGTAATGAGCTTCTACTTATAGGAGAATGGATTGAATAGTAACTTCATGAACGGTCCAGATTGATTTACTTTTAAACAGACGATCTATATTGATTTACTATTAAAACTTAAAGCACCGGTCCATACTGATTTACTATTAAAACTTTAAACCAGTGATCCATATTGATTAACTATTATAACTTTCCACCAACGGTCCATATTGATTTACTATTATATCTTCAACCAACGATCCATATTGATTCACTATTATAATTTCAACCAACGGTCTGAAAAATTATCACATCTCCTCATGGAATAATATTGTACCAAAAAATGATGTGGACCGAAAAGAAATATAATTTTGGGTGAATAGTACCCCATGAATAGTACTTCGACAATAGTACTCCGACACGAAAAGTGTCCCAAATACCCGAGTGAACAATACTAGAGTGAATAGTAACCCGTAAATAGTACTCTAACACGAATAGTGTACCAAATACCCGAGTGAATAATACTAGAATGAATAGTAACTCGTGAATAGTAACCCGTGAATAGTACTCTGACACGAAAAGTGCCACGAATACCCGATTGATCAATATAACCTCTAGACATCAATTATTATCGAAATAAATATCGATTTCTACTAACACTAATAATTCCCACACAATGGAACTATCAATTTCATCTTTAACCAACACGAACTTATTCATCATTAATATTATAACTCACAATATTTAACAACCAGGTCGTTCCCAGGAAAGAGGGGGCTTTCCAATAAGGATTTCTCCCTATTAGCGCGCAATTAGGTGACTAAACCTCTCCTTGACAGAACTTTTAGACATTGTCATCTCAATTATTGATTTAATAATATATAAAATATCAACAATAATTGAATCAAATAACGTGAGATACTATGCAATAATTACTGTAGCAATAATTGAACAAAACTGAGTGACTTCTCACGTAAGCATCAATAACCAATACCGTGTGCTACTATGCAACCACGCCGTATTCTTGTACTTTACTATCGGGTAGTTCAACAGTTTTAACAGTAACTCTTTCGTCGTTATTTTTATAAAAAGATAATTCTGTCATTTTCTAAATACGACAATACTTTCGTTATGGGGTCCACCAATGATTGTGCCGTCGTACGGATATTCCTGACAAAAAAAATATTCCCCGACCAATCGAATATTATATATCAACTTGCATACTTTGCAATATTTATAAATATTACCCACAACTATAACATTATATCAAATTCACACCATAATATTTAAAAAAATATTTTGAGAAATTTAAATCTTTATTCATAAAATTATGGGTCTCACAATCTCCCCTCCTTATAAAATTTTGCCCTCGAAATTTACGTACGTACCTGGTATGTCAAAGAGATGAGGATACCTTGCTTAGATTCTAACTCTTAAGGTATAACCTTTGAGTGTTGAATACGATCCTTCTTATCCAAGATTTTAACACTTATCTCCTCATACGTTAAATCTTCTGCTATCTCGTCTGGTTTTAATTCAATAATGTGGTTCGGGTCATCCACATATTTACGTAACATTGATACATGAAAAACGTTATGAACACGCGACATACTTTGAAGTAAAACGAGCCTATAGGCCACAGTTCCTACTCGATCAAGAATTTCAAATGGGCCAATTAAATCAAGGGTTGAGATAACGCCTTCTTGAACTTTTTCTTCAAATTCATCAGATTCGGGTGTGTAGCTTGAGCGGCTTAAACTTTATCGATTAAAGTCTATTCTACTTGTATATTCATTATCTTCACGTGGGTCCCTAGAGTCTTTAACTCTATCTTCATCATTTGTAAGTTATACGAAATGGGTCTTTGTGTTAACAACATCACACTCATAAATGCATACGATCTTCTACTCAACGCGTCAGTTACCACGTTCTCTTTTCCCACGATGATATTTAATGGTACGATCGTAATCTTCAATAGCTCGAGCCAACGTCTTTGGCACATGTTACGTTCGTTTTTGGTGACAAAAATATTTGAGGGTTTTAGAAATGGGTTTTGTACTGGGGTCAATACAAAATTTGATTTCACGCTCTAGGGGTAGGCTAAGAAGTCTTCAAGAATACGTCAGGAAATTTATTAACAATAGAAATATCATTCAAAACTGTGACCCTCATCCAAGACTTGGATAGTACGTCACATTGATCCCTATCAACTTGTCATCGTCATTCAAAACGTCGCCTACAGAAAGTCTGGCTTCGGTGCATTCCACATAAGGAAGTCACCAGCGAAAGGCTCGAGGCTCTTTACTTATGACTTGATATGACAATTATTGACTTTAGTGGTTTGGTTTCTTGAATTCGCATAACAGGTTGGTTAGGAATATGAAAGCTAACACCTTACGAAAAGCATGATGAGTAGTTAACCAATCGATTCCTAAAATCACATCAAAGGCAAGTATTTTCAAAGAGATAAGATCGACAGGTAACATGAAAGTGTCGATTTGAATCAACAAGATTTATAAACAGTGGAGGTAACGAAGGTTTCTACTATCAAAGTTTCAACCAATAAGTCAAAGTCTAATTTCTCCGAAGTCAAATTTAAACGTTGAGCGCAAGCAAGAGAGATAAAAGAATGGGTAGAACTGGTATCTAATAAGGTATAAACTTCACATAAATTTATAATTAACTAACCCATGCTAACTTCGTTCGGGTCACTCGCTTTTTGAGAAGTCACGAAAAATGCTCTTCCTGAAACCATCGACTTTGTTTTGTCCGTATCCGCCTTTGGTGCCACTGTTCCAGCTGGACTTGACTTCACTATTCGACAAAATCGAGCTAAATGACCTTCTCTTCTTGAATTTTCCATTTCTATTATCTTGGCCATGATTACCACCGAACTGGTTACCATTCTTGGTATGATAATTTCCCCCACGATGGTTTTCATTGTTCCGATGGCTGTTGCCACCGGTATGATTATTATCATGTTGTTGGTCGTTACCTTTTGGTTGAGCTGACTCAACGGTCTCATGTGCTTCATTGCTTATCTCAATATTTTCAGATGTTCTTCGCAAACACTATCACAAAACAAGGGTTAATTAACATATCACATATTATCCCTATACTCTGACCGACCAATTAAATACCAAATAAACTTAGGTATGTCATACTAGCTGAAGAATTCCCATCTCTCCCTCCTAGTTCTTGTCTCACATCTCACTGGGATCATATCCCTATGCTTTGATACCAACTGTGACGCCCCCAAAACAGGTATACATCATCCATTCGAGTCATGAGATCGTAGTACAGATACAAATACAAACTTAAATATACAACATGAGCTGTGAGTTTTAATACAAATATTGTCTTCTAGACAGTATTCAAACTCAAAATAAGTCCTCAATGTTAGGTTTGTAATATTCAAGAACGCAATCAAATTGCATAAATAAGCGGAAACGTGGAAAATCAGAGTTTAAAATTTTACAAACCATATACCCGGATCACCCTTTATGCACAATTATTAATTAAACGAAAAAGATGAATAAGAAACATACCCTTGAAGATCCGAGCTTCCTCAGGTACAAGTTCACCTCCAATCCATTTCGCGTTCAACTTGAATCCACCGGGTTTGGTTCCTTCCTTTGATCAACGTTAGCCACCCAAGTGTTTGGCCTCTAGAGGTGATCCACCAAGGAAGAAGAAGGATTTAAGAAGATGGGTGGTTGACTAAACCCTAGTTTTTCTATCTCTATAGAAAAGGAGTGTACTCTCCAACTTTTTGGAATTGCGTATATCTTGATATCTGATATAAGACTCCTCTTATAAAGATATCAGGTAACCTTATTTAATAAAATAAGGTATTATTTAATTAAACTCTTTTAATTAAATTGGGCTCCCTAATCTTATTAGGGATAATTAATTAAACTCCTTTAACTAATTTTCCCTCCTAATCCTATTAGGAATAAATGAGAATACTTATATTAAATTAATTTCTAAACTCTTTTAGAAATTAAAATAATAATAATAATTGTAATAATATTAATAAGACTCCTCTTATTAATTTATATTTAATATTTCTAAAATATTAAATAATAAATATTAAGCTATTTAATTTATTCTATCACCATAGATTAAATTAAATATACATAACATATTATTACGATTATGCCATTAACTTCTTAAATAATTATTCTTCCTTTTATGGTGTGACCCTTTAGGTTCTCCATATTAAACCGGTTGTGAATAAATCAATTAGAACAATTCTAATCTTATTTAAATAAATAAATTAAACAATTAATTTATTTAAATAAATAATATTTATTCTATAATAGGATAAGCCTCCTAGCGATCAACGACTTTCCGGATAATATAGATTTCAACATTAATCATTAAAGAACCTTTGAGTAAATAGTTACTGTCAGACAATTCAATCCTTCCACCATACAATGTCCCAATTAAATATAAGACATGGAATTCTTTGTCAAGTCTTATTTTATTTAATTATATGTATTTCGATCCTTAAATGCCAACTCAAATAATGCAAATTAGAAACTCCTTTCTAATTTCATTACGCCTTAACCAAGGACTCTTTGGGTTGTCATTTATCGAATCACATAGGACATTCTCTTCTTTTATTAGAAGTGGTAGATTCTTTATTGATCATACATTATCTCCATGTACAACTTATTATACCCAAGCATACCCTTTGATATACCCTAAGGGTCTTAAGGAATAAGTCAAAGTATAACTCATCATACACAAGATACTATGATGATCTCAAGTCCAAGGATTACTTGTACTACTATCACTACTGAGAATTCCTATTGACAAAGCAAGTAAAACTCCATTAGGTATTCCTTAGCGAGCCTCGTTCAATGAACTTATTCTCTAATAAGCACCTACATACTTGCTTTAGTGTCTCCACACAAATGATCATGAGATCAATCATCCTCATCCAATGAGCAAGCAACGTATGTACCAATCTACCCGGATTCACTAATCCCCAATTTAGTAATCCAATGATTGGGAACTATTTTAGTTTTAAGCTTTCTAAGAATTTAGATCTCATTAGAATGATCATCATCATTATTCTAAAAGCATTGCTTAAAACTATGGGTTTATCACATATTATAAAACAACATCATGTAGATAATTAAAAGCCTTTAATAAATTAATACTTTTTATTAATAAATGAATAAGATTGTTACAAAGTATATGCTTTATCATCAAACATGATTGGCTTGTGTGCATACTACTTTCACTCAATACATTTATTATCACACTATTTCATAGAATAGTGAGGACTACTAATGCACCATCTAGGACCATCACTCTGTTCCCCGACTAGTCCCACCTACGTTCTCATTTCCTGAAGAGAACAATGAAAGCAAAAGGGTGAGCTCAACTAGCCCAGTAAGAAATATTATGACTAAGATAATGCAGAATAAATTATCATTAGCCTTCAACAATTTTAAACTGATAGAATATAATTGACAACAAGTTTAACTGCAGCAGAACAAGCAATCCATTAGAAGAGTCAAGTAGAGCATAAAATCTACTATCTTCTATGATTTTAAAAGTTTTTCATCAACTTTATCGCTGAGACTCAGCTTAATAAATAAAATTGAATCATCCCTGCACCACGGCCAATGACATTCATGTAATCGTCAATGGTCATGACTATACCGAATAATCCCTGGTCATAATCATACCAACAATTATCCACCAATGAATTACAGGCCAATGAGGACTTTTACCACATCATTCATCACATTACGGTCATGATTATATCGAATAATCCATGGTCATAATCATACCAAGTCCATCTATGCACGTAAGCCAAAGATGACTTTCAACATAATATAAGCATAAGGATGATGGCAATTCAATAAAAGAAGTTCAAGAATAAATTTTAAAGATTTATAAGTTAATTTATCCTGAACTCAATAACGTCCAAATTGTCAACATGATACTGCTTTGTGGAGTAAAATTCAAGAATACTCAGAAGAATATTTCCATGAAAAAAATACTGGATGAAGCTCAAATATCAAGGACATTCCACTAATTTCATGGAGTATAGAAGCCAAAACTTTAACCAACTGAGTATAATAGAACATATGAAACCGCAAATGGATTTTTGCCACCATGCGGTTATCCATGTAGATAGATTATTTCAACAGAATAATAAAGAATGGAATAACAGAAGAATTCACCAGGCATGCGATAGACCGCACAAACAGGTTATTCTAACAGAATAATAAAGAATGGAACCAGGTCATGCGTAATCCGCACAGACAGGATATTCCAATAGAATAATAAAGAATGAAATAACAGAAGAATTCACCATGCATGCGATAGACCGCACAAATAGGTTATTCCAACATAATAATAAAGAATGGAACCACGTCATGCGTAATCCGCACAGACAGGATATTTCAACAAAATAATAAAGAATGGAATAACAACAGAATTCACCAGGCATGCGATAGACCGCATAGACAGGTTATTCCAACAGAATAATAAAGAATGGAATAACAGAAGCATTTCACCATGTATGTGGTACTTCGCATAAACAGCTTATTCCAACATAATAATAAAGAATGGAATAACAATAGCTCTCTTCATGAATATGAAAGAAATAATACCCCTTACGAGTACAACAAATAATATCCCTTACCTTAGAAAAACTGAATACTGGAGTAGTGAAGTAGCAGAATACTTTTCTTCTTTCTCTCTATAGTTTCTCTCTCTAGAGTTTCAGTGAATTCGTAAGAAATAATGAAGGAATGAGCTTCTATTTATAGGAGAATGGACTGAATAGTAACTAATTCATGAACGGTCCAGATTGATTTACTTTTAAATGGACGGTCAATATTGATTTACTATTAAAATTTAAAGCAACGGTCCATACTGATTTACTATTTAAACTTTAAACCAACGATCCATATTGATTTACTATTATAACTTTCCACCAGCGGTCCATATTGATTTACTATTATATCTTCAACCAACTATCCATATTGATTTACTATTATAACTTCAACCAACGGTCTGAAACATTATCACATCTCCTCATGAAAATAATATTGTACCAAAAAATGATTTGGACCGAAAAGAAATATATTTTTCGGGTGAATAGTACACCGTGAATAGTATTTCGGGAATAGTACTTCGACACAAAAAGTGTCCCAAATGAAAGTGAACAATACTAGAGTGAATAGTAAAGGGTGAATAGTAACTTTGTGAATTGTAACTTAGTGAATAGTACTTTCAAACACACGAAAAGTGCCCCGAACACCCGATTGATCAATATAACCTCCAGACAACAATTATTATCGAAATAAATATCGATTTCTACTAACAATAATAATTTCCACACAATGGAACTATCAATTTCATCTTTAACGAACACGAACTTATTCATCATTAATATTATAACTCACAATATTTAACAACCATGTCGTTCCCGAGGAAGAGGGGCTTTCAATAAGGATTTCTCCGTATTGGCGCATGCAATTAGGTGACCAAACCTCTCCTCGATGAACTTCTAGACATTGTAAATATTGTAAATAATAATATTAATAACTCTGTCATCTCAATTATTGATTTAATAATATATAAAATATCGACAATAATTAAATCAAATAACGTGAGATACTATGCAATAATTCTTGTAGCAATAATTGAACAAAAGCTGGTGACTTCTCACGTAAGCATCAATAACCAATACCAGGTAGTGTCGCTATTAACCAACCACGCGTTTTACTATACTTTTACTACCGGGTTGTTCAACAGTTTTAACGTTACCTCTTTCGCCGTTATTTTTATAAAAAGATAATTATGTCATTTTCTGAATACGACAATACTTCCGTTGTGGGGTCCACCAATGATTGTGTCGTCGTGCGGATATTCCCGACAAAAAGAATATTCCCTGACCAATCGAATATTATATATCAACTTGCATACTTTGCAATATTTATAAATATTACCCACAACTATAACATTATATCAAATACACACCATAATATTTAAAAAAATATTTCGAGAAATTTAAATCTTTATTCATAAAATTCGGGGTCTCACATTGATCCCCCTAAGTACGGGAGTCCCTATAGTCTTATGATTGTTAAAGTTTAGGTTGAAAGATTACTTATAACTATGGACATAGTGAACAACTCTGTTCTAGGGGATAATTTGCGCATAACGTGTAAATGTTTGTGCACAATACATCGTACGAAGGGCTTAACACCCTAAGTACGGGAGTCCCTATAGTCTAATGACTATTAAGGTTTAAGTTGAAAGAGTACTTATAATCGTGGACGTAGTTCAAGGTCTTATGACCCCTCAACATGATTTGGAATCTTTTAAATTCCTGAGTTATTTATACTACTTCCCAATTATAGATTAATTGTGGAAGATTATTGCTATTCTAAAAGGCGAATGTGGTAAGGATGATATTCCTTAGAAAGAAGTAAGTCGTAGAATGCAACACTGAATGATGAATATATTGAATAAGTGAGAAAAGAAATTTTGAAATAAGAAGGAGATGTGTTATCAAAGAATAATGTAAATCTTTTAATAGAAAAGTTTAATAATATTGTAGAAAGATCTTTATGGAAAGAAGTGGTTATAAAACCCAATGAATGAATAAAGTATTAATGTAAAATCTATTTTGATAGATTGTATGAATAAAGATTAATAAATAAAATTTCGAGGACGAATTTCTTAGAAGAATGGGTGAATGTAATATCCCGAGTGTTTATGATAACGATCTTTAGAAAAGGAAATGAATGGGTTAAAGAATATATAATACTCATAATATAATTGAGTTCAAGTGAAAGTTATGAAATAAAACCTAGAATTTTTTGAAGAAATGAATGTAGTAGGAAATATAAAACATATATTAAGGTCATGTGTTGAAGTTATTCAATGAAGAGATTTGATGAAAATCTGAGTAAGGTAGGGTTTCGGTGATTCCGAGGACGGAATCCTTATAAGGAGGGAAGAATATGACGAATGAATTATTTGAGTTGTGATTCCGGGGACAAAATCCTTGTAAGGAGGGAAGGATGTAACAATCCAGAATTTTATTTGTAATTTAAAATATTTATTCAAATTAAATAAATATTTTATTTATGTGGTTGTTGTTAGTATATATTTGTGAATTAAATTTATTAGATAATACTCTAATTTAATTTAATGAGTTAGAGAGTTGTTAAAGATTACATGAGTTGTTATATTGTTGTTGTAATTTAATAATTAAAGTGATATATTAATTATTAAATAAAATTATAATGAGATTATAATTTTATGATATTTGGTTAAGTGGGAAATTTATTTGGTATGTGGTAATTAGTTTATTTAATTAAGATTGGATATGGAAATCCAAGTAAACAATGCGGGACAATAAACTATATTATAAATGACTTATGAAAATAAATTAAAAGAGTTTTAATTTGGTTTTACCAAACAAAGCTTAGAGCTTTTAAAATTCTTGTTTTAATATTGTTTTGCCAAACAAGGTTTAAGGCATGATTAAGTCATTATTTTAAGTGATTTTACCAAACAAGGCATAAGGGTTGTAAGTTATTAATTTTAAAAGTAGTTTAGCTAAACAAGCCTTATGGCTTTTGATTTTCAAATAATATAACTGACATCAGTTATATATGTATTTATGTTGTATATTAATAGGTATTATGAGTATACGTATATTATATTATCATATATCAGTTTATATTACATATTAGTAAAAGAGAAAGGAAGAACAAAGAGAAGAAGAGAGAATACAGAGAAGAAGAAGAAGAAGAAGAAGAAGAAGAAGAAGAAGAAAGGAAACCTTGAGAAAACAAAAGAAAAGCTGTCATCATCTCCATCGTTTCTCCTAATTCAATCTAGAAAGGACACGTGAACTACATATAACTGTAAGCTGTTAAACTGTTATTGGTAAACAACGATCAAGGTAAGTCTTTCAGTTCCTATTTGTTATGTGAACTTGATGATGAACTATTTTACATATTTGTTGCAAAAAGAATGATGTGTTCTATATAAATTGAAAGTATGAAATGTTAAAATCAATTTATGACTACGTTGATTGAATAGTGAATGTTGATTGAGTAAGGAACTCAATCTTTATACTTGTTATATGAAATGAAGCATGTATGTTATGTTAGTCCAATGTTTATGAGATATATGTTGAGTATGTTATTATGTGCTATGTGATGCATGAAAACTGTTAGATTTTGTTGGGCTGTCGAGCTCAACCTTGCAAAACCATTTTTGCAGGTTAAATATTTAAGGTAAGGATATGTGCTACGTGAATTATAGAGATCCATATTCACGAAGATTACTTATGTTTTATGGGAAATGTATTTAATATTTTTAATGTAACATGTTGTTGAATTGTAAGGTGAGTCATCCGGTGTATATGGATATCTATTTATGATGTAAGACTTTGTATAGTCATTTTGTTGTAACGATTCATGATATAAATTTGAATCGAAGAGATGCAATGTAAAGGTTGTGGTTTAGGAAAATAAAGAAGGAAATGTATAAAAGATTTAAATTTTCCGCATTTTTAGTGATTTTAATATCGAATAATGATGTAAAGATAGATTAAAGTTGTATTGTTAGCGATCGAGAAGGAGAATATTATTGTATGAATTTTGGGGTCATTACAGTGGAGGTACTTTGGCTATTCTTGGACCAACGCCGTCGAATACACCCACAGCCAGAACTTTCAACATGACCATCCATAATGTTGTGTAGTCAAAAAATGTAGTGTCAGGTGTAACGCCCCGAAATCCGGTCTATCTTCACACCCGGATTTCGTACGTCACGAGTACATCATTCATCCAACATACATCATTATATACCGAAATATAACAACATATACTCTCAAATCCCATGTTCTGGAAACCTTACAACCTTTTTCATTACAAATAATAATAAATACATTATTCATTGCATCTTACACGAGTGACTTTCATCCGCCATCAAGTATTCATAACTGTTCATTAAACTAGTCTATAGTTTAATTCTATCATTCTATATTATAAGTCTTCACTTGCTCTTCAAGCACATTCATATACTGAATGGCACTTCGTCTGGATACCGATCAGCTTGAATAATAGGAATAATCTCGATTCCGATCATTTTAAAACATTATTCACACGCACTTTGAAATACTTTCATTCTTCTACCTTTTTCATACACATCTTGTCTGGCTAGAATCATTAGCCCAGACTTAACAATAACGGTTCATGTATAAATAGAACATACTTGTATTGAAAAGTTCAATCATAGAACAGTTCATCTCACGAAACACCGAAGTGTTCAAATTGTGGCACAAGGCCTCATACATACTACCACCTTGTACAAATATCACAATTTGCACATAGACAGAACTTTTCAAGTTCAACATTTGAGAAGTTTTAGAAACTAGCATTCATTTGAAATATAAATGAAGTTAGGAAACTTTCCTTACGCACAGCTATAGCTTACGCTGAACTGCTCATTCCAATCCTTATAACATATAAGGAAATAAGACATACACCAATTAGTCATATACTTGACTTACACATTGGTTTACTTTACTTTACTTCTTAAGGTTCACGTTCTTGCAATATAAGTTTACGTGACTAACTTTCATTATCGATTTACGGTTTCATGACATACGGAGATGTCTTACTCAAAACGTTCATCATCTTTGATGATTTACATTCTTATCTTCTTCTTATAAGTTCGCTAGGACTTAGCACACATAGCTTCTCTGCTAGTAGTCCATATGGTACTCTGAGTGGTTTCGCACAAACAACCAATTAACAAGTTCCCGTCTCATCTACACTGCCATTACAGTGAGTTAGATCGGTTGCCAGTTTCGTATATACCTTCGCTCTCTGAAGGAATTGTTTAGCCCAGCTCCCATATGTCAACCATCAAAGGTTACGATTGTACCACAACCTAACTTTCTCTTAACTTGTACGAACTATAAAATTATAATGCTCGTTAAGTTAATTTCTTATTCCTTATGGCTTTCTGGCAAGTAATTGCCATACCTCAGGACTCATTCTTATCTGACACACATTCAGCTTTCAATAATCTTATTACCGTTCGTTATGGCTTTCTTGATAATTCATATCTTACTTACTACCTTCATCAATGTCTAAGTTATACAACCATGGTATACTTAGAACGTTCGTCTAACGCAAATACAATTCACGAGAATTATTTACACATTCAACGTTCACGTTCGTCTCTTAATCTTTCATTCAACCTTTACTCAAGGTTTTTAAATCACTTTTGATCGTTATCCATCCCATGAACCCCATGTTCATTATTATTTCTTAATGTCGAAGCCATACCATTCATTTGTATGATAAGACCGATCGTTTATCGCAACAACGTTGCATTCACAGCGTCTATACACTTTACACTTATCTTTCTTACCATGACATAACATTGGAATGTTATTCATTACCTTCATCACCAAACGTCTAAGGAATCGCAATCATAGTAATCCCTCACGTTTGTTTGTCGTGACTACAGTCCCCGGACATCGGTTCCGTAACTCGCATCCACATTCTTTATCTTTTAATCTCATTTAAATCTTTTCGTTCAACCTTTATTAAAGGTTTAAAACACTTGATTAAGTGTTACATTAATTGAACTACATGTTCATACTTCTTTCTTGTACATCCCCCAGTACTACAGAAATAAAAATCTCATTTCTAGGCATTGCTGCACTTGCCGTATGCTGTGGCTGCGTGCCCTTTCCTTTACTCTCGTATTTGCTGGCCGACCTACTCTCTCTCCTCTCTTCCAGATTTGGTATTGGCTATGGCCAAGTCCTTTGTTATCTCTGTACCGCCACACTCCACTCTCCAGAAGATTATGGTCGATCTCGCGTTGCGGCGTCGGCCTCCAAGGCACAACTCGCGCTGCGGCGCCGAGTATGAAACCTAGAAAATTTTTCTAAGTCTTGCATCAAGTTTGAGATGCGTACTTTATAATCTCATAACTTCTTCGTTATAACTCAGAACGAGGTCGTTCCAAAGCCATTTTCTTCCTTATCTTACGTACTTCGATTACCAATGAATAGAAATTCGTTCTGAATTCGTTAACATGCCATTCAATTTGCTTAATCTTTGCTCTTCGTTCATTTTAACATTTTTAACGTTCTTCGTTCGTTCGTCCGTAATTCGGTCATCTGAACTCGGAATTCGTTCGTTCTTGAGTCCACAACTCACGTTTTATACGTTCTCTTACATTCTTATGAAACCCTATACGTTCGGGTTCATTTACTAACTTTTAAATTTTCGTTCTTCTTTTACAAAATTTTTGCCATAACTTCGTTATAACTTAGTTTTAATCCATTCTTCATGAACGTTTCTAAAATTCCTAACCAAGCAATAAGCATCTAACTTATACGCGATGGTTTTAAACTTGTCCATCAACAACAATTACACTACGATGGTTTTAAATTTGTCCATCAACAACGTTCTTCGTGTTCTTCGCGTGTTCTTCGTGTTCTTCGTTCGTTCTTCATTTTAATCAATATTTTGGATTACGATTTCACTTTTTCTTGGAATTTGATATTATAGAACACTATTCCTTACTTATTTGACCTACTCATTCATAGGATTCATTCGGATCGCTCAAAATCCTTACGAATCTTATACTTCCATAAGAAATTTATAAACTAAATTTCTTATTTTTATTTCTTCATTTTCTTATGATTTCAACCATATGAAATCATTTCTAACTTAATCTACTTCTTATCTTCATTAAGTTATGTTTTTGAACATAAAAACTTAAAGAAAATTTAGAAGAAACTAGTGTTCGGATTACCGTTCTTCTTTAATCTCTTTCCGACGGACAAAGCGTGCAATCGAGCTAGCTTTTCCTCATTCTCTTTCTCTTCCTCTCCCATCCGAAGTCTCTCTCTTTCTCTCTCAAGTTATAGGATTTTCAAAATCCTAGAAAATGAAAATTTAGCTTTCTATTTAAAGATTTTCAAAGCTAGGGGCAAAATAGTCATTTCGCCCCTAAAATCACTATTCCCACCTCCTTAACAACTTAGCCACCAAGTTTACTTGGCCACCACCCTTACTTGGTGGCCAAGTGGCCGCCCCTTATGCCCATGGGTCATCCTCATGGGTTGCCCCATGGGTTTTACCCATCTGGTGACTCATCGGTTCGATCCGCGGTTAATTTCTTTGGATCGGGCTTAATCCTAATTCTTCTTGGGCTTAAATTCACAAATCGTTGGGTTTGACATAATCCAAGTCCAATTGGATTGTACAAAAGTCTATGAACACAAAGTCCATTAAGACTAATCGTATTCTACGCATTCCTTTCTCGTAATCTCGTCTTCTCTTCGTATATTATTCGTACGATATTCGTATTATACGTCGTACTAATCTTCGTAATATACTCGTATAATAACTCGTATCATACTCGTATTTCTCACGCATAATAACCCTAGTTATTATATCGTGCACTCATTACATTCTCGGAACTCACTTTCCCTAACCCTTAGGTTACGAGTCCATGATGAAAACTTTGTTTTTGCCATAACTGAAATATTATTGAATATTCCATCACGTCTCAAGATTTCAAGCAATCAATAACTTCTCGGAATTTCAAAATAAATCTCCAAGCAGAAACGGATGAATAGTGCATATTTCGTCTTTTTCCCCGAAAATATTTTTGTTCCCGAAAAACTTTCATTTTCGTCTTGAAAATTCTTACTCGTTAAATCTTGCTCGTAGCCAGGATCCTCCATACTTATAACCATTCTAGGTTATAAAATGATTAATAAACACATAGCACATAATAGTATTAATAAAAATTCATTTTATTAATAACTAATTCTTTAAATTTTAATTTCTGGACAATCCGAATTTCCTGGTTGTCACATCCTTCCCGCTTATAAAAATTCCGTCCTCGGAATTTCTTTAAACCAAACCCTTACCCGGGTTCTCACATTCTCCCCTTCTTCAAAGAATTTCGTCCTCGAAATTTTAGCTTACCCTTCTTCTCAACTTCTCTTCAAAGAAGTTATTATCTTTCAAACATTCCCTACCCTTCATAACTTATCAAGAATCATGAAGTGAAAGGAATAACGAGGAATATAAAAATTCCTTTAAAACATTTCATACGTTTGCTGAGGGGTCAAATTGACAATGAACTCTTACTAGGTTTACCAGCATGACACCGTAACCTTTCTTTCCACGGTCAGTTTACAATCACAAAGAAGGTAAACTACCTCTTCCTTACGTAGGTGATCAACCCATCGTATAACCCCATTTCGGAGTATGTTCACCTCAGACTTACTCCTTAGATTCCGTACCAAAACAATTTGGTTTGGCATAGCTCTTCAAAGAAAGCTCGATTTTCTTTTAATCATGACATACCATTCGTCTTAGCCAAATAAAGTAGCTTAGACCATACCAATAAATTGGACATCAACTTGAAACATTAAATCACAGTCAACTAAATTGACATCGACTACTTCTTTAAATTCTTTTGCAATACATCAAAACGTTTCATGACGTCATGATACCACACTCTTCACAGTATGTTGAGGACTTCATCAGTTTATGACTTCGTCATTATACATCATACCGTAGCAGGTTGTTGATCCTAAGATCAAATCCAACTCCAGGTTTAATTGCATTAATAACTCCATCCTTTTACCATCTTTGCTTCAAATGCACTGATGATATAAAATTCATTTTTAAACCAATTTTTGTCTAGCTGAAACTATTAGCATAGACATACCAAGAATAGTTCTTTAAAAATCCATTGGTTCCAAAAGCTGAACCAATTCTTTCATTTTCAAAATACGCACATCAGCACGATTTCAAGAAATTTTGAAATCTAGCATAGCTAGATGACTTGGAATATCCTATTCTCCATCTTCCTTCATTGTCTTACTTACGACAATACTTGATCTTCTCTAGAACCTTCAATGCTAAGTCTACTAAAAATACTTACTTTCAGTCTAAACATTTCTATACCTTAGTATAGCTCATCAACTTACCACACTTTATGTGTTTAGGAACTTTCCACAACCATATGTGTTTAAGAACTTATCTTCGCAATATGTAATCCAAGAATAAATCAAGGACTATCCATATGCTTAGGGCTCAGAAACATAGCATATAACTATGAGTCACAAAGTTTTCATAAGTATGAGTTTCAAGAACTCACACCTAATCTTATCATTATCTACCTATCAAGTATATACATGAGAAAAGATTCACCTTCTCGTTATATACATCTTGATAGCGCGACCAATTTCAATGATTATCACTGTAATAAACTGAGTGGTTGTTACACCAAGCACAAACCTCTGCCCATACAAAGATTCATACAACTCAGCCATCACATGAGTCCTCAATTGAAATCTTACAACTTCTAACTTTCTCTTTACTTAATACGAATTTTCTTTAATTCGTATACTATCCTTTACAACTCAATTTGAGTTCTTCTTCACGTACTACTTCGTAGTATCATTCATTTATAGCATTAGCTATAAATCATTCATCATTTAACAGCTCATCTGTTACTACGATTTACTATGATCACGTGGTGATCTTCCTATCCTTCTCTTTACGATTATAGTCTTAGGTACTCCTATCTAAGGTTTATAACCTATCAGCTCTGATACCAACTTGTAACACCCCGAAATCCGGTCTATCTTCACACCCGGATTCCGTACGTCACGAGTACATCATTCATCCAACATACATCATTATATACCAAAATATAACAACATATACTCTCAAATCCCAGGTTCTGGAAACCTTATAACCTTTTTCATTACAAATAATAATAAATACATTATTCATTGCATCTTACACGATTGACTTTCATCCGCCACCATGTATTCATAACTGTTCATTAAACTAGTCTATAGTTTAATTCTATCATTCTATATTATAAGTCTTCACTTGCTCTTCAAGCACATTCATATACTGAATGGCATTTCGTTTGGATACCGATCAGCTTGATCTTTCCGGGATCCTTAAGTTCATCTAACATCGTTCACTGAAAATGTTTTTCATTTAAAGCAAGTGTGAGCATTCAATTGCCCACAAGTCATAACATTTGAACAAACAACTTCAAGAATTTAATCATTTTTTTCAGACTTCAATAACCGAACAAAGGTTACGAAGCAGCTTGAATAATAGGAATAATCTCGATTCCTATCATTTTAAAACATTTTTCACATGCACTTTGAAATACTTTCATTCTTCTACCTTTTTCATACACATCCTGTCTGGCTAGAATCAATAGCCCAGACTTAACAATAACGGTTCATGTATAAACAGAACATACTTGTATTGAACAATTCAATCATAGAACAGTTCATCTCACGAAACACCGAAGTGTTCAAATTGTGGCACAAGGCCTCATACATACTACCGCCTTGTACAAATATCACACATTTGCACATAGACAGAACTTCTCAAGTTCAACATTTGAGAAGTTTTAGAAACTAGCATTCATTTGAAATATGAATGAAGTTAGGAAACTTGCCTTACGCATAGCTATAGCTTACGCTGAACTGCTCATTCCAATCCCTATAACACATAAGAAAATAACACATACACCAATTAGTCATATACTTGACTTACGCATTGGTTTACTTTACTTTACTTCATAAGGTTCACGTTCTTGCAATATAAGTTTACGAGACTAACTTTCATTACCGGTTTACGGTTTCATGACATACGGAGATGTCTTACTCAAAACGTTCATCATCTTTGATGATTTACATTCTTATCTTCTTCTTATAAGTTCTCTAGGACTTAGCACACATCGCTTCTCTGCTAGTAGTCCATATGGTACTCTGAGTGGTTTCCCACAAACAACTAATAAACAAGTTCCCGTCTCATCTACACTGCCATCACAGTGAGTTAGATCGGTTGCCAGTTTCGTATATACCTTCGCTCTCTGAAGGAATTGTTTAGCCCAGCTCCCATATATCAACCATCAAAGGTTACGATTGTACCACAACCTAACTTTCTCTTAACTTATACGAACTATTAAATTATAATGTTCGTTAAGTTAATTTCTTATTCCTTATGGCTTTCTGGCAAGTAATTGCCATACCTCAGGACTCATTATTATCCGACTCACATTCGGCTTTCAATATTCTTATTACCGTTCGTTATGGCTTTCTTGATAATTCATATCTTACTTACTACCTTCATCAACGTCTAAGTTATACAACCAGGGTATACTTAGAACGTTCGTCTGATGCAAATACAATTCACGAGAATCGTTTACGCATTCAACGTTCACGTGGCTCGTCTCTTAATCTTTCATCCAACCTTTACTCAAGGTTTTTAAATCGCTTTTGATTGTTATCCATCCCATGAACCCCATGTTCATTATTCTTTCTCAATGTCGAAGCCATACCGTTCATTTGTATGATAAAACCGATCGTTTATCGCAACAACGTTGCATTCACAGCGTCTATACGCTTTACACTTATCTTTCTTACCATGACATAACATTAGAATGTTATTCATTACCTTCATCACCAAACATCTAAGGAATCGCAATCACAGTAATCCTTCACGTTCGTTTGTCGCGACTACGGTCCTCGGACATCGGTTCCATAACTCGCATCCACATTCTTTATCTCTTAATCTCATTTAAATTTTTTCGTTCAACCTTTATTAAAGGTTTAAAACACTTGATTAAGTGTTACATTAATTGAACTACATGTTCATACTTCTTTATTGCACATCCCCAAAGATTAGAGAAATAAAATCTCATTTCGGGCATTGCTACACCGCTACGTGACTGATATGCTGGTGCCCTTCCTTTCCTCTCGTCATTTTGTGGCACGACCAACTCTCTCTCTCTCTTCCAGAAGTCATTTATGGCGCCAAGTCCTTTGTTATCTCTCATGCTGTGGCTCCACTCTCCAGAAGATTATGGCGAGATCTCGGTGCAGCGACGCCGACCTAAGGCACGACTTCATGGCTGCATACCGAGTATGAAACCTAGAAAATTTTTATAAGTCTTTCATCAAGTTTGAGACACGTACTTTACGATCTCATAACTTCTTCGTTATAACTTGGAACGAGGTCGTTCCAAAGCCATTTTCTTCCTTATCTTACGTACTTCGATTACCCACAGACAGAAATTCATTCTGAATTCAATAACATGCCATTCAATTGGCTTAATCTTCATTCTTCGTTCATTTTAACATTTTTAACGTTCTTCGTTTTTTCGTCCGTAATTCGGTCATCCGAACTCGGAATTTGTTCGTTCTTGAGTCCACGACTCACGTTTTATACGTTCTCTTACATTCTTATGAAACCCTACACGTTCGGGTTCATTTACTAACTTTCAAATTTTCGTTCTTCTTTTACAAAATTTTCGCCATAACTTCGTTATAGCTTAGTTTTAATCCGTTCTTCCTGAACGTTTCTAACATTCCTAACCAAGCAATAAGCATATAACTTATACGCGATGGTTTTAAACTTGTCCATCAATAATAATTACATTACGATGGTTTTAAATTTGTCCATCAACAACGTTCTTCGTGTTCTTCGTGTTTTCGTTCGTTCTTCATTTTAATCGATATTTTGGATTACGATTTCACTTTTTCTTGGAATTTAATGTAATAGAACACTATTCCTTACTTATTTGACCTACTCATTCATAGGATTTATTCGGATCGCTCAAAATCCTTACGAATCTTATACTTCCATAAGAAATTTATAAACTAAATTTCTTATTTTTAATTCTTCATTTTCTTATGATTTCAACCATATGAAATCATTTCTAACTTAATCTACTTCTTATCTTCATTAAGTTATGTTTTTGAACATAAAAACTTAAAGAAAATTTAGAAGAAACTAGTGTTCGGATTACCGTTCTTCTTTAATCTCCTTGAAGACGGACAAAGAAAGCAATCGAGCTAGCTTTTCCTCATTCTCTTTCTCTTCCTCTCCCATCCGAAGTCTCTCTCTTTCTCTCTCAAGTTATAGGATTTTCAAAATCCTATAAAATGAAAATTTAGCTTTCTATTTATAGATTTTCAAAGCTAGGGAAAAATAGTCATTTCGCCCCTAAAATCACTATTCCCACCTCCTTAACAACTTAGCCACCAAGTTTACTTGGCCACCACCCTTACTTGGTGGCCAAGTGGCCGCCCCTTATGCCCATGGGTCATCCCCATGGGTTTTACCCATCCGGTGACTCATCGGTTTGATCCGCGGTTAATTTCTTTGGATCAGGCTTAATCCTAATTCTTCTTGGGCCTAACTTGGGCTTAAATTCACAAATCATTGGGCTTGACATAATCCAAGTCCAATTGGATTATAAAAAAGTCTATGAACACAAAGTCCATTAAGACTAATCGTATTCTACGCATTCCTTTCTCGTAATCTCGTCTTCTCTTCGTATATTATTCGTACGATATTCGTATTATACGTCGTACTAATCTTCGTAATATACTCATATAATAACTCGTATCATACTCGTATTTCTCACGCATAATAACCCTAGTTATTATACGTTCTCATTACATTCTCGGAACTCACTTTCCCTAACCCTTAGGTTTTGAGTCCGCAGGCGAAAACTTTGTTTTTGCCATAACTGAAATATTATTGAATATTCCATCACGTCTCAAGATTTAACGCAATCAATAACTTCTCGGAATTTCAAAATAAATCTCCGAGCAGAAACGGATGAATAGTGCCTATTTCGTCTTTTTTCCCGAAAATATTTTTGTTCCCGGAAAACTTTCATTTTCGTCTTGAAAATTCTTACTCGTTAAATCTAGCTCGTAGCCAGAATCCTCCCGACTTATAACCATTCTAGGTTATAAAACGATTAATAAACACATAGCACAAAATAGTATAAATAAAAATTCATTTTATTAATAACTAATTCTTTAAATCTTAATTTATGGACAATCCGGATTTCTGGGTTGTCACATCAGGTATCATTCAAATCAATGATATAAATGTATATGTATTATTTGATTCGGGTGTTACGTGCTCATTTATATTTGATGATTTTGTTAAGAATTTTGGATTGCCTAGTGAATAGTTAAATTTCCCTTTGAACATAGAAATTGTAAATAGGGAGATGAATCCTGTTAGATTCGTATATAAGAACTTTAGGGTGAATATTAAGGGAAATGTAATAACAGTAGATTTAATCCCGATTAAACTTGGGGAATTTGATGTTATATTGGGGATGGATTGGCTATTCAATTATGGAGCGATAATTGATTGCCAAAAGAAATGTGTAAACCTTGTGACTCTGTCAAAGGTAGTTATCTATGGTAGCAAGTCGCCTAGACAAGCGAATTGTCTGACGATTATGCAAGCCAAAAGATTATTGAGATAAGACTGTGTAGGATATTTAGCTTATATAGTCGATACTCATAAAAGGGGTGCGAAACTGGAGGAGATACCAGTAGTTAGGGATTTTGAGGACGTATTTCCGGATGCTTTGCCAGGACTTCCAACAGATAGGGAAATTGAGTTTGTTATCGACTAAGCACTAGGGACTACTCCGATATCAAAGGCCCCGTGCAGAATATCTCTGGTGGAGATGAAAGAATTGATGGTACAACTAGAAGAGCTACAAGATAAGAAATATATATTCAGCCGAGTGTGTCCTCGTGGGGAGCACCAGTGTTATTCGTAAGGAAGAAGGATGAGCCAATGCGTATTTGCATTGATTACAGGGAATTAAAAAAAGTCTCTATTAAGAATAAGTATTAGTTGCCAAGAATAGATGACTTGTTTGATCAGCTAAAGGGAGCTAAATACATCTTGAAGATAGATATGAGAAGTGGGTATCATCAGCTGAAGGTAAGGAAGAAGGATGTTCTGAAGATGGCATTAAGAACTCGGTATGGACATTACGAGTTTCTGGTAATGTCTTTTAGTTTGACCAATGTCCCCGCATCATTCATGGATTTGATGAACAGGGTGTTTAAGCTATTCTTAGATAAGATTGTGGTGGTGTTCATCGATGATATTCTGGTGCACTCTAAAACTCAAGAGGAACACGTAGAACATTTAAGTTTTATGTTGGAGACACTATCTTTATGGGGAGAAGTGTGAGATATATATGGACCATACGAGTCTGAAATACATTTTCACAAAGAAGGATCTGAACATGTGCCAGAGACGATGGTTGGAACTGATAAAAGATTATGATTGTGAAATATTTTATCATCCGGGTAAAGCAAATGTGGTTGCCGATGCCTTGAGTAGAAAGGGTCGGGAGAAGTTGATGTTGTTAACTACTTAAAAGGAGCTCATTTCAGCAATGGCAAAACTAGAGTTGGAAGTATAATTTTTGAAGGAATCAAATGAAAGATTGTTACATATGGAAGGTAGTTCAACTTTAGTGGACAAGGTAAAGAACGCCAAACTTCAAGATGAAGGATGAGAGAAAACCAAGGAAAGAGAGTCTGAAGGTGGTGAGGTGAAATTTAAGATCGATACCGAAGGATTACTGAGGTTCGAGGGAAGAATCTAGGTTCCGTCAGTACCTAAGGTTAAAGACAAAATTTTGACTGAAGCACATACTTTAAGATTTTCAATTCACCCGAGGATTACGAAGATGTATTAGGATTTACAACAACATTTCTGGTGGCCGAATATGAAAAGAGATGTTGCAGAATGTGTCGTAAAATGCTTGACATGCCAAAAAGTCAAAGCCGAGCATCAGAGACGTTGTGGGTTGTTGCAGCCATTTGAAATACCGGAATGGAAGTGGTAACATATCACAATGGATTTTGTAGTAGGTCTCCCAACTACACAAAAGGCTATGATGCAATTTGGGTGATTGTGGATAGACTGACGAAATCAGCACACTTTTTGCCAATAAAGATTAGATTCAATCTGGATCAGTTGGCAAAGTTATATGTCAAGGATATCATTCCAAGGCATGGGGTTCGATTGTCAATTGTGTTAGACAGAGATTCGCGATTCACATCGAACTTCTGAAAG
Source organism: Panax quinquefolius (assembly GCA_020205615.1). Classification (NCBI taxonomy): domain Eukaryota; kingdom Viridiplantae; phylum Streptophyta; class Magnoliopsida; order Apiales; family Araliaceae; genus Panax; species Panax quinquefolius. The sequence goes on along the minus strand of CM035160.1, from coordinate 72,709,074 downwards.
AGACTACAAGAATGTATGTGAACACAGTTGAGAATGAGTACGACGTACCATCCTCAAATGGACAACCAAAGTGAACGAACAATCCAAACATTAGAAGATATGTTGTGAGCATGCATCATGGATAATCGTTTACCATTGACTGAATTCGCCCACAATAAGAGTTACCACACGAGTATTGGCATACCGCCTTACAAAGCGTTGTACGGAAGAAAGTGCAGAACTCCACTGTGCTAGGATGAAGTTGGTGAACGTCAACTATTATGGCCGAAATTGGTACAACAGACCGCTAAAGTTATCAAAGTTATCAAAGCAAGATTGGTAGTTGCTCAAGAAAGACAAAAGAAATATGATGATCAACACCGACAAAATCAAGAATTTAATGTTGGAAATTTTGTTTTCCTAAAAGTTTCTCCCTGGAAGGGAAAAATTTGATTTGGTAAGAAAGGGAAGCTAAGAACGAGGTTTATTGGACCCTTTGAGGTACTGCGAAGAGTAGGTGAAGTGGCTTATGAGGTAGCTCTACCTCCAGAATTAGAACATATTCACAATGTCTTTCATGTTTCGGTGTTACGATCGTATAAACCCGACCACAAGCATGTGATCGAGTATGAACCGTTACAGTTTAATAAAGATTTATCTTATAAGGAAATTCCAATCCAGATAGTTGATAGGAAAGAACAATTGCTTAGAAATAAAGTAATACCTTATGTGAAGATGATATGGAGGAACCCCAGTGCCGAGGAAGCTACGTGAGAACTCGAAGATAAGATGATGAAAAGATATCCTGAGTTATTTGTTTGATCAGAATCTTCGATCCTGGGGACAGAATCCTTGTAAGGAGGGAAAAATGTGACGAATGAATTGATTGAGTTGTGATTATGGGGACAAAATCCTTGTAATGAGGGAAGGATGTAACGATATAGAATTTTTGTATGTAATTTAAAATATTTTTTGAATTACATAAATATTTTAGTTAATGTGTTAAATAAATATTTGATTTATTTATTTATTATTAGTTAAATAAATAATTCACGAGTTGTTGTGAATTAACTTAATTAAGTGTAATATATTAATTAAATTGATATTTGGTAATTTTGTGTTTTGAAGTTAATTTGATTTAATTAATTAAATTAAATAAGTTGAATAATTGTAGTGGTATTCTAATTTAATATAATAATTAAATTAGAGATTTACTAATAAAATTATGATTTATAATAAAAATTATAAATTATAAATTATAAATTATAAATTATAAATTATAAATTATAAATTTGTAACAATTTGATTTAATTTGAATATTAGAATTTAATTAAACAAAGCGTGACAAATAAACTATATAGTAAATGAGTTATTAAAATAAGTTAAAAAGAGATTTAATTTGGTTTTACCAAACAAGACTTAATTATTTTTAATCCTTATTTTTAATTCAGCTTTTTCCAAATAAGCCTTAGTGGCTTTTGAATTTTTTACAAAAACAAACATAATTGACAAAGAATTAAAAAGGGATATTAAGTTGTTAGTTTTTTTATATTACGTATTATATTATCAGTTTATATAAAATATATCAGTTATGTATAATATAGGGAGAGGGAAGAAGAAAACAAAGAAGAAAAAGAAGAAAAAGAAGAAAAAACACATAAAACTTGAGAGAAAGTGAGGAGTCTTAAAAATTGGGGAGGAATTGGAGAACTAGAGAAGGAAGAAGAGAATTAAAAATGCCATTCTTATCTTCTAACATAGTCTAAACTAGAATCAAAGGTATAAATTCTTATTTTTTTTTCATATTCTTAAGTTTTCATTCTTTGTAATTAGTTTTTATAGTTAATTGTTGAGATAATGGGTTATATATGTTAAATGGTAATTTATAATTTGTTATTTGTCATTTGCAAACAATTTTGGAATAATTTAATCCATGAAGTATGTTTTAATATGAACAAAATGTTATCATCGTGAGTTTACAGTGATATGTATATGAACATGGCTTATGTGATGTTAAAATTGATGTTCAATTTGTATGATAAACCATAAATTGATCGTTGATTATGAAAATACATGAAGAAATGAAAACAATGTGATTTAAACGGATTGTTTTGGTTGAAAAATAGATTTATAGTTATTGGTTTCGCTAAAAATGTCTAATAGGGAAGAAATAGCAAAAATAGTGAATTTAAAGGTTTTAATTTGGATGTTAATGTAGTTTATATTGCTAATTTCATGTTAGAAATAGTAGGTCGTGTTATTGTAAAGTTTATGTGAATTATATGTGCTAAATTTGTTGTTTAAGAAAAGTTTTTAGGCCAATTTGACTTTGTTTTGTGTTCTTCATGAAAATCTTGCTCAATGTGATATCGGTCGAGGCGCCAGTATCTCTGCTCTGTGAAGAAACAGAAATACCGCAACACCACTCTCGCTGTTTGATGATGATGTACAAAGTGTTGTAACTCCTATTCTGTGAGTAAATAAGAGTGTTGCAGCGCCGAGACCAAGCTGCATCGCCGATTTCAAGCTTTTCTCTCACGTGGCAGCCGCTTACGCTCGAGTCAGCATATACCATCGAGTTCATTTGGCAATGTTCATAAAATACCACTTAGCAGAAATTGCCAGAAATAGCTATTTTAATGTATAAAATTTTGGGATGTTAATCTAATTATATGCAATGATAATGAAAGTGTGTTAATTATATTATGAGATGTTTAAATAGATTTTTGTTGAACATGTAAAGAATGGGTTTAAGTGGTTGATTAATATGTTTAATATGAAGTGAAACCCATTGTCGTAAATTGTGATAACGTGTTATGAGTTATGAAGTAAAGCTTAAAAGAAATGAACCAATTATGGTAATTGTATTACAATTAATTGGTGTTGTGATACTTAATGTTGTAGGATTATATGGGAGTGTGACTAGTAATTATTTAGCATACGCACGAGGCAAGTTTCTGAACCCTACTCTTATATTAAGCAAGTTTCTTACTTTACCTTTTTATGGTCCAACAAGTTTGCTATCCTTACTTGTGCAAGCTCCTTAACTTTAATCGTTAATGAGCAAGGTTTCTAGCTCTTATTTCTCATTATTCAAAACTTGAGCTATTTTAGCTTTTGATTTTAAATGAGGCTTTCTAATTCTTTCGAAAGCTTCACTGTGTTATACATCGTTATTCAATGGTGAGTTGTTGTTGTTTAAACCTTGATTGTAAATCATTGTTCAAACTTATGTTCCTATCGAATTGTTAAATAGCTAGTGACCCTTTGTTGACTCAATTAACCCTTAGTTGATGAACGTTTAGAACTCTAAATTTTCCTTGAAGATATTCTAAACTAAATTTAGTTTGGTGCGAACTCGTAAAATAAAATTGAGATGAACAACCCTATTGTAGGGGATTATTCAAGGGTTGGCCAACAACTCCAATATTTGCTAGATATATAAGTAAGCTCAAATAATGCAAGGGGGGCATTTTGGTCAATTGGCTTAAGATTTTAATGGCACAAATGCAATCCTTGCAAACCCTTAGGTAACCCTAAGGTTATCAAAATTTTTAATTTTTCTAGAATTTTGTAATTAAATTAAAAATGGAAATTTAGTTTCTAAAAATGAAATTAGGGTTTCTTAATTTTGTTTAATTTTCTAATTACATTATACATGAATATTAGGGTTTTAATGTCCACAAATTAGAATTTATCTTACAATTAATAATTAGGGTTACCAATTTAGCAAATTAGGGTTTTAAATTAGAAATTAGGGTTTCTAATTTACAATTAGGGTTTTCCATAATTAGGGTTTCTAACTTTTAGAAATTAGGGTTTTTAAATTTTAATTAGGGTTTACCTAATCAAATCTTTAACAATTAATATTAATCACATAACACAATTACAAACAATCTTGAACTCTAATTTGAGTTTTAAATTAGGGTTTCTCAAATTAACCATACACTCCTAACATACATACTTAGAGCACTTAAAAAATAATAATATTATATTATTATCCCCATTCCTTAAACAAAATCCAAAATTAGGGTTTGGATTCCATGTCTGATTTATCTTGCATAAATATCATTTATTAATTAAGTTAAAATAATTAACTTAACTAATATATATAAATTTGCATAATAAAATAGTTATTATAATAATACTAATAATCATTTCATATATATATTATTTAAATAATTAATATATAAATTTATTTTCATGTAAAATAAATACTAAAATCATTTCTACTATGAAATTAATTACTATAAAAATACAGTTTATAATGATTTATAAATCTTTACAAATTTATTTGTAATTATTTCAGAAATAAATATATTTTTATTTATCACTAAAATACATACACATTACCTGGCTCATATTCCCATCTTTAAAATAAATTTTTTTTTATGCAAAATTTTTATTTATTTATATAGAAAATCTTGGGTTATTATATTCACCCTCCCTTATAAAGATTCCGTCCCCGGAATCACCGTTTTAAAACTCCCACATATTAGGGTACATAACATACACAATCATTGCAAGTAGATCTCGATTGGATTCGATCGGACTGATCTTTAACTATTCAGCATAAAGCTTGTCTATCTGATTAAACGAAAAAATTGATTTCTAAAAGAACTCAAATTCCTCCTTCAAAATTTCTTTATAAAATAATTTACTATGTATAGGAAAATCATATAAAAAAAAGTTATACGAATAATACCTGGAGTTCCTTCACCAGCTGCCATGGTATCCTGGACGGTCATGTTGTAGACTCTCGCGGTTGATTTCGTTGGCTTGCTGGATGATGTTGGTCCCGTGATCGCCAGAGTACCGCTGCTCTTACCAGTAGTTATACTTCCTGCTTCCAGTCTCCTTCACCTTGTGCTCCATTGATCCGCATATAAAACAACCAGTGTTCTGCAGTCCCTGCTGCTGATTGAACTGTGTTGGGACTTGGTTTTTGGGATTTTTGTGATGCACATGGACTCTAATAAAGGGGGACTTTGGCCAGAACAAAAGGGGAGATAGATAATACGTTAAAAAAAACAAAATCACAAGACACAAGAAGCATAAGACAGAGAAAAAATTCTAGATTTTGACTTGCAAGCTTTAGAGGAGTAATTTGAAGAGATCTTTGTGACGATTGCAATTCTAGGCTACGTGAAGGGTGTTCGTCATTATTCTTCTATTTAGTCTTTTATTTGTAATAGCAAGGATGTTTTTGTTAGATTATTTAGTTTTTAATTCATTCGTTATGAACTAATTCACTTATTAGGGTTGTGATGGATCTTTGGGTGAAACGATGATTTTATAACTTTGATGTCCAGTTCAATAAAATGTTTTCAGTTTATCTATGTTAATTCGAGCGTGAATTTATGAATTGCTTGATCAACAATTCCTTGTGGATTTGAATGGAATCGAGAGAGGATATTCAAATCCCTATATTACTACACGAGAATTGATGTACTTTGATATCATCAAATGTCACCTTTAATAGGGTGGACTATAAAGGTGATTATTGGGTTCATCATGAATCGTGTGAGAAATATGAGTGATCTAGATGGAATTTAACCATCCTATATATTATGGGTGATATCCATAGGCCCTTGATTCAAAAGAGGGACTATGAAATGCATGGCCATGCTCAAATATTAATTTGTTTCATATAGTCTATACACTCATTGATCAAGAAAACTTCAGATTAAATTATGAAGAGTATGACACATTCCATGACTCGAGTTTAATCTAGGATATTAAGGTTAAAAGGATTAAATTACATTGAAACATTGGTCACGTAAAAGGTTGCATCGAATCATCGATCTTATTATTACTTGGGTAGCAAAGTGATGCATTACTAGATGCCACTCACTCGTTTATAATTTTATAATATGATTTTAAAATTATTGCCAACGTAATAATAACCTATGTGGTCACACACAAATAACGTTATTAAAAGGAATTAATTTAAATTGTAAGGATTTAAATATATCAATATGATTGATAGTATTTAAATTTAAATCTTAATTTAAATTAAAAGGATGCTTTATATATGTATATATATTAATTAAGTAAGACTTAATTAAGATATATATATATATATATATATATATATATATATATATAAATTCGGATTTTATTTTAATTAGATTAGGGTTTTGATTAATTGATTTATTGCTATATATATGATATATATCGTCGTTTTGGATTTTTAATCAAAAACAAAAACCCTAGCCGCTCTTAGAGAGAGACTAGAGAAAACAGTTTCAAAAATCCTCATCCTTAGTGGCTAGTACCGCGATTCCTTCTTCTGCATATCGTAGGACGATTCGTGTGGAGCGTTCATGTGGATACCGTAGAGACGCAGTCCATTTGAATTGCGTTGGAGATTCGATCTCATCGATTCTAGCTTTAACAATCGGTATAATTTCTAACCTCTGAATTAATTGAATTTTTTTGCATGGATCCTGTTTTAGGGTTTTAGAAATTGCTTTAAAATTTTATTTTCAGCTGTGCGTTTCTGTGCCGAAACCTAACAGTTAGTACTGCATTCGTGTTCTTGATTAATAAACTGAGATATTGAGTTGAATTGGAATAAAATTTTGAAAAATCAGAGTGAAGCTTAGGGTGAAATCATAAGTCTAATTCTCCATCAATTGTTTGAAACTCCAGATTTTGATATTTGTGATTGTTTTGTGATAATTTAATTAATTGTTAATTTAGTTTCTATAATTAAAAACCATTGAATTGAGTAGTTTAATAGAATTAGGATTAATAGAAAATTGATAATTGTGAAGGTTAATTTCTTGCTAATTTGTCTTCGTGGGAACGATACTTTATTCATTACTATATTACTTGTTGACCACGTACACTTGCGTGTTTTGCATACATAGATTTTACCCAACAAGTTTTTGGTGCCGTTGTCAGGGACAATTTAGCCTAGATTTTAATATTTTTACGATATCAGTTTAATTAGTCCAGTTTTACTTAAACATTTTTGTTTTTGTTTTTGTTCTTCCTATTTCAGGTTTTTGACATTGGTTTATGCAAACACGATCCAAACACCCAGACTTGCTTCCTTTTGAGGACGACATTGAAAGAAGATTTTAGAGGTTAAGTAAGTGGATCAAGGAAACGAGGAACGAATTCAAAAATTCTGATAAGGAAGAAACAATGGCTGCTGAAGACCAGAAAGCGTTGAGGGATTTTGCAACACCTAAGGTGACTGATATGCAGTCGAGCATCACTAGGCCTGCAATAGCTGCGAATACATTTGAAATCAAGCCTGGGACCATTCAGATGATGCAGAATTCAGTTCAGTTTCGGGGAATGACAAATGACGATCCGAACAAGCATTTAATCAGTTTTCTAGAAATGTGCAACACGTTCAAGTACAATGGGGGTGTCAGATGAGGCAGTGAGACTTCGCTTGTTCCCGTTCACTTTACGAGACAAGGCGAAGAGTTCGTTACATTCTCTGCCGCCGGGATCGATTACTACGTGGGAAGACTTGGCTCAAAAATTTCTTGCCAAATTTTTCCCACCGGCAAAAACTGCTAAAATGAGGAATGACATAACGATGTTTGAGCAGCAGAATGGGGAGTCGCTATATGAGGCATAGGAGAGGTACAAGGAATTACTTAGAAAGTGCCCACATCATGGATTACCCATGTGGCTGCAAATGAACACCTTTTATAATGGATTACATGGGAATGTCATAACCAGTATTGATGCAACGTCGGCTGGAGCATTCATGGATAAGAGTTATGAGGAAGCCTATAATTTGATTGAAACCATGGCGGCAAATAACTAGCAGTGGCACACAGCAAGAATGACACAGGCAAAGGCGGCTGGGATTTTGGAAGTAGATGGGGTGACAGCTATACAAGCACATATTTCTGCGCTGTCCAAGAAGTTGGATGCTATGATAGGGGCTCAAGTACAACATGTTGCGGTAGTATGTGAATTATGTGCAGGTGATCATCCTAAAGATCAGTGCACAATTAATCCATCATCCATCCAATTCATAGGTAACTATAACAAAATTCCGCAAAATACATACCAAAACACCTATAACCAGGGTAATCGGAACCACCCAAATTTCTCGTGGAGAAATAACCAGCAAAATCAAGCTCCACGACCATCATATCCCCCAGGTTTTCAGAGTCACCAACAACCGGTTCAACATCAGGAAAGGAAATCAGATTTTGAGGAAATGGTGTCGAAGTACATAACTGGCAATGAGGCAACAATGAAAAATAAAGCAATGATAATGAAAAATCAAGAGATGGCAATGAAATCACGAGATTTGGCTATCAAGAATTTAGAAAATCAGATTGGACAGATGGCGTTAACATTGAATAATAGACCACAAGGAACGTTACCAAGCGACACTGAGAGAAATCCGAAGGGTAGTCATGAGCAATGTCAAGCAGTTATGTTGAGAAGTGGAAAACATCTCGGGGTAATAATGCAAAAAATTCAGCGACACCGGAGGAAAAGGTTGATAACAATAACGTGGTTAAAGGTAACAAGGGTGATGATAAGCAATGTGAGGAAATAAAAGTAAACAATAAGCCAATGGTTTATCCTCCACCACCGTTTCAGCAGAGGGTTCAAAAATAGAAATTAGATAAGCAGTTTGCAAAGTTTTTAGAAGTGTTCAAGAAAGTCCAGATTAACATCCCATTCACAGATGCCCTAGAGCAAATGCCGAGTTATGCAAAGTTCATGAAAGGAATTCTGTTGAGGAAAAAGAAATGTTAAGAATTTGAAACAGTGGCACTAACAGAGGAGTGTAGTGCGGTGTTACAGCAGAAGCTACCACCAAAACTTAAAGACCTAGGGAGCTTTACTATCCCATGCACGATCGGGAAAATGTCGTTTAACAAATGTTTATGTGACTTGGGGGCTAGTGTGAACCTTATGCCATTGTCAGTATACTCAGAATTGGGTTTGCCCGCGCCAAAGCCTACAGATATTTCATTACAGTTGGCGGATAGGTCAGTTACATACCCGAGAGGCATAGTAGAGGGCATTTTGGTTAAGGTGGATAAGTTTATATTCCCAATGGACTTTATCATTCTGGATTTTGAGGAGGATAAGAACATCCCAATTATCTTAGGGAGACCTTTCTTGGGCACGGGAAGGACACTCATAGACGTGCAAAAAGGAGAACTTACTATAAGAGTACAAGATCAAGAAATCAAATTTAATGTGTTTAAGGCCATGAAATTCCCTACGGATGAGGAAGAATGTTTTCGGATGGATTTAATTGAGCAAATCATCAGTGAAGATATGAGCAAGAGTTTGGTCAACGATCCGTTAGAAACAAACTTATTAGGGGATGAAGAAAATGATGACCCCGAATTTGTGGACTACTTACAGATGTTAGACTCATTGCCACGAGTTAGCCGTTTCAGAGCACCGTTTGAACCTTTGCACACTGAGGAGATAGCTGCAGAAAAACTTAAACCGTCGTTGGAGGAGCCACCAACATTGGAATTTAAACCACTCCCTAAACAACTCAGGTATGCGTACTTAGGCAATTCAAATTCTTTACCTGTAATTATTTCTGCTGCACTTAACGAATTGCAGGAAGAAAAGTTGCTGAGGGTGCTTAGGGAACACAAGTCAGCGATTGGTTAGACGATTGCAGATATAAAGGGAATTAGCCCGTCATTTTGTATGCACAAGATTTTGATGGAAGATGATGCAAGACCATCGGTGGAGCATCAACGTCGACTTAACCCTATTATGAAGGAAGTGGTAAAGAAGGAAATTCTGAAATTATTGGATGCCGGTATCATATATCCGATCTCCGTTAGTAAATGGGTGAGTCCAGTTCATTGTGTGCCGAAAAAAGGGGGAATGACTGTGGTACAGAATGAGGAGAACGAGTTAATTCCAACAAGAACAGTGACAAGTTGGAGGGTGTGCATCGATTATAGGAGGTTGAATAAGGCAACCCGAAAAGATCACTTCCCGCAACCCTTTATTGATCAAATGTTAGATAGATTGGTGGGACATGATTACTACTGTTTATTGGATGGATACTCGGGCTATAACCAGATCACCATCGCTCCTGAGGATCAAGAAAAGACAACATTTACATGCCCTTACGACACATTTGCATTCAGGAGGATGTCATTTGGGTTATGCAATGCACCTGCAACCTTCCAACGGTGTATGATGGCCATTTTTTCAGATATGGTGGAGAAAAATATTGAAGTCTTCATGGATGATTTTTCGGTATATGGAGACAAATGTGATACTTGCCTAGGGAATCTGGTTATGGTATTGCAGCGATGTAAGGATACAAACCTCATACTCAATTGGGAAAAATGCCACTTCATGGTTGAAGAAGGCATAATTTTGGGCCATAAGGTGTCAGCTCAAGGATTGGAGGTGGACAAAGCAAAGCTGGAAACAATCGAGAAATTGCCTCCACCGAGCTCAGTTAAGGGTATTAGAAGTTTTTTGGGGCATGCTAGGTTTTACAGGAGGTTCATAAAAGATTTCTCTAAGATTGCAAAACCTCTATGCAGTCTTTTAGAGAAGGATGTTGCGACGCCCCCAAAATAGGTATACATCACCCATCTTGAGTCGCCAAATACATGGTACAAAATTGAAATACAACTTAATTATACAACAGTCGTGTAAAATGCGGCTAAACATATACTGTGAGTTTTAATACAAATATTGTCATCTAGATAATATACAAACTCAATGGGGTCCTCATTACATTTATTATTACACTATTTTATAGAATAGTGAGGACTACTAATGCTATCATCTGGACCGTCACTCCGTTCCCCGACTAGTCCCTGTTACGTTCTCATTTCCTGAAGAGAACAATGAAAGCAAAAGGGTGAGCTCAACTAGCTCAGTAAGAAATATTATGACTAAAATAATGCAGAATAAATTATCATTAGCCTTCAACAGTGTTAAACTGATAAAATATAACAAACATCAAGTTTAATTACAGCGGAACAAGCAATCCATTAGAAGAGTCAAGTAGAGAATAAAATCTAATATCTTCTATGATTTAAAAGGTTTTTCATCACTTTATCCGTGGGACTCAAGTTAATAAATAATCCACATCATCGAATCACCCCTGCACTACGGCCAAGGATATTCTTTAGTATCACGACCACAAATTATCCATGCACTACGGGCCAAGGATATTTGTGTATTCATTAATGGTCAAGATCATGCCAACAACTGTCCATTAATACACTACGGGTCAATGAGGACTTTCACCACATCATTTATTACATTACGGTCACGATTACACCGAATAATCCCTGGTCATAATCATACCAAGTCCATCTATGCACTACAGGCCACAGATGACTTTCAACAAAATATAAACATGAGGATGATGACAATGATATAAGAATTCAATAAAACAAGTTCAAGAATTATTTTATCTAGGAATCAATAACGTCCAAATTGTCAACATGATAATTCTTTGTTGAGTAAAATTCAAGAATGCTTAGAAGAATATTTTCATGAAAAGATACTGGATGAAGTGTAAATATCAAGGATATTCCACTAATTTCATGGAGTTTAGAAGTAAAAACTTTAACCAACTGAGTATAATAAAGAATGGAATAACAAAAGAAATCACCAGGCATGCGATCGAAATACATGCATGTGTTATTCCAATGTAATAATAAATAATGGAACCAGGTCTCACAGTAAATGCATGTATGTGATATTCCAACAGAATAATAAAGAATGGAACCAGTCCAACGAAAAATGCATGCATGTGATATTCCAATGTAATAATAAAAAGAATCGGAATCAAATGTAAAACGCATGCATGTGATATTCCAAATGTAATAATAAAGAATGAAATAATGTAAAAAATTCACCAAGTATAGGTTAGCCCGCACAGATACAAAGTTATTCCAACAAAATAATAAATAATTGAATAATGTAAGTTCTTTTCATGAATACAAAAGAAATAATAATTTTCACCGTAAAAAAGAAATCAATATAAGAGTAGGAAGTAGCGAGAATACTTTTCTTATTTCTCTCTATAATTTTCTATCTCTAGAGTTTCAAAGTGAATTCGTAAGAAATAATGAAGGAATGAGCTTCATTTATGTAAGAATGGACTGCATAGTAACTAATTCATGAACGGTCCAGTATTGATTTACTTTTTTAATCGTACGGTCCATAATTAAAGTAAAATCTTTTTAAATAAAATATAATATATATATATATATATATATATATAACATGTGCAAGAAAAAAAATCACTGTGGAAGACTAAAGTAAATTCATCTTACTCCCTCTCATCCATTTTTTTTCAAACTTATATATATATATATATAATATAATATAATATACATAATAATACTCCTCCCCATCCACCCTAATCCCCCCACCCACCTTCCATTAACAATATATATATATATATATATATATATGTATATATAATACTTATATATATATATGTATTCATATATATAAAACGTAAATCGAGATAACTTCTAAGACAATTTTTTAAAAAAATGGGAAAGTGGGGGTACAAATAATAAGTAAAATTTACATCAAATACTTCATAAAATCCCCTTAATATTTTTAATAACATTTATCATCATTATTATAATTGGCAATATTAATCGACCAGGTCGTTCCCAGGAAAGAGGGGGTTTTCCAATAAGGATTTCTCCTATCATGCGCAGCAATTAGGTGAGCAAACCTCTCCTCGATGTAACTTCTAGACATCGTTAATATTGTAAATAATAATATTAATAACTTTGTTATCTCAATTATTGATTTAATAATATATAAAATATTGACAATAACTTAATTAAATAACGTGAGATACTATGCAACAATTACTCTAGCAATAATTGAACAAAATTGAGTGACTTCTCACGTAACATCAATAATCAAAAAACCGTGATATCTCGCGTAACCACGCCAGACATCGTCCTTTTAACACCGGGTGTTTCAACAGTTAACGGTAAAACTTCTGCCGTTATTTTTAGAAAGTATTTTTGTCGTTTTCTCAATCCGACAATAATTACATTGTGGGGTCCACCAATGATTGCAGGTTGCCATTGTATTTAATATTCCCTGTTAAAACGAATATTCCCCGACCAATCAAATATTATATAATAACTTGCATACTTTGCAAAATTTATAAATATTACCCACAACTATAACATTATATCAAATTCATTCCATAATATTCAAAAATGATATTTATAGAAAAGTCATCTTTATTCATAAAAGTTGGGGTCTTACAACCTCCCCTTCTTATGAAATTTTGCCCTCAAAATTAGGGTACGTACCTGGTATGTCGAAGAGGTAAGGATACCTTGATTCAATTTCAGATTCTAACTCTTAAGTCATTTCCTCAACATCATGGTTTCTCCACAAAACTTTGACTTGAGGTATAACCTTGGAGCGTAGAATATGTTCCTTCTTATCCAAGATTTCAGCATGAACCTCTTCATACATCAAATCTTCCGCTATTTCGTCCGGTTCTAACTCAATAATGTGGTTCGGGTCTTTCACATATTTACGTAACATGGATATGTGAAAAATGTTATGAACACGAGACATACTTGGCGGTAAAGCAAGTCTATAGGCCACAGTTCCTACTTGATCGAGGATTAAAAATGGGTCGATGAATCAAGGATTAAGCTTTCCTCTCTTTCCAAATCTCGTAACTCCTTTCCATGGAGCAACACGTAACAACACATGATCTCCTATATCGAATTCCACGTCCTTTCGATGAAGATCAGCATAACTCTTTTGTCGATCTTGTGAGGTTTTTATACGTTGTCGGATCATTTGAATCTTTTTTGTAGTCATACGTACCAACTCTTGTCCCAACAACGTTGCTTCTCCCACCTCATCCCAGTATACTGGAGAACGACACTTTCTTCTGCACAACGCCTCAAATGGAGCCATGCCAATACTTGCTTGATAACTGTTGTTGTAGGAAAACTCCACCAATGGTAAGAACTTATCCCAACTTCCCTTGAAGTCAAGGACACAGAGTCTTAATAAATCTTCAAGAGTTTGAATAGTCCTCTCTGACTGCCCGTCCGTCTGAGGATGATATGCCGAGCTAAATCATAAATCTGTGCCCATAGCTTTCTGCAAACTAACCCAAAATCATGAAGTGAATCTTGCGTCTTGATCAGAAACTATGGATACTGGCACACCATGCAGTCTTACAATCTCGTTTATGTACATACGAACAAGACGTTCAAGTGTATAAGTTTCTCGTATCGGTAAGAAATGAGCAGACTTGGTTAATCTATCAATAATGACCCAAATTGCATCTATACCTTGAGAAACTTTGGGAAGACCAGTAACGAAATCCATGGTAATGTGCTCCCACTTCCATTATAGAATTTCAAGTGGTTGCAATGGAACTTTTGGTACTTGATGCTCCGCCTTGACTCGTTGACAAGTTAGACACCTTAAGATAAACAACGCTATCTCTCTCTTCATATTGCTCCACCAAAATGTATGACGAAGATCACGATACATTTTGGTACTCCAAGGATGGATTGCAAATGGTGTGTTGTGCGCCTCTATCATGATTTTATACATTAACTCAGGATCATTAGGAACACAAAGTCTAGAGTTGACTCAAAGTATTCCTTCTTCATCGATTCTTGCTTCTGACATAGCACCTTCTTACACTTTCTTCCTCATACGCATCAGCTCCAGGTCTGTAGCTTGAGCAGCTTTAACTTTATCAATTAAAGTCGGTTCTACTCGTATATTCTCCATCATCACATGGGTCCCAGGAGTCTTTAACTCTATCTCCATCCTTTGCAAGTCACACAAAATGGGCCTTTGTGTTGACAATATCGCACTCGTACTTGCATATGATCTTCTACTCAATGCGTCAGCTACCACGCTCGCTTTTCCGTGATGGTATGGATGGTAAGATCATAATCTTTCAACAGATTCAAGCCAACGTCGTTGTCGCATGTTGAGTTCCTTTGAGTGAAGAAATATTTGAGGCTTTTATGATCCGTAAAGATCTCCACCTTTTCCCCATACAAGTAATGCCTCCAAATTTTAAGTGCGAAGACAACAGTTGCTAACTCTAGGTCATGAGTAGGATAATTCCTCTCATATTCTTTTGAGTTGTCTTGAGGCATAGGCTATGACTTTCCCATGTTGCATGAGAACACATCCCAACCCTTTGCCCAAGCATCATCAGAGATGACAAATCCCTCCGATCCGAGATGGTATTGTCGTAACAAAATTTGAAATGAGTCTCTTCTTGAGTTCTTGGAAACTCTTCTCACATTCTTCGCTCCAACTACACTTTGTATCTTTCCGAGTCAGCTGAGTTAATGGAATAGCTATTCGAGAAAATCCTTCCGCAAATCTCTAATAATAACAAGCTAAACCGAGAAAGCTACGTACTTCGGTCACTGATTTAGGTTGCTCCTAGCTTGGAATTACTTCCAATCTTTGCCGCGTCAATAGATATTCCATAACTTGATACTACGTGCCCAAGGAATGCTACTTCCTCAAGCCAAAACTCATATTTCTTTAACTTGGCATAAAGCTTGTATTCACGAAGCTTTTGGAGTGTCAGCCTCAAATGTTGCTCATGATCTTCACGGCTTTTGATATAAATAAGGATGTCATCAATAAAGACGACCACAAAGTGATCCAAATATTCCTTGAATACTCGGTTCATCATATCCATGAAGGCAGTAGGAGCATTAGTCAATCCAAAGGACATGACTAGGAATTCATAATGCCCGCATCGAAGTTCTCAAAGTCGTCTTTTGGAATGTCATCTGCTCTAATCTTCAATTGGTGATATCCTAAACGAAGATCAATCTTTGAAAAGAATTTGGCTCCTTGCAAATCGGGTCAAACAGTCATCAATACGTGGCAATGGGTACCTATTTTTGATGGTGACATGATTCAACTTCCGATAATCAATACAAAGTCGCATACTCCCATATTTTTTCTTCACGAATAGAATAGGAGCACCCCAAGGAGAAGTACTAGGACGAATAAAGCCAATGTCTAACGATTCCTACAGTTGGGTCTTTAACTCCTGAAGTTCAATAGGAGCCATTCGATATGGGGCTTTGGAAATGGGTTTTGTACCGGGTTCAAAGTCGATACAAAATTCAATTTCACGCTCTGGGGGTAGGCCAAGAAGTTCTTCAGGGAATACGTCAGGGAATTTATTAACAATAGAAATATAATTCAAAACTGACGTATTTTTGTTTAGATCCGTGACATGAGTTAAGAAAGCTTGACATCCGTTTTTCAATAAACAAATAGCTTTATGGCTTGAGATGACCGTGATTGATTTTAATAGTTTGGTCGCTTGAATTCGCATAATAGGTTGATTAGGCATATGAAAGCTAACAACGTTACGAAAACAATCAATTTTTACATGATGAGTAGTTAACCAATCAATCCCTAGAATCACGTCAAATGCAAGCATTTTCAATGAAATAAGATCGATAGGTAATTTGAGGGTACCGATTTGAACCAAACAAGACTTATAAACAGTGGATGTAATGAAGGTTTCTCCCAATGGAGTTTCCACAGATAAGCTAAAGTCTAATTTCTCCGGAGTCAAATTTAATCGTTGAGCGTAAGTAGGAGAAATAAAAGAATGGGTAGAACCGGTATCAAATAAAGTATAGACTTCGCTAGAGTTTATGATAAGCTTACCCGTGATGACCTCATTCAGGTTCCTTGCTTTCTGGGAGGTCACAACAAACGCTCTCCCTTGCACTATCGGCTTTGACTTTTCTGGGACAGCCTTTGGTGCCTCCATCCTAGCTGAACTTGTCTTTGGTGAACGACAAAATTGGGCAAAGTGACCTTCTCTTCCACAATTATAACATGCTTTGGATGGCATCGCGCAGTTTGGACTGATGTGTCCCTCCCCTCCACATTTGAAGCATATGATAGGTGGTCGTTCTCCTTCCTTAACAATGGGTGCTGGTGCTGACGTCTTTCCATCATTGTTGAATCTGCTCTTCTTGAAATATCCATTCTTATTATTTTGGCCCTGATTACCACCGAAGTGGTTACCATTTCTGGCCTGTTGATTCTCTCCACGCTTATTGTCACCGCTTTGATGACTGCTCTCGCTGGTGTTATCATTTTTCCGGCTGCTCTCTTTTGGTTGCGTTGACTCATTATCGCGCTCCACTAACTGAGCCCTATTTACAATATCTGAATACAAACACAATTTATGAGAAATAAGATGTTGACGTATCTCTAGCTTCAAACCTCTTAAAAACATCCGCGTTATTCTCCCTTCATTATCCACCAAGTGGGACGCAAACCGGGACAACTCGGCAAACATTGCTTCGCATCGCGACACACTGGCCATATTATTATTCGCTCCAACTTGATGAACTCCACCTCCTTCATGTGACGAATACTTTCGGGAAAGTACTTGTCGTTGAATAGTTCTTGGAACTTCTCCCAAGACATTTTTAGTGCGGCAGGTTGAGTACGCTTTACCGACTCCCACCAGTAATCTGCCTCTCCTTTCAACATAAAGGCGGAAAAGGGAACCTTTTGCTCCTTGGAGCATCCCAAGACATCAAATATATTGGTGATCTACTTTATCCATGCTTTCGCCTTAAGTGGTTTTGGCTCTCCAATAAACTCCGGTGGTCCCAGCTCTTTGAACTGTTTAGCGATGACCGTCCGAGAGTTTCCAGTGGTTCCACCTACATTTTGGACAGGAGCCGCTCTTGCCTGATGTTGCATGAATTGCATAAAGCCTCTGAACATTCCATCATTCATCATTTGGTTAGTGTTGTTGTTTGCATGAGGATTGTCGTCTTCCTGATGCACATTATCCTGATTATTGATATGTGGTGAATCAAGCGGCCATGCTTTGTGCTCCATTGCTATTCTCAACATTCTCGGATGTCATTTTCAGATACTGCCACAAAACAAAATGTTAATTGACATGCAACATATTATCCCTATATTCTGACCGACCAATTAAATACCAAAAAAAAACTTAGGTAAGTCATACTAGCGAAGGAATTCCCTCTCCCCTCCTAGTTCTATTCTCACATCTTAGCCAGGGATCATATCCCTAAGCTTTGATACCAACTGTGACGCCCCCAAAATAGGTATACATCACCCATCTTGAGTCACCAAATACATGGTACAAAATTCAAATACAACTTAATTATACAACAGTCGTGTAAAATACGACTAAACATATACTGTGAGTTTTAATACAAATATTGTCATCTAGACAATATACAAACTCAATGGGGTCCTCATTACATTTATTATTACACTATTTTATAGAATAGTGAGGACTACTAATGCTATCATCTGGACCGTCACTCAGTCCCTGGACTAGTCCCTGCTACGTTCTCATTTCCTGAAGAGAACAATGAAAGTAAAAGGGTGAGCTCAACTAGCCCAGTAAGAAATATTATGACTAAAATAATGCAAAATAAATTATCATTAGCCTTCAACAGTGTTAAACTGATAAAATATATCAAACATCAAGTTTAACTGCAGCGGAACAAGCAATCCATTAGAAGAGTCAAGTAGAGAATATAATCTACTATCTTCTATGATTTGAAAGGTTTTTCATCACTTTTATCGCTGGGACTCAGCTTAATAAATAATCCACATCATCGAATCACCCCTGCACTACGGCCAAGGATATTCTTTAGTATCACGACAATAAATTATCCATGCACTACGGGCCAAGGATATTTGTGTATTCATTAATGGTCATGATCATGCCAACAACTGTCCATTAATGCACTACGGGTCAATGAGGACTTTTACCACATCATTTATAACATTACGATCACGATTACACCGAATAATCCCTCGTTATAATCATACCAAGTCCATCTATGCACTACAGGCCACAGATGACTTTCAACAAAATATAAACATGAGGATGATGACAATGATATAAGAATTCAATAAAACAAGTTGAAGAATTATTTTATCGAGGAATCAATAACGTCCAAATTGTCAACATGATAATTCTTTGTGGAGTAAAATTCAAGAATGCTAAGAAGAATATTTCCATGAAAAGTTACTTGATGAAGCGCAAATATCAAGGATATTCCACTAATTTCATGGAGTATAGAAGTAAAAACTTTAACCAACTGAGTATAATAAAGAATGGAATAACAAAAGAAATCACTGTGCATGCGATCAATCGCATGCATAAAAGTTATTCCAACATAATAATAAATAACGGAACCAGTGTCACGTAAACTCACGCATGTGGTATTCCAATGTAATAATAAAGAATGGAACCAGTCCCACAGAAACGCATGTAGACAGGATATACCAATGTAATAATAAAGATCGGAATCAGTCCAACGTAAACGCATGCATATGCAGTTATTCCAATGTAATAATAAAGATCGGAATCGTGTCCGCCTAAAACGCATGCATGATGATATTCCAATGTAATAATAAATAATGAATTAATGTAAGAATTTCACCAAGTATATGGTAGCTCAGTATACAAAAGTTATTCCAATGTAATAATAAATAATGGAATAATGTAAGTTCTCTTCATGAATACAAAAGAAATAATACCCTTACCGTAAAAGAAACTGAATATAAGAGTAGGGAAGTAGCGTAATACTTTTCTTATTTCTCTTTATAATTTTCTCTCTAGAGTTTCAAAGTGAATTAAGTAAGAAATAATGAAGGAATGAGCTTCTATTTATAGAAGAATGGATCAGATAGTAACTAATTCATGAACAGTCCAGATTGAGTTACTTTTAATCGGACGGTCCAAAATTAAAGCAAAATCTTTTAAATAAAATATAATATATTATATATATATATTATATATATAACATGTGCAAGAAAAAAAAATCACGGGTGGAAGACCCGTGAATTCATACTGCACCGACAAGATGATTAGAAGGTGTATCCCCTACAGTGAAGTGCACAACATACTGCAGGAATGCCACTCATCGACATATGGGAGACATTATGGGAGTAAACGCACCGCGACAAAGGTGCTTCAAGCCGGGTTTTATTGGCCGACATTGTTCAAAGACGCCCACTAATTTGTGAAAACATGTGATATATGTCAAAGGGTGGGGAACATCTCTAAATGGAATGAGATGCCCCTACAAACAATTCTTGAAGTGGAAATCTTTGATGTATGGGGCATAGATTTCATGGGGCCATTCCATTCATCTTTAAGCAATCAATATATTCTACTCGCGGTGGATTACATCTCAAAGTGGGTTGAAGCTGCAGCACTACCATCCAACGATGCCAAGGTGGTCCTCAAATTCCTACAGAAAAACATTTTCATGAGGTTTGGCACGCCGAGAGCAATAATCAGTGACGAGGGTAGTCATTTCTGCAATAAGGCATTCACAGCTCTTTTGAAATAGTATGGGGTTAACCACAAGGTAGCGACATCGTATCACCCTCAAAAAAAAAGGGCAGGCCGAGGTCTCAAACCGGGAAGTAAAGAAAATATTGGAGAAAGTAGCAAATCCGAGTTGTAAGGATTGGTCACTTCGGTTGGACGATGCATTATGGGCATACCGAACTGCATACAAAATACCAATCGGGATATCACCATATCAACTACTATACGGGAAAGCATATCACTTACCGCTCGAACTACAGCACAAGGCTTATTGGGCAGTTCAAAAACTAAATTTCGATCAAGCAGCTGTAGGGGAAAAAAGACTACTTTAACTGAATGAGGTCGACGAATTCCGCCTTCACGCCTATGAGAACTCCAAATTATACAAAGAAAAGGTGAAAAGATGGCACGACCAGAAAATTGTGCATCGAACATTTAAGCCGGGTCAATCAGTCCTCTTGTTCAACTCACGGCTGCGATTGTTCCCAAGAAAGCTTAAGTCGAGAAGGTCGGGACCATTCACTATAAAGCTAGTATTCCATCATGGCGTCGTTGAACTCTACATTCGTAATCCATTAGAGACGTTCAAGGTCAATGGTCAACGGATAAAGCATTACTGGGGTGGCGAGTGAAACTGGGATGTCATCAACATTACCCTCGCCGATACACAGTGAAACAGGGAGTAGTCAGGCTGAACGACTTAAAATCAAGCGCTAATTGGGAGGCAAACCAATATTTCGTTATTTTTTTCATAATTTCATTTATAATTGTTAGAATGTAGTTTTTATTAAGTGTTAGGTAGGTATTATAGAGTAAACGTTTTGTCGAATCTCTCACTCATACTCCAAATCATCAATAATCTAACATCTTGCATGTTATGGTTGCAGGAGGAGTCAAAAGTGAGCACTAGCAATAACAGGAAAGAAAAGAAGAAAAAAGGGCAAAATTTTTATCTGCACAATTTGGAGCCACAACCGAGTCAGGTGCATGCCTTGTATGGGCTATTTTGTTGTACCTTCATTGGGTGGGGTCCGGATATTGGATGATTACTTATTCGGCAATTACATCACATTTGGTCCACACTCCTTCTCCTACACTATAACACCTTCTGCGCCCACTACACCCTATTTCTTAGCCACGATTTTGCAAAAATCAAAGCCTTATCCCACGACCTCCATTACCCCTTCTCAATCAAACAATACTCCCACTCACGCCACCTCTATATATTGCCCCATCTAATCTCAAATTCTTCACAGAAATCTGCATCTATTGTCGAATTAGGGCATTCGTAGAGGCTTTTGGAGAGCAAGCTCGACTGATTACTTGGTGCTCCAACTCATCCATTCCAAGTACACCAATTTGCAAGTTCAGGGTTTCAATTTGGGGAGCCTACACCAACTGTACACCAAGTGTTTGAGAAATTGAGTGAACCAAGTGTAAGGGGAAGGTAGTGTGTGATAGCGAGTTCCAACATCCGGAAATCAATGGCTTCTCAACCGACATCGAAACGCCAAAGGGGAGAGAGTTCTAGATCCACACAACCGACACGAACCTATGATCATCGGAAAATTTATGAGTGCCGCCGCCGCCGACCGGTATGAGTACATGCTAACCAAGGCCCTTACACCGGAGCAGGGATTGGCCCCCGAGGCAAATGATGGGGAGATGATGCCTCAAATCTATCAAAAAGGGTGGATCAAATTCACTGAAAATCCGGAACCTGCTGTGGTTAACATTGTCAAGGAATTTTACGCAAACACTCAGGACAAAGCCCCATTCAACACATGCGGGGTCGCTTGGTTCCGTTCAGTGCCGATGCAATAAACGATTATTATCAGCTGCGGGTACCTCGCCAATGCCAATATGCTCAGCTACGTGATTTTGATCCGGACTTTGATGAAGTAATCACAGGGATGAAAAAACTATTAGGTTTTGTGAAAATCAAAGTAGCAATCAAATTGAAAAAATTAGCGAAAGCGAAATAAAATTAGATTTTAAAATTTTTCACAAACCAATTACCCGGATCATCCTTTATGCATATTATTAATTAAACGAAGAATAAGAAATTATGAAATCATACCCTTGTAGAAACGAAGCTTCCTCGTGTAACGAGTTCACCTCCCTACTTCTCCATGATCTCCTTCAATCTCCAGGTAGATTCCTTCCTTTGATCAATGTAAGCCACCCAAGTGTATGGCCTCTATAGGTGATCCACCAAAGAAGAAGAATTTTCAAGAAGAAGGGATATTGGCTCAAACCCTAGTTTTTCCTATCTGTATAAGAAAAGGGAGGCGTACTCTCCAACTCTAGGAATTACGTATCTAAGATATCTAATATAAGACTCCTCTTATAAAGATATCATGTAACCCTATTTTAATTAAAAATAAGGTATTATTTATTTAATTAAACTCTTTTAATTAAATGGGCTCCCTAATCCTATTAGGGGTAATTTATTAAACTCCTTTAACTAATTTTCCTT
Organism: Panax quinquefolius; assembly: GCA_020205615.1. Classification (NCBI taxonomy): domain Eukaryota; kingdom Viridiplantae; phylum Streptophyta; class Magnoliopsida; order Apiales; family Araliaceae; genus Panax; species Panax quinquefolius. The sequence continues at coordinate 72,686,251 of CM035160.1, read as the reverse complement.
CCTAATCCAATTAGGAATAAATGAGAGTACTTATATTAAATTAATTCCTAAACCTTTTAGAAATTAAAATAATAATAATTGTAATAATATTAATAAGACTCCTCTTATTAATTTATATTTAATATTTCTAAATTTTAAATAATAATATTAAGCTATTTAATTTATTCTATCACCATAAATTAAATTAAATATACTTAACATATTATTACAATTATGCCATTAACTTCTTAAATAATTATTCTTCCTTTAATGGTGTGACCCTTTAGGTTCTCCATATTAAATAGGTTGTGAATAAATCAATTAGAACAATTCTAATCTCATTTAAATAAATAAATTAAACAAATAATTTATTTAAATAAATAATATTTATTCTACAATAGGATAAGCTTCCCAGCGATCAACGACTTTCCGAGATAATATAGATTTCAACATTAATCATAAAAGAACCTTTGAGTAAATAGTTACCGCACAATTCAATCCTTCCACCATACAATGTCCCAATTAAATATAAAACATGGAATTCTTTGTCAAGTCTTATTTAATTTAATTATATGTATTTCGATTCCTAAATGAACAACTCCTAATGAATGCAAATTAGAAACTACTTTCTAATTTCATTCCACCTCGCCAAGGATTCTCGGGTTGTCATTTATCGAATCACATAGGACATTTCCCTTTACTAGAAGTGGTAGATTCTTTATTGATCATTCATTATCTTCATATATAACTTATTACACCCAAGCATACCCTTTGATATACTCTAAGAGTCTTAAGGAATAAGTCAAAGTGTAATTCATTATATATAAGATACTATGATGATCTCAAGTCTAAGGATCATTTGTCTTTACTATCACTACAAAGAATTCCTATTGATGAGGTAAGTAAAACTCCATTAGGTATTCCTTAGCGAGTCAACGCTCAAATTGAACTTATTCTCTAATAAGCACCTACATACTTACTTGCTTTAGTGTCTCCACACAAATGATCATGAGATCAATCATCCTCATCCAATGAGCAAGCAACGATGTACCAATCTATTCAGATTCACTAATCCCCAATTTAGTAATCCAATGATTGGGAACTATTTTAGTTTTAAGCTTTCTAAGAATTTAGATCTCATTAGAATGATCATCATCATTATTCTAAAAGCGTTGCTTAAAACTATGGGTTTATCACATATTATTAAAAAAAGCACCATGTAGATAATAAATGCCTTTAATAAATAATTCTTTTATTAATAAATAAATAAGATTGATTACACAAGATATGTTTTATCATCATACATGATCGGCTCAGATGCATAATACTTTCAATCACCCACTTGCACTAAAGCCAATCGCCGTGGTATCTCATACCCATCTTCTCTAAGTGACGATCAAACTGCTGTTGTGTTAACGCTTTAGTAAATGGATCTACAATATTGTCTTGAGAGTCCACACGCTCCAGGGTGACGTCTCCTCTTTCAATGATTTCTTTGATCAAATGAAATCGCCGCAACACGTGTTTGGATTTCTGATGAGACCTGGGTTCCTTAGTCATGCAATGACTCCCAGTTGTTGTCGCTGTAATAAAGGCATTTGGTCCTTTAATGCTAGAAACCACACCAAGTTCGGAAATGAACTTCTTCATCCAAATAGTTTCCTTTGCAGCTTCACTTGCAGCTATGTACTCGCCTCACATGAATCAACAAATCGTCATTGTTTGGAACTTTTCCAACTCATCGCGCCACCGCTTAAGGTAAACACATACCTCAAACGGATTTATCATTATCTTGGTCTGCGTTTGAAAACTTGAGTCCGTGAAGCCCTCTAGTTTTAATTCGCACCCACCGTAGACAAGAAATACATCCTTAGTTCTTCTTAAGTACTTTAGGATATTTTTCACTGCCTTCCAGTGTTCTTCTCCTGGATTCGACTGATTTCTACTTGTTACACTAAGTGCATGAGCGACATCTGGTCTAGTACATATCATACCGCATATGATAGATCCTATTGTCAAGCATAAGGAATCTTACTCATACGCTTTCTCTCTCGTGTGTCTTTGGGGCTTGTTTCTTTGAGAGATGTATTCCATGGCTCATCGGCATGAGACCTCTTTTGAATCTTCCATGCTAAACCTTTTAGCATCAAGTCAATGTATCGTTCCTTGGGACAAGCCAAGCATCCTATTAGATCTATCTCTATAGATCTTTATGCCCAAAATATAGGATGCTTCTCCCAAGTCCTTCATGGAGAAGTGTTTAGATAACCGATTTTAATTGTTTGCAAAGATAGGAATATCATTCCTATCAAGTAATATATCATCAACATATAATACAAGGAATGAAACAACGCTCCCACTAACCTTCTTACACACACATGGTTCATCCTCATTTTTGATAAAATCAAACTTTTGATTGTCTCATCAAAACGGATGTTCCACCCTACGAGAAGCTTGTTTTAATCCATAAATGGATCGTCAGAAGCTTATGGACTTGATTTGTTCCATCCTTTGAAACAAATCCTCCGGTTGTGTCATATACACATCCTCTTCAAGTTTCCCATTGAGGAAGGCCGCTTTCACGTCCATCCGCCAGATTTCAGTAGTCACGGTAAGTCGCAATCGCAAAGCAAAATCCGAATGGACTTGAGCATTGCATCGCGGTGAGAAGGTTTCGTCATAGTCAACTCCTTGTCTTTGTTTGAAACCTTTTGCAACCAGTCGGGCCTTATAGGTCTCTACCTTGCCGTCTGCTCCAGTCTTTCTTTTAAAGACCCATTTACACCCAATAGGCTTAATGCCTTCAGGTGGTGAGACCAAAGTCTATACTTGGTTCTCATACATGGAGTCCATCTCGGATTTCATGGCTTCTTGCCGCTTCTCTGAGTCTTTACAACTCATAGCCTGTTCGTAATTCAATGGATCATCATCATCTATGATGCGTACCTCATTGTCATCTTCTATGACAAGTCCATACTTGTCTGGCATCTTTGGTACTCTTCCAGATTTATGAATAGGGTGTGGCATGTATGAATCTCTACTTGGTTAGGTACCTCACTTTGATCTCGTAGTATTTTGTGGTTCTTGAACCTCTTCAAGATATATCTTACTCCCCATCGACCCTTCAAGGATAAACTCCTTTTCCAAGAAGGCAAAGATGTTTCGCAACAAACACCTTTTGATCGGTTGGATGATAGAAATAATACTCGATGTTTCTTTAGGATATCCCACAAATCTACATTTGTCGATCTAGTCTGCAGCTTTATCGTTTTCAAACTTTTGACATAAGTTGGACAACCCCAAGTCTTAACATGCTTAAGATTTGGTTTCTCCCTATCCATAACTCATGGGGGGTCTTGGGGACGGATTTTGTAGGTACCTTGTTAAGTAGGTATGCAAATTGATTCTAGGCATATCCCCGTAAGGAAACCGGAAGGTCAGAAGCTCATCTTAGATCGAACCATGTCCAACAATGTTCGATTTCTCCTTCGAGATACACCATTCATCCGTGGGCGTCCCCGGTGGAGTCCATTGTGAGAATATACCATTTTCTTTGAGACAATTGAGAAACTCACCACTTAAGTATTCTCCTCCTCGATCGATCAAGAATCTTAATACTCTTACCGATTTTATGCCTCAACTTCACTTCGAACTCTTTGAACTTTTCAAATGATTGATTTGTATTTCATTAAATACACATATCCAAATCTTGAGTGGTCGTTAGTGAATGTAATAAAATAATAATACCCTCCTCGTGCGATTCGTTGTCATAGTCCACATACATCCGTGTGTACCAACGCTAACAACTCAGAACTCTTTCTCCTTTTCCACTAAAAGGAGATTTAGTCATTTTACCCATGAGACAAGATTCACAGTTGGATATGATTTATAATCGATAGCTCTAGAGCCCATCTTTACGCAACTTGGATAATCTTGTTTCATTAATATACCGAGTCTACAAGTGCTACATGAAGGTATAATTAACATCATCTCTTTTCCTTTTTCGAGTTTGTTCAATTTGAAATATATTTTCATGCAAGTCAAGTATATAAAGTCCATTTCGCAAATTACCAACACCATATAAAACATTATCATTATAAATGGAACAACTGTTGTTCTTTATTATAATATTAAAACCATCCATATCCAATCTGAGAGATAGAAATAATGTTTCTTATGATATTTGGAACAAAATAATAATTATTTAAATTAATGAACTTGCCAGTAGGCGTGCTAAACAATAAGTCCCTACAACTAATGCAAGAACCTTTGCTCCATTTCCCACTCGTAGGGGATCTAATCCTCATCTTCGCTCAACCTTTCTACTTCCCGACCACCCCCTCGATATTATTACATATGTGAGAACCACATCCCAGATCCAATACCCAAGTAGAAGATCGACTTTCGGAAAAATTAATTTCAATCATAAACAAACCTTGATTAGGATTCAAGCTCCAAGCTTCTTCGCTTTTGTTTCGCGAGATAATCCTTGCAGTTCCTCTTCTAGTGACCCGGCTTATTGCAATGGAAGCAAATTCTTTTTGCTAGTGGATCAGTTTCTTTGATCCTTCACTTTCGCCTTTCCCTTAGCCTTCTTGGATTTCTTCCTTTCGAGAAGATACCTTGGGCCTCTTCCTTTTCTTGGAAGAATCATCCACCCGAAGAAGACATGGTTCTTCTTGGATGGGAAGTGACCTTCAGCTAGATTTTCAACATGTTAAGTAATTCGTGCAAGTCGACATCCAACTTATTCATGTGAAAATTCACAAAAATTATGAGAAGGTGTCGGGAGTGACCGCAAGACTAAATCTTGACTCAACTCCCCATCCATAACGAACCCAAGTCGCCCAAGACGCTCAATCAGATTGATCATCTTTAGGACATGAGTCTCAACCAGTAGTGCCCTCGGTCATCCGAGATCTAAGAGCTCCTTAGATATTTCATATCTACTACCCTACTTTGCTCACCATACAACTCTCAAGGTGTAGTAAAGATAAGAGAGCATCCATGTTTTCATGCTAACGCTGAAACTCGTTATTTCATGGATGCGAGCATGATGCATTGAGCCACATATGCATCATCTTGCCACCGCTTAAAAGTAGCAATCTCTTCCTCAGAGGTCGCTCTCTCGCAACTTTTGCAGTATGGCTAATTTAGGACATAAGAAATCTTTTCAAAGAAGGTGAGAACAATTCTCGATTCCTTAACCAATTTGTAGTGTAGTTCGGTCCATACTTTGTTAGCATCAAGTATGCTAATGCAAATGAAATTAGTGAATGTGACATTTTCAAAATTTCGCATGTAAAAAGACAATATTTTAGCAAACATTCATTTAATTAATTACCAAAATAAATTAGGTCTTATTTTATATTGGTATCTCCCACTATTTTCTTCAAACTATATTACCTCATTTATATAGTTCGGCAAAATCTAATTAAAGTTTTTTGCTAGTGAGAATAAGGATCCCATTTCAAATATATATAGCCTTGTGGTGACACAACAAACTATATATAAATAAATAGGTAGACAACTCCTTGTCAATTACATCAACATGTAACTCCTTATGTTTTGCCTCTTAGATTATTTTGATCAAGTGGTGGCACATCCGAATAAAAATTATCTAAGTTAAGTCCAACCTAGCACTTCCATATATTCAAAAAGAAAAATATCGCCTCTTGGTGTGACACAACAAAACAATATTGTTCAATTTTCTTTATAAGCATCAAATGTGATAAATTAACATCTTGAATACTTAATACTTGCCTTGTGGTGACACAACAAACTCATATTAAATATTTAATACTCTATTAATTTTATCATGCTAGAAGGCTTAACGCTCGATATTCTAAATATCTTTGAACGCTTAAGACTTAATATAAAAAAAACTTTGAGGATTTTTATTACTGTCTCATCTTGTTTAGCGCAAGCATGCAAATATATATATAAAATACGCTATATATATTATTAAACATGCGAAGCATGTTTGCATAATATATAATATATATAATACTAGCATGCACATATAGAATACTATATTTTACCCGAATTGATTATGGACTTTTATTCTAGTTTGGTTCGCTAGAGCCACCAAGTGAACCAAAAGGTCAAACCTTAGGTGCTAGAATAAACATTTAAATATAACTATTACATTTAAACCCGAAGCTCCATTACAAAAGCGGGTCTTTTAGCGCCTCCTTGCTCCTTGATCTCCTGTTCTTCAAAAAAATTCTAACTAATCCTATTACATTAAACTATTTAATTTAAATAGAAACCCTGATCGCTAATCAAGGGAAGTACATAGAGAGAGATAGAATTTACATCAAGAAGAAAACGAGAAAAGACGAGGCACGCAGTAACCCCATTTAATAAAACCCATTCATTCAAACATCCAACTAAAATAAATCCAATCATATTGGTCAATTGTCCATAATCAATCCCATTTATTATCATACATATCATCATATGTATCAATAAATTAAATCATTCCATATATATATGAGTATCATTTAATGGGCAATTTTATGTTGCATGAAATCCAATTTCAAGATTAAAATAAACTATTTATTTTAATTATAAAATTATTAAGATTAATATATATATATATATATATATAATAATATATATATATATATATATATATATAATAAAAGTCCCACTCAATTATATATATATATATAATAAAAGTCCTACTCAATTATATATATATATATATAATAAAAGTCCTAGTCAACTAAAAAAAAAAACGACAGGACCTTCTCCTTTTTTTAACTAACGGCAGGACCTTCTTTGCATCCTGGACATATCAACTGCCACGTGGACCAGCAACACGGAAGAGAGAAAAAAAATAAAAAACATACGGATTCCTTTTCTTAGTTTAAAACAAACAACAACTGCCTGCAATACAAACAAGTTGCAACAGGACTCAATTTGACAGCAGGTCACGTTTTTTTTTTCTTTCGGCGATCATGCCTAAAAAAAAAAAATTACCCACGGATTCATAAAAAAAAAAAATTTCGAAAACAGTTTTTCGTCAAATATTTTTTTTTCATAAAATAATAATTTTATACAACAAATTATGCCCAATAAATAATTCTAAATTCATACCCAAACATATATGGAATCAAAATAATTAATAATTCACATAAAGTTTGGCTCTTGATACCACTGTTAGGTTTTGTGAAAATCAAAGTAGCAATCAAATTGAAAAAATTAGCGGAAGCGAAATAAAATCAGATTTTAAAATTTTTCACAAACCAATTACCCGGATCATCCTTTATGCATATTATTATTTAAACGAAGAATAAGAAATTATGAAATCATACCCTTGTGGAAACGAGCTTCCTCAGGTACGAGTTCACCTCCTACTTCTCCGCGATCTCCTTCAATCTCCAGGTAGATTCCTTCCTTTGATCAATGTAAGCCACCCAAGTGTATGGCCTCTATAGGTGATCCACCAAAGAAGAAGAATTTTCAAGAAGAAGGATATGGCTCAAACCCTAGTTTTTTTCTTATCTCAGATAAGAAAAGGGAGGCGACTCTCCAACTCTAGAATTACGTATCTAAGATATCTAATATAAGACTCCTCTTATAAAGATATCATGTAACCCTATTTTAATTAAAATAAGGTATTATTTATTTAATTAAACTCTTTAATTAAATGGGATCCCTAATCCTATTAGGGGTAATTTATTAAACTCCTTTAACTAATTTTCCTTCCTAATCCAATTAGGAATAAATGAGAGTATTTTATATTAAATTAATTCCTAAACCTTTTAGAAATTAAAATAATAATAATTGTAATAATATTAATAAGACTCCTCTTATTAATTTATATTTAATATTTCTAAATTTTAAATAATAATATTAAGCTATTTAATTTATTCTATCACCATAGATTAAATTAAATATACCTAATATATTATTACAATTATGCCATTAACTTCTTAAATAATTATATATAAGATACTCTAAGAGTCTTAAGGAATAAGTCAAAGTGTAATTCATTATATATAAGATACTATGATGATCTCAAGTCTAAGGATCATTTGTACTACTATCACTACAAAGAATTCCTATCGACAGTAAGTAAAACTCCATTAGGTATTCCTTAGCGAGTCAACGCTCAAAGTGAACTTATTCTCTAATAAGCACCTACATACTTGCTTTAGTGTTCCACACAAATGATCATGAGATCAATCATCCTCATCCAATGAGCAAGCAACGATATACCAATCTATTCGGATTCACTAATCCCCAATTTAGTAATCCAATGATTGGGAACTATTTTAGTTTTAAGCTTTCTAAGAATTTAGATCTCATTAGAATGATCATCATCATTATTCTAAAAGCGTTGCTTAAAACTATGGGTTTATCACATATTATTAAAACAGCACCATGTAGATAATAAATGCCTTTAATAAATAATTCTTTTATTATTAAATAAATAAGATTGATTACACAGTATATGCTTTATCATCATACATGATTGGCTTGTATGCATAATACTTTCAAAAACCAGGAACATCTTGGATAAAAGGTAGAAAGGGAGGTACAGTGTTCCATAGCAAGGACCTTAGTCGGTATGGAAAAATATGGTACGCATTCTTATGCGCTAAATTGCTTTTGTCCCAACACACCTCAGACGTCACCAAAGAGAAGGCGTTGCTGTTGTACGCAATTGTGCAAGATTTTATTATTGATGTGACAACCCGAGACTTTTGATTTTTTTAAAATTTTAATTAATTGATTTAGGGTTCAAAATTAGAACCTAGACAGAAAATTAGTGTATGCGTTTGATATTTTTAAGGCGGGATTTTGAGGATTTCAAAATTTTGTGAAGGATTTAGGTGAATTATTCAAGATTAAGTGTATACGTGAATATGTTCTGTGATTATGATATTATATGTGTACAGTATGTGGTTAAGGGTCAAGGGTTGACCAGATAAACAATATCTGTAAAAAACCCTAAGTATATATTAAGACCGTCAACGTTCGGTTAGAAAATCCTAACAATTAACAAGAAACCCTGTAAACCCTGGCTCGAAACCCTAATTTCAGCCTGTGAATTCAAACCTAATTCGATGTATGAAAAACCTAATAACTGGGACTTAAATGATTATTATATTGCTTAAGTGTAATTAATTATAATATTATTTAGGTAAAGCTTAATTATTTAGCAAACCCAATTTCAAGTTTAGAAAACCCTAATTTCCTGATTAAAAATCCTAATTTATAATTAGGGAAAGCCTAAGTGTTAATTAAATAATTTTAATGTTAATTAGAAACATTAATCATAATTTTCAAGTTATGAGTAATTAAAAACCCTAATCTAATTACGGAATTTAATTTCTAAATAAGAAAATTATGTTTTATTAGAAACCCTAATTAGTGGTTTGTAAACCCTAATATGTGATTTTGACCCTAATTACTTAATTAGCAATTTTAATTAGGAATTATTAGTCCTAATTAGCAATATTTAAATTATGATTAAGAAATTTTAATATAATTAGAAAATTCTAATTATAATTTAGAAATATTAATTTTATTTTTAAAACCGAATTTTTGGAAATCTTAGAAATTAAAATTTTGCAAAGTTAAGGGTTAAACCCTAAACCTTAAGTTGGTTCAAACCCTAACCCAAACCCAAACCCAAACCCTAACCCTAAACCTTAAGGGTTTGGCTAATTGTCAAGAATGCGATTAAATATAAAATCAAAATGACCATTCTACCCTTATTGCATTATTTAGTAGATTACTTACAAGTCTTGCTCTAGTGTGAGTTGGTGACCAACCCTAAGCATAGCATGTGACCAATACCAGCTAAACCAGCCATTCCAGCCGAAATCAACCAGATCCTAGCAACAAATCAGCATATATAGATTAAAAGAGAGAGAAATGAGTCACTTACATTTTTATTTCTCTCCAAGACCTTCTCTCTCTAAAATCCAAAATTGTAGAGTGAGAAAGTGAGATAAGATAAGACATGATCAGTCCATAACTATCAAATATCAGATCATCAAGGATCAGAATTAGAATCAAAGCTTCAAAAGGTATAAGAACCCTAAATCTTAAAAATCAACGATCTTATGTTATATGTTGAAATTGATTGTTTAAAGTTGTGTTAGAGGGTGTTAATAAGTGATCTGAGTTGTTAGATCAAGGATCTATAACACCTAGATGCACGATTTTGAAGTTTGAAAAAATATGAATTTTTTTTTGAAAAGTTGTCTGACAGCCATATGTCAGACGTGATAGACCTCTCTGTGTTAGGTTTTAGTGGTGTTTGTTGTTATAGAACTGGTCTTTGTAGTAAGGGCTTTAATCTGGAACTTTAAGAAAGCTCATATCATGTTTATATTTCAAGATACGATCGGTCAAAGACCGTTGACCGAGCACAAAAGTTCGAATCAGGGCAACCCAGAACTTTCTAAGTGCTCTGACATGATTTTTGAAGCCCTTGATCTTGCTTTTATTTTATGATTTATGTCATGTTGTTGTTTGCAGATTGTAGTATTACATGTAAACTAGATACTCAAACGTTTAAGTCACTTAGATCTTGCTCATAATCAGATTTATTGGTGGTCAAACCACCATTGACCAAACTGCTCAAGAACATTTATGGGTTTACCAAAAAGTTCAAGAACAGTTGTTGTGGCCTAGTTTGACCGGCCTTGATCTCTCAGTTATGACATTTTTAGGTTGATTTAATGTAATAGAACTGTACTATGTCATATGGTCTACAAGTGGGAACCTTCATATAACACAAACGAAACCTAGAATTCAAACTGTAAGGATCAAAAGTAAGCACCATGAACTGTCTGGGTTTCTAGGTTACCCAGAAAACCCAGAGCAGCCTCAGACATGCTTTTGTGAGGCTTATAATGATCATATCTGATATAGTTTGGCTAGGAAATTAGTTTCTAATGGTAGTATTACATTTTTACTATGCTCATAATAAACTTTCAAGCCCAGAAATGTAACGAGAATGAATCAGTGAGTGGTCAAACCACCCACCCTATAAACTGACATGTTTTCTGGGCAAGGCTCAAGAACACGTGAAGAACACCAACAATGACGGATTTGTCGCCTAAAAGCCCTATAGCGACACTTAATTTCAGTAATTAATTATTATTTTCTGAAAATGATTATTTTAATTAAATAAATAGAAAATAATGGTTTTTAATTATTAAAAATACTAAATAAATTCCAAAAAATTATTTTAAATTCTGAAAAATAGTTTTTAAATATTTTAAGTATATTTCATAAATATTTAATATTTTTGAATATAAATGGTATTTAATTTATTTAATTATAATATTAAAAAATTAGTTAAAAATGATTTAAATACATGAAAAATAATATTATGGTATAATAAAATATTTAAAGTTATTTTCAAGTGACTTTTAATATTTTAGAATGAATTTCATTAATTAATCAATATTAATGATAATTAGTTTATTTAATAAATATATTAAATAAATTAAGGAAAATAGAATTAATGTTTTATAAATCATATAAAATGATTTTAGTATTAGAAAAATATTTTAAGTTATAAAGTATAACTTTTGATATTTTGTCATGAAAATATTAATATTTTAATATTAATAGTAATCATTTAATAATGATTTTTAACGGCTTAAAAATCATATAAAGGTGATTTTAAGGTATTAAAATACTTAATGATATTATAAATATATTATAATATTATAAGTTATGTATTTCATTAATATTTGATAATAATTAAATATTAATGATAAAAGAATTAAGTGGTATTTAATTTATTTAAATACGTTTTTAATGATTGAAAATTCATGATAAATAGTAATAATTATGTGAAAATTATTATGAGACTTAGAAAAATATTTTGACTGATATTAAAATTATCGTAGATAATTGTTAAGTCTTAGGCAGAGTTTAATTGAACTTAGACTCGATAAAAGTCCGACTAGACCGTCGGGATGTCAGATTTGTATCGAGTTCAACTCAGACTGCAAAAGTTTGACTTGATACCGAGTCCTATGTGTGTTATAGACTGATAGGGTTATGTGTTATGTGTTTAGTTTATTATGTATATATATAATAGTATTATATTGTGATGATATTATTCTAATATTGGAGATCTATATTACTAATATTAGGTCTTCGGATAAAGCGTTATAAATCAAGTAAGCGGTAATCAATCTGCCTCGTGCAAGTTTGTTTTTACTTAACTCTACTAAGAGTTGTTTTATTCGGATAAGCTTATGGTTAATCATCATTGGTTGCCATGAATTGTACTCTGTGATATATTGCATGTATAAGTCGTATGAAAGGTCGATCACCTTCATTACCAGGTTGGTTCAGATATATTTGTTCATGTATAATACTTGTTCAGTCATAAATTTGTTCCTGCTAGTTCATAATTATATTGTTGAATTATAGCCAGCTTATTATTCAGACTCTTTCAATCATAATATATCGTTATATTATTGAACTTAAACTTGCTGGGCAATTCTTATGCTCACCCTTGCTATCATGATAAAATATTGTAGATTAAAGCGAATGCGTCGGGTACGAGGAAAGGTTAAAGACAGTTCCAGCTTAAAGTGAATGTGTGCGATTAGATTTGAAATAGTTGTATAATAATAATGTTATGTGTTAGAAAATTTATGAATTGTGTAATAAGTTAAGGTTACTCGACCTTGGGAAAAAGTATGTAAGTTTAATGTATAAATAATTTATGTTTATATCTTCCGCAAAAATAGTAATAGTGTATAGAATGATCGAACCGGATCCGCGGTGATTCGGGACCCCTGATTCTGGCCCTCACGGCTTGGTATCAAAGTCAGAGGTTATGAACCTTAGGTAGGAATACCTGAGACTAATAACCGCAGTGATTAGGATAAGATCTAACTCACATTGAGTTAGTTGGTCGGTAAGATTCAAAGACGAATCTCGACGAGTAAAAAGATACAGAGTTCCCTAACTCTGAGAATAAAGTTGAACAGTAATGTTGAATAGATAGAGTCTAAAAGACTAAAAGTATAGTGATAGGAGATCGTAAAACAAAATGATCAAGATATAGAAATGAATCATAATATATACGATGAGATCACCCCGTGATCAGATAAGGTTATAGTATGAAGAAGGATCAAGTGAATGATTGAAAAGTTTACAGCAAGATTGCTAAGTGTCAGTTGTACTATGAATTGGTACAGATTTAGGAAAGGATTATGAATACGGATTAAATGAAATTCGTATTGAGAAGGGAGTTAGTGTTAGGTGGGGATTCAATTGCGGATTCATGTCGGCAGCTGTGACGCCCCCAAAATAGGTATACATCACCCATCTTGAGTCGCCAAATACATGGTACAAAATTCAAATACAACTTAATTATACAACAGTCGTGTAAAATACGACTAAACATATACTGTGAGTTTTAATACAAATATTGTCATCTAGAAAATATACAAACTCAATGGGGTCCTCATTACTTTTATTATTACACTATTTTGTAGAATAGTGAGGACTACTAATGGTATCATCTGGACCATTACTCAGTTCCCCGACTAGTCCATGCTACGTTCTCATTTCCTAAAGAGAACAATGAAAGAAAAAGGGTGACCTCAACTAGCCCAGTAAGAAATATTATGACTAAAATAATGCAGAATAAATTATCATTAGCCTTAAACAGTGTTAGATAAAATATAACAAAATCAAGTTTAACTACAGCGGAACAAGCAATTCATTAGAAGAGTCAAGTAGAGAATAAAATCTACTATCTTCTATGATTTAAAAGGTTTTTTTATCACTTTTATCGTTGGGACTAAGCTTAATAAATAATCCACATCATTGAATCACCCCTGCACTACGGCCAATGATATTCTTTAGTATCACGACCACAAATTATCCATGCACTACGGGCCAATGATATTTATGTATTCATTAATGGTCATGATCATGCCAACAACTGTCTATCAATGCACTACGGGTCAATGAGGACTTTTACCACAACATTTATAACATTACGCTAATGAATACACTGAATAATCCCTGGTCATAATCATACCAAGTCCATCTATGCACTACAGGCCACAGATGACTTTCAACAAAATATAAACATGAGGATGATGACAATGATATAAGAATTCAATAAAACAAGTTCAAGAATTATTTTATCCAGGAATCAATAACGTCCAAATTGTCAACGTGATAATTCTTTGGGGAGTAAAAATCAAGAATGCTTAGAAGAATATTTCCATGAAAAGATACTGGATGAAGCGCAAATATCAAGGATATTCCACTAATTTCATGGAGTATAGAAGTAAAAACTTTAACCAACTGAGTATAATAAAGAATGGAATAACAAAAGAAATCACCGCATATGCGATCGATCGCATGCATAAAAGTTATTCCAATGTAATAATAAATAATGTATCCGAAGTCATGCGTAGAACGCATATACAAAATATTCCAATGTAATAATAAAGAATGGAACCAGTCCCACGTAAAATTCATGCATGTGATATTCCAATGTAATAATAAAGATCGGAATCATGTCCACATAAAATGCATGCATGTGATATTCCAATGTAATAATAAAGATTAGAATCAGTCCCACAGTAAAACGCATGTAGATAGGATATTTCAATGTAATAATAAAGAATGAAATAATGTAAGAATTTCACCAAGTATAGGTAGTCACAGATATAAAAGTTATTCCAATGTAATAATAAATAATGGAATAACAGAAGTTCTCTTCATGAATACAAAAGAAATAATACTCCTTACCGTAAAAGAAACTAAATATAAGAGTAGAGAAGTAGCAGAATACTTTTCTTATTTCTCTCTATAATTTCTCTCTCTAGAGTTTTAGTGAATTCTTAAGAAATAATGAAGGAATGAGCTTCTATTTATAGAAGAATGGACTGCATAGTAACAAATTCATGAACGGTCCAGATTGATTTACTTTTAATCGGACGGTCCATAATTAAAGCAATATCTTTTAAATAAAATATAATATATTATATATATAACATATGCAAGAAGAAAAAAAATTTTATGTGGAAGACCCATAATTCATCTTACTCCCTCTCATTCATTTTTTCAAACTTGTATATATATATATATATATATATATATATATATATATATATATATATATATATATATAATATAATATACATAATAATACTCCTTCCATTCACCATAATTCCCCCCCACCCACCTTCCATTAATAATATTATATATATATATATATATGTATATATATATAATACTTATATATATGTATATATATATATATATATATATATATATATATATATATATATATATATATATATAATAAAATCGAGATAACTTCTACCGACAATTTTTTTTAAAAATGGGAAAGTGGGGGTCCAAATAATAAGTAAAATTTACATCAAATACTTCATAAAATCCCTTGAATGTTTTTAACAACATTTATCATCATTATTATAATTCGCAATATTAATCGACCTGTGTCGTTCCCAAAAAAGAGGGGGCTTTCAATAAGGATTTCTCCCTATCAAGCAGCAATGAGGTGACCAAACCTCTCCTTGACTGAACTTCTAGACATCGTTAATATTGCAAATAATAATATTAATAACTTTGTCATCTCAATTATTGATTTAATAATATATAAAATATTGACAATAATTGAATCAAATAACATGAGATACTATGCAAAGAATTATGTATCAATAATTGAACAAAAATGAGTGACTTTTCACGTAAGCATCAATAATCAAAAGCGTGTTATCTTATGTAAATTCATTGTATTATCGTACTTTTTAACACTGAAAGTGTTTCAACAGATTAACGGTAAAACTTTCGTAGTTATTTTCATAAAATATTTTGTCATTTTCTCAATCCAGATAATAATTTCAGTTGTGGGGTCCACCAATGATTGTGCCAGAAGTAATTAATATTCCTGTTAAAAACGAATATTCTCGACCAATCGAATATTATATAACAATCTTGCACTTTGCAAAATTTATAAATATTACCCACAACTATAACATTATATCAAATTCATTCCATAATATTCAAAAATGATATTTATAGAAAATTCATCTTTATTCATAAAAGTTGGGGTTTTACATTAGTCATAATATTTCTTATTGGGCTAGTTGAGCTCACCCTTTTTCTTTCATTGTTCTCTTTAGGAAATTAGAACGTAGCAGGGACTAGTCGGGGAATGGAGTGACGGTCCAGATGATAGCATTAGTAGTCCTCACTATTCTAAATTCAGCTAGGATGGAGGCACTAAAGGCCGTCCCAGAAAAATCAATGGGGTCCTCATTACATTTATTATTACACTATTTTATAGAATAGTGAGGACTACTAATGCTATCATCTCGACCGCCACTCCGCTCCCCGACTAGTCCCCTCGCTACGCTCTCATTTCCTCAAGAGAACAATGAAAGCAAAAAGTGTGAGCTTAATCTAGCCAAAGAAGAAATATTACGACTAATGTAAAACCCCAACTTTTTGAATAAAGATGAATTTTCTATAAATATTATTTTTGAATATTATGGAGTGAAATTGATATAATGTTATAGTTGTGGGTAATATTTATAAATTTTTCAAAGTACGAAGTTGTTATATAATATTCGATTGGCTCTGGGAATATTCGCTTTTAACAGAAATATTCGCTCAATCCAAGACACCTCATTGGTGGACCCCTACAATGAAATTATTGATTGATTGAGAAAATGACAAAAATATTTTATGAAAATAACTAGTAAGTTTTACCGTTAACTCGCTGAAACATCTTGTAAGTTAAAGTACAAGAATACGCTATGGGTTGCATAAAGAAATACCTCAGATGGATTATCGATGCTTACGTGAAAAGTTATCTTAGTTTTGTTTCATTATATATATATATATATATATATAATTGATATTTATATATATTATATATATGTAAAGTTGACATGTGGGGGTAGGGGAAAGAAAAAAAAAGAAAGAGAGATGTCGGGTGGGGGAATTAAGAAAGTGGTGATTTATATATATTTATATGTTAGTGGGTTTTGGTGGAGCATTGATATGGATGGGGGAAGAAAGTCTAGCCATGGGTGGTGTGAAAAGAGTACAATTATTATATGTTGTTATATATATAATATTGTTGTGGGTGTGTAATTACCATGTGATTAATTATACATATATAACTTGTTTTGTTCTTTACTGATAATGCTTGAAAATTCATGGCCTAGCATTCACACGCCACTGCTAAATAATTCATCTCGTGAAAGCATTCGGCAATAATAAACCAAATAAAGATCCCTTCAACTCTTCTATAAATAGAAGCTCATTCCTTCATTATTTTCTTACGAATTCACAAAAACTCTAGAGAGAGAAAGTTATAGAGAGAAAGAAGAAAAGTATCTTGCTACTTCACTACTTATATATCCATTACTCTTCTTCTTAAGGTAGGGAATATTATTTGTTGTACTCGTAGGGAGTATTATTTCTTTTCAGATTCATGAAGAGAACTTCGTTATTCCATTCTTTATTATTTCGTTGAATAACCTCAGATACGCTGCTACCCTATACTTGGTGACATTCTTCTATTATTCATTTTTATTATTCTCGTTGAATATCCCGTCAGTATGCTTTTACGCAGACCGATTTCGCCCTTATTAGTATTCGTTGGAATATCCGCATGGTATGCTTTTTTACGGACCGGTTAAAATCTTTTATTATTATTCTGTTGGAATATCCTATCTGTGTGTTTTACGTCGGACCTGATTCTGTCCTTATTAGTATTTTGTTGGAATAACCTGCCTATGGGAAGTACCGCATGCATGGTGATTTCTATTGTTATTCCATTCTTTATTATTCTGTTGGAACATCCCTTCTGCAATTTAATTTTGCCCGATTTCGTTCCGTTATTTAGTATTTTGTTGAATAACTGCCTACATGCGCAATACCGCATGCATGGTAATTTCTTTTGTTATTCCATTCTTTATTATACTCAGTTGGTTAAAGTTTTGACTTCTATACTCCATGAAATTAGTGGAATACCCTTGATATTTACGCTTCATCCAGTATCTTTTCATGGAAATATTCTTCCGAGCATTCTTGAATTTTACTCTACAAAGCAAAGATCATGTTGACAATTTGACGTTATCGGGTTCTCGGATAAATTAATTTTGAACTTGTTTTATTGAATTCTTATATCATTATCATCATCCTCATATTTATATTTTTTGAAAGTCATCTCGTATTCGTAGTGCATAGATGGACTTGGTATGATTATAACCGTGGATTATTCTGTAATAATGACCGTAATGTTACAAATGATGTGGTAAAAGTCCTCATCGCCCGTAGTGCATCAAGGATAGTTGTTGGCATGATCATAACCATTAATGAATACACAAATATTCTTGGCCCGTAGTGCATGGATAATTGTGGTCGTGATACTAAAGAATATCCTTGGCCGTAGCGCAATGGTGATTCGATGATGTGGATTATTTATTAAGCTGAGTCCCAGCGATAAAAGTGATGAAAAACCTTTTAAATCATAAAAGAAAGTAGATTTTATTCTCTAGTTAATGAATTGCTTGTTCCGCTGCAGTTAAACTTGGGGTTTGTTATATTGTATCAGTTTAACACTGTTTAAGGCTAATGATAATTTATTCTGAATTATCTTAGTCATAATATTTCTTACTGGGCTAGTTGAGCTCACCCTTTCTTTCAGGAAATGAGAACGTAGTTGGGACTAGTCGGGGAACAGAGTGATGGTCCTAGATGGTGCATTAGTAGTCCTCACTATTCTGTGAAATAGTGTGATAATAATTGTAATGAGGACTCCTTTTGAGTTTGTATACTCTCTAGTAGACAATATTTTTATTCAAACTCACAGTTCATGTTTTGTCGTATTGTACACGACAGTTGTATTATTAAGTTGTATTTGAATTCTGTACGATGTATCTGGCGACTCAAGATGGGTGATGTATACCTAATTTTGGGGGCGTCACAACTAAAATAATGTAGAATAAATTATCATTAGCCTTCAACAGTGTTAAACTGATTAAATATAACAAACATCAAGTTTAACTGCAGCGGAACAAGCAATCTATTAGAAGAGTCAAGTAGAGAATAAAATCTAATATCTTCTATGATTTAAAAGGTTTTTCATCACTTTTATCGCTGGAACTCAGCATAATAAATAATCCACAACATCGAATCACCCCTGCATTACGGCCAAGGATATTCTTTAGTATCACGACCACAAATTATCCATGCACTATGGGCCAAGGATATTTGTGTATTCATTAATGGTCATGATCATGCCAACAACTGTCCATCAATGCACTACGGGTCAATGAGGACTTTTACCACATCATTTATAACATTACGGTCATGTTACACCGAATAATCTCTGGTCATAATCATACCAAGTCCATCTATGCACTAAAGCCACGATGACTTTTAATAAAAATATAAACATGAGGATGATGACAATGATATAAGAATTCAATAAAACAAGTTCAAGAATTATTTTATCTAGGAATCAATAACGTCTAAATTGTCAACATGATAATTCTTTATGGAGTAAAATTTAAGAATGCTTAGAAAAATATTTCCATGCAAAGATACTGGATGAAGCGTAAATATCAAGGATATTCCACTAATTTTATGGAGTATAGAAGTCAAAACTTTAACCAACTGAGTATAATAAAGAATGGAATAACAAAAGAAATCACCAGGCATGCGATAAATCGCATGCATAAAAGTTATTCCAAATGTAATAATAAATAACGGAACCAAGTCACGCAGTAAATGCAATGTATGTGATATTCCAAATGTAATAATAAAGAATGGAACTAGGTCTCGGCGTAAAATTCACAAACAAGATATTCCAATGTAATAATAAAGATTGAATCAGTCCCACAGAAAACGCATGCATGTGATATTCCAAATGTAATAATAAAGACTGAATCGTGTTTCAGAAAAACGCATGCATGTGATATTCCAAATGTAATAATAAAGAATGAAATAATGTAAGAATTTCACCAAGTATAGGGTAGTCACAGATACAAAGTTATTCCAACATAATAATAAATAATGGAATAACAGAAGTTCTCTTCATGAATACAAAAGAAATAATACCCCTTACCGTAAAAGAAACTGAATATAAGAGTTGGGAAGTAGCAGAATACTTTTCTTATTTCTCTCTATAATTTCTCTCTTTAGAGTTTCAGTGAATTCGTAAGAAATAATGAAGGAATGAGCTTCTATTTATAGAAGAATGGACTGCATAGTAACTAATTCATGAACGGTCTAGATTGATTTACTTTTAATCGGACGGTCCATAATTAAAGCAAAATGTTTTAAATAAAATAAAATATATTATATATATAACATGTGCAAGAAAAAAAAATCACGGGTGGAAGACCCGTGAATTCATCTTACTCCCTCTGTCCATTTTTTCAAACTATATATATATATATATATATATATATATAATATACATAATAATACTCCTCCAGTCCACCCTAATTTACCCCCCCCACCCACCTTCCATTAACAATATTATATATATATATGTATATATAATACTTATATATATATATGTATTCATATATATATAAAACGAAAACTGAGATAACTTCTACCGATAATTTTTTTTAAAATGGGAAAGTGGGGGGTCTGAATATTAAGTAAAATTTACATCAAATACTTCATAAAATCCCCTCAATATTTTTAACAACATTTATCATCATTATTATAATTCGCAATATTAATCGACCAGGTCGTTCCCAAGAAAGAGGGGGCTTTCTAATAAGGATTTCTTCCTATCATGCCAGTAATTAGGTGACCAAACCTCTCAATTACTATGCAAAGAATGCAAAGAATTATCGTGAGTAATAATTGAACAAAATTGAGTGACTTTCACGTAAGCATCAATAATCAAAATCGTAAGCATCATCGTGCAACTATACGACATCGCATTTCTTTTAACACCGGGTGTTTCAACAGTTAACGGTAAAACTTCCGTCGTTATTTTCATAAAGTATTTTTGTTATTTTCTCAATCCGACAATAATTCCGTTGTGGGGTCCACCGATGATTTTGCCGTTGTACAAATAGTCCCTGTTAAAATGAATATTCCCCGACCAATCGAATATTATATAACAACTTGCGTACTTTGCAAAATTTATAAATATTACCCACAACTATAACATTATATCAAATTCATTCCATAATATTCAAAAATGATATTTATAGAAAATTCATCTTTATTCATAAAATCTAGGGTCTTACAGCAGCTGAGTTGTATGATTCCTTGTGTGGGCGGGGAATTGTACTTGGTGTAATAACTACTTAGTTCTGACAATGATAATCATTGAAATATTTGTGTCGTGCTATTTGATATATGCATGTTAAGAGGGTGATTCCTTTCTCATGTGTATAACAGATAGATAGGTCATAGGTATATGATATAAGGTTAAGTACAAGTTCTTAAAACTCATACTTATGTGACATTCTTGATTCATAGTTATATGAAATGTTTATGAACCCCTCAGCAAACGGACGCCAAAGGTTATACTAGGATAAGTTCTTAAACTCATATGATTGTGGCAATTTATGGACTCATAAGTGTGGTTTGACGAACTTGGTATAGTTGTGTGTAAATGGAGTATTAAGGATAATAAGAATAGATAGATTGTTAAGCAAATGATTATTAGTGGAGAAATAAGTTTTCCAAAACTCCTAGCTATGCTAGACTTTGAAATTTTGACATCAAGCTAAATACGCACTATGTGCTTTTGAAAAAAGAGAGTATGTAGACTCATAATCATTTTTGAAATGGTTTAGAGTATAGTCTATGCTACTTATTTTAGCTAGACGCAAATGATTTGAAATATCAAAATATATTTTATTGATCACTCATGTGCCATGTAACCTGGTGCAAAGATGATAAAAAGTTGATGGAGTTGTAAATACAGGAATACTTAGTGTGAATTTGAACTAAAATCGTTGTTCCATTATTGTATGATGTGTTATGACAATGTCACACAATGACGACATCCTCAAACAGACTGTTAATACAGTATGACATCATGACGTCATTCTCGAAAATATTTTCAAACATTTTAATTTGCCAACGGGGTTTGGCTAGACCTAAATAATTCTATTGAATTGAATTATTGATATGAGTCTATGCTATTCAATTCAGCTAGACTAAAGTTTATGAAAACCCTAAGTGTTCATTGAAAGAAATTTCCCGAACCAAATTGTTTTGGTAAGGAATCCTATGATAAGACTAAGGTGAACTATGTTGTTTGGATAAATAATCCAATCAAGTACTGTAAATATTCGCTATACATAATTAATACATTATGCATGACGTAAGAGTACGATAGGCTGATCACCTAAAGTACTAACAACGGTAGTTTACATTCTTTGTGATTGTAAATATACCAAGTAATGTATTATTTTGCGGTATGATCAATACCATTAAAACTATGTGTTCATGGTCTATATGATCCCTCAGCACAATTTGAAAACTTTTACTCTTGAGAGTGGTGTATTGGGTAGCATGTGATGATATGTGTGAATGGTGTAAGCACTATGGTGTAAGGTGTAAGGTAAATTTCAGGGACACAATTTTTAGAAGAAGGGGTGAATGTGACAACCTGAGACTTTTGAATTTTTTAAAATTTTAATTAATTGATTTAAGGTTCAAAATTAGAACCTAGACAGAAAAATTAGTGTATGCGTTTGACATTTTTAAAACGGGATTTTGAGGATTTCAGAATTCTGTGAAGGATTTATGTAGTGCCTCCAAATCCGGGTATCTTCCAACCCAACAGATGGTGCTATACTGTACAACATTCATACATTCATTCAATTGAAAAGTTTCAAAGAACGAACATAACTTCTATATATTTAAAGTAATATTTACATTTCCCAAGTTCTATACCCATTACAAAGGTTCTTTGTCATAATATAAGTTACATTACAACAATAGACCTATACTATTATAAGACAGCTTAGTAATCTGCCTTAACTTTTCCCTTATCCTTTTTCGATCCTTCGGGACGTTTAGTCTTAGCTGCATTTATATGGTTTATGCAAGAGTGAGCATAACTAGCTCAGCAAGTATAACAATTTAATAACAACATGCTTGACACATACAAATTGTATATCTTCAATAAATGAACAATAGTTATGAAGTACTATTGACAATTCAAAATAGCACTTCATCTTTTCTTTCAAAATGTTTTACAATAACAACCATATTTAGTAAAACATTCACTCCGGTCAAAGACCTCGAGTATTCATTCTTTATTGGAAAAAGAAAAACCGAAAACAAGTCCGTAAGCCCGATATCACTTACGAGCACTTCTAGGTGATCAGCCTATTGTACTCTATGTTGATCAACACTACATCCATTAAACGTATGCACGTTTAAGCATTTGGCAACCTCACGTGCCTGTCATTTTACCGATAAAACATTTGTTTAACATTTCAGTCTTCTTTTGAAAACCATATCAAGTAGTTGACAAAAGATAACAACATTTGATAATACATGAATAGATTATCAATACATCAAGTCTAGCCAAAGGAATTGGCTTCAACTTTAACATACCTCAATTCATGCAAAAGAATACATGAACCTCAAAAACTTGTTCAGATTGAATCGAGACAAGAGTTAGAATACTTTGCCTTTAAAGGCTCCGCTACAGAAATTAACTTTATGTTCAAGTCGCTCAAGTCTCTACAATACATGATCACATAATGCCTTATATTAGGTCACATATAATCAAGTATGTATATGACTATATCATACCCTTCATTTCAATCTAATTTTGTATTAGATTCAGGCCATTATTCGCTCAGTTTATCTTTATCCTTGTGATTTATATTCGACTAGGTTATCTCAACCTTTATACAACATCCTTAAGGTTTAACAAAGTTTAAACAATGTTACATTACATTCCTTAAGTTATGTGTACTTTTCTTTGTATTTAGAAACCTTCATTACTATCTTTGTTCGAGACCGGGCGTCATAAGCGGTGCCGACTTTATACTCTACATCTCGGCGGCAAGACGAGCTCCTAATGTCATTGTCCTGACTCAGCCATGGCCGCCACTCTCTCAGAGGTTTTTGCATCGTTTCATGGAACTACTACGCCACCATATGTACTATAGTTTCAGGCTCAGAGTTTAACTCTTGTAGTGTGCTCAGTTAATGTTTCATACATGTGGTATGACTCATTTTTTGTTTGGGGTTCAGCCATGGCATACCAACTTTGTGCACCAGAAAAAAATTTTAGTTTTGAAATTTTGTGAACTTCCTGGACGCATAACTTCTTCGTTATAAGTCCGATTTGGCTCGTTCAAAAGCCTACAGTTCACAAATTACGTACTCTATGGGTTTATCCAAGAATATAAATTCTTTTATATTCATATCATTTCTCTTAATAAACCCCTTACAAGTTCATATTATTTTCACATAAGTTTATAACTTATGCTAGCTTAAATGACTTATTACCAACTTAATTGGCTTAAGTTCACTACTTACTCATTCATGTTTCTTAATCCAACTTTTCTTATCATCCTATCATCGTAGAGATAGAAGATAATTGAGAAGAAATCTTACTCTTTTGAAGTCTTGGTAAGGTAGCTTTCTTCTTCTTCTTACTTATGGAAGGAACTTATTTGTGACTTACACTCTCTAACACTTAAACACTTTGTGATGTCTTAGATTATTTGAACAACCAACAAATGGCTTGTAAGCTTCCTCTATTTATAGAAATTGCAAAGCTAGGGTAGTTTAGTCATTAAACCATCCCACCTCCTCATGCACCTCCTTACTATTCATTTCTTGCAAGGCACTAAACTTATCCTACACTTGGTCATTACTTCAATGTCTTGGTCACCACATTACTTGGTCACCACATTACTTGGTCACCACTATACTTGTTCACCACAATAACCATATCAATATGGTTTTGCCCCATGGGTCTATTAACTTATGGATTCTAGCTTGGGCTTGGATTAATAAATCCTTGGGCTTTGCATTAATAAACACTAGCTTGTTCATTAATCAATTATTGGGCCTCTTACTTTAATTCACTTGGACTTATATTAATTCTTATCAATCTTTCCAAGTCCATTAACATTTCTTAATACATATACATATAGTTTATATATTATTTTCAGTATTCTAATTCATATAGAATTTATATACTATATTTCATCCTTCATATAAACTCGTATAATACTTCAGATTATACTCGCTTTTCATTACTTTGTACAATACCAAGTATCATACAATTATTACTTATTCCTTAACACTTCGCTTTTACTTAACGCTTATAAATTAAGTCCATGTTTAATTATTACATTTTCCATAACTAGATTTTTATTACATAATTCATCTTACCTTGTTATTCCATCATTATGTATTTCTGAAACTCAAAATTATATCCTGAGAGCAAATTTCGATGAATAGTGTTTTTCGTAAAATTTCTTAGAAAACTTTTATTTTTTCGTCTTGGAAATTCAAACACTTTAATTCATCCACGTAGCTCAAATACTACTTACATTCTAACATCAATAGGTTATACAATGACAACCATCATGATAACACATGGAATATTATTTTATTATTATTTAATTTAATAAAATTATTTTACAATAAGATCCCAATTTCTGGCCGTTACATTCTTCCCCCTTATAAAGATTTTGTCCCCGTAATCTCGCCTTACTTTAATCAAATAGATGAGGAAATTTTTCTTCATCTTTTCTTCTAGTTCCCACGTTGCTTCTTCAAAGATCGTGGTTTTTCCATAATACCTTCACTGATGGTATTACCTTGTTCCTCAGAACTTGTTCCTTTTTATCAATGATCTGCATCGGCGACTCTTCATACGTTAAGTCTTTCTCGATATGAATCGGCTCATACTCGATTACATGCTTATAGTCCGGCTTATATGGACGTAATACAGATACGTGAAACACGTTATGTATTTGTTCTAGGTCTGGAAGTAATGTTATCATATACGCTACCTCTCCCACCCGTTTTAATACTTCAAAAGGTCCTATAAACCTTGGACTTAACTTTCCTTTCTTTCCAAAGCGTATCTTTCTTTTCCAAGGAGATACCTTTTAAACACATACGAGCCCACCTCAAACTCTTAACTTAGTCCATGTGAGTCCTAAGATACTTCTTTTATTCGTCCCGAGAAATGCGACGAGACGCATCCGAATTAATTTTATCACATCTGCTGTCTGCTGCACCAATTTTGGTCCTAGCATCCGGCGTTCTCCCACCTCATCCCAACATAAAGGTGTTCTATACTTTCTCCCATATATAGCTTCATACGGCGGCATGCCTATGCTTGCATGGTAACTGTTGTTATATGCAAACTCTACTAGTGGTAGGTGATCATCCCAACTACCCTTGAAATCCATGACGCAAGACCTCAATATGTCTTTAAGTTTCTAAATTGTTCTTTCGCTCTGCCCATCGGTTTGTGGATGATAAGCCGTGCTTAACCTCAGCTGTGTTCCCTACTGCTCTTGCAAACTCCTCCAAAAGTTCGATGTAAATCGTGGATCACGATCTGACACAATCGATACCGGTACTCCATGTCTGGAAATGATTTCGTTAACATAAAGTTTAGTTAATCGGGTCTAAGTTATACTTGACCCTAATTGGCAAAAGTGAGCCGATTTCACAACCCACCCACTATTACCCAAATCGAATCGCACCTTTTTTTGCGTCGTTGGAAGTCCCACCACGAAGTCCATCGTGATATACTCCCACTTCCATTCGGAATCTCCAATGATTGTAATAAACCACTGGTCGTTGATGTTCTACTTAACTTTTGACAAGTTAAGCACCTACCACATACTCGCTATTTCTTCTCTTCATGTTTGGCCACCAAAAACTCGTCAAGGTCTTGATACATCATAGTGCTACCAGGATGTATCGAAGTACCTAACTATGAGCTTCTTGTAACACTTGCTCCTTTAATTTCGCCTCATTAGGAACCCAAATTCTTCCTCAAATCTTAATAATCCCTCATTATCAAGACTATACTTAACCTCTTCCTTCTCAGATATCCGCTTCTTCATTTGGTTACACTCATCCGTCTTTGAGTACCTCTTCGACTCTTTTCGCGATGGTAGATTGCATCTCCGCAAAGAGTAACCGCCTGAATCACTTTCTAAAGATCTTCACTTCTATTTCCATCCTAGCCATCTCTATTATTAACTCATTTTGAGCCGTTAATATAGACAACTTTTCCTAAGCCCTTCCTACTTAAGGCGCCTCAAGAACTACATGGCCTTTCCAGGTGATACAGGATTTCACAATCATAATCCTTTATCAACTCCAACTATCTTCTCTGTCTCATATTCAACTCCTTCTGAGTGAAGATATACTTTAGACTTTTATGGTCCGTATATATCTCACATTTTTCCCCATAAAGATAATGTCTCAATATCTTTAGGGCAAACACTACCGCGGCTAGTTCTAGATCATGAGTAGGATAAACTTTCTCATAATCCTTTAACTGCCGAGATGCATACGCAATGACTTTGCCATGCTGCATAAGCACACAACCAAGTCCTCTATGCGAAGCATCACTATATACTACAAAATTTCCCATGTCATCTAGCAATGACAAAACAGGAGCTTCACCTAATCTTTTCTTCAGTTCTTGAAAACTGTCTTCACATTTATCCGTCCATACGTATTTCACTGTCTTCCTTATTAAATTAGTCAATGAGTTAGCTATCTTGGAAAAATCTTGGATAAATCTTCGATAGTACCCTGCTAACCCTAGGAAACTCCGCACCTCAATCGGTGTTTTCGGTTGTTCCCAATTCATTACTGCTTCCACCTTCGCTAGATCCACTAAATCCCTCTCGTCAATGACATGACCTAAAAAACTACAATTTTTTCAAACCAAAATTCACATTTAGTGAATTTCAGATATAACTTCTCCTTCCTTAGTGTCTCCTACACTAATCTTAAGTGTTCTAAGATGATCTTCCGGCGCCTTAGAATAGACTAGAATATCATCAATAAACACCACTTATTTAACTTGTCCAAATATAGTTTGAAAACTCTGCTCATCATATCCATAAATGCAAAATTTGGTAAGTATTCATCAACCCAAATGACATCACCGTAAACTCAGAATGACCATAACGAGTCCCGAATGCGCTTCTTTGGTACATCTTCCTCCCTAACCTTCAACCGATGATACCTCGTCTCAAGAAATCTATTTTAGAAAATACTTTATTCCCTTTCAATCGATCAAAGAGATCATCGATCTTGGGCAATGGGTATTTATTCTTTATCGTTAACTTGTTCAACTCCCGATAGTCGATACAAAGCCTTAACGATCCGCTTTTCTTCTTAACAAACAACACGGTGCTCCCTTTACTGAAACACTTGGTTGAATGTACTTCTTGTGCAATAGTTCCCGTAGCTAAACCATTAGTTCTTTCATTTCCACAGCGCTTATACTGCAGACGATGCCCTTGAGATCGGTGCCATTCCCGCGCAAAGGTTCATCACAAATTCGATCTCCCTATCCCATGCAGAAACCCCAGAACTCACTTGGAAATACATCCATGAATTTGTTTACTATAGGTATTTGTTCCATGGTTGCTCCCCACTCTCCGGTATCAACAACATGGCATAGGTAACCTACACAACCCTTCCTTAAAAGTTTTCTAGTTTGTGTCATCGTAAGGCAACACGGACGTCCCTAATTAATTTACTACAAAGAAATACTACAGGAGGTTGTTTCAACGTCTCCGATGCTCGTACATTTCTTTTGGCAATCTATAATTGTTCCATGGTCAATCAACCAATCCATTCCGAGAATTACGCTAAATTCTTCCTAGCTTTATTTCCAGATTAAATCTACCGATAACTTACAACCACGCATCTATCTACGCAACAACTCCTATGAATATCTTCAACAGAATTATCTCTTCGCTTGCTACCTTAATGTTCAAAGGTATAGCAATTTTTGGGAAATAATTCTAGTTGTCTAGCAAAATCACATGCTATAAACGAACAAGTAGCACCTTAATCAAATAAAGACGATGCATTTATATTGTCGATCGAATAATACCTATAACTACATCCCCTCGATGCCATCGCATCTTGGACCATTATATTAAAAGTGCGGGCCATTGATTTCCGCTAAGTGGACCACTAATAGCTAATTTCCCGCTATTAGTTCCCTTTATTTCCTTCTAAACCCTTCTTCTGCAAAGCTTTTTGCTATAGGAGGCGTAATAGAATAGAGGTCTCACTACTAGCTTTTAGTCTTAAGTCGGAGTTCATGTAGTCCCCAAGAGCTCTAAATGTCCGGTTGTAGCTTATGAGTCGATGCCCTTCTCTCCGGGTCCATAGCTAACAACTCACTGCATTCAAGTGCTGCGGCAATTTCACCCCCTGAACTAACTCGAAACACCACTTCCGTCCGACTTCAGCATGTGTTAAGATGTCGCCACGTTCTTCCGAGCATACTCATACCTGCATCTGATCAGACATAAACAATGCCCGCAGCATATGTGTAACCAAGAAACGCCAATACCTACCTTCATAATAAGTTATTACCTCCACCAAGTGGACAGTTGATCCACATACAAAGCATCTGTGATTTTTCTTCGGATTGGGACAGTTAGGCAAAATTTGCCCTTCTTGTCCACAATTATAACAAACCTCCTTTCCTTTGAGATAGACTCCTAAGTGAGTCTTCCTGCAGATTTTACAGGCATCCATCCTCCTCTTAGAGTCCCCTTGTTTTCCTCTGGTATTCCCAGAGTGAAAGCCCTTCCTCTTCTGACCATCGCCACTTCCACTGGCTCCCTCGGTCTTGGTTCCTCCATCAACCTTGCCTTTGGTTTTCTTATCTTTGTGGTACTGGCTAAGAGCCTCATTCCCACCTCCGACAATTATTACCTTTTCTAGTATGGTTCCAAAGGAAGTACTTTGGAACACAGAGATTCGGCTATAGAGCCAGGGTTTCAAGCCCTGCTTGAACCTTCTAGCCTTTCTCATTTCAGTATCCACTTGATGTGGAGTGAATCAGGCTAGTTCATTAAACTTGGCAGCATACTGGGGAACTGTCATATCCCCTTGTCCCAATTCCAAAAACCTCATCTCCATCCTCCCTTGCATACTCGTGGGAAAATAGTTCACAAAGAAAATCTCCTTGAACCTCTCCCACGTTAGATTTCCTATATCGGCCCTAGCCTGGTTTGCCTCCCACCAGAAGTTGGCCTCTCCCTTCATCAAATAGGTTGCAAAGGCAACCTTTTGACCCTCCTCAACATTTGTTATTACAAATTCTTTCTCGATTTCTTTTACCCATGTCTGGGCTTCTATAGGGTCCATAGTTCCTTTGAACTCCGGCGGACCTACACTTTTGAAATCCTTAAAAGTAGTAGCTCGTACTACTCCAGGAATCACGGGTACATTAGCCCCCGTTATATTAAATGCAGCCGTTAAAAGATTAACGAACTCCTGCATTGGATTAACCGGACCACTCTCTTGTTGGTTAACATTAGCGCCCTGATTTCGTTGTCTCCTTCTTGGCGGAATTTCTCTGTTAAGAAAACAACACATCATTATTACTTTATTCTTGTTGGTTTGTTATTATTTGTAATAAAACAACAACTCATACTCATTGCTCAACATATTCCATAAAAAGACCTATATTGATTCATAACTTGTAGCATAACACTACATTGTTTACATTACTCAGCCTTAGCTGATTAAATTACCATCCTGCAATTACTTTCCAAAAATTGGGATTTACAAAAGATTACCCTTTGTTATACAAAAGAGGGTTTTACGTCACTACTAGATACATAATATTTACATATCTATTCTAGTCTAGCTATTGCTAGACTACATCTGTCGTAGGACATTCTCGAAATCCTTGCTGGCCAGACCGACAATTACATCTCTACTGATAGTGTGTCGGGTCTGCCCTGCTTTTATCTGATATCTAGCTACCTGTTGCTGGAAATCTACGTGAGAACTCCTATAAATATAGGACATTCTCTCCAACTTCCTCTTTTTTGTCTGTAGCTCCTGCTTGAGCTCAAAGACTTCACATTTCAGCTCTCGGACCTTGTCCTTAGCTAAAACTCTATCATCATGCTCCTCTTCCCACATTCCTCCCATACTAGCTTTATCCTCCCGGACAGCTCGGAGTTCCTCTTTCAACTCCTTCACCTTCGGGCAAGAATGGACATTCCTATCCAATATGTAGACATAAATAATGCCTTCATCGATTCCTCCGTAGACATTTCCTCCGTAGGTAGAACTCGGGTCCTCCGTAGGTGGAACCCGTCAAAGGACATCACGCCCACCTCCTCCTCTAGCATGCCATCAAATATGTACATGTAGTCTAAATCGCCTGAGTCTCCCGACTGATTGTCACCAACTCTGGTTCTATTGCTACTGGATTTGTTAGTATCTCTACCCGATTAATCGAATCTCGCTTTCACTACATGTATATCTCAATACATATCATTTTCTCCTGACATCTACAATAAAACAATATAGTTTGATTAGTACACATCAGTAAAATAATACAAATACATAACATAATATAATGCATTTTTATAAGGCTACTTTCCATCTTTTACTTCTTTATTTTTTCGTAAGGTTATGACTTAAGGTTCTACTTTCCCCCCTTAAGTTTTATAACCTAGGATTTGATACCAACTCAGTATAGCGCCTTCAAATTCGGGTATCTTCCAACCCGACAGATGGTGCTATACTGTACAACATTCATACATTCATTCAATTGAAAAGTTTAAAAAGAACGAACATAACTTTTATATATTTAAATGTAATATTTATATTTACCAGGTTCTATACCCATTACAAAGGTTCTTTGTCATAATATTAGTTACATTACAATAATAGACCTATACTATTATAAGACAGCTTAGTAATCTACCTTAGCTTTTCACTTATCCTTTTTCGATCCTTCGGGATGTTCAGTCTTAGCTGCATTCATATGGTTCAAGCAAGAGTGAGCATACCTAGCTCAGCAAGTATAACAATTTAATAACAACATGCTTGACACATACAAATCGTAAATCTTCAATAACTGAACAATAGTTATGAAGTACTATTGACAATTCAAAATAGCACTTCATCTTTTCTTTCAAAATGTTTTACAATAACAACCATATTTAGTAAAACATTCACTCCTGTCAAAGACCTTGAGTATTCATTCTTTATTGGAAAAAAGACAACCCGAAAACAAGTTCGTAAGCCCGATATCACTTACGAGCACTTTTAGGTGATCAGCCTATTGTACTCTATGTTGATCAACACTACATCCATTAAACGATGCACGCTAAGCATTTGGCAACCTCACGCGCTCGCTGCTTTTTACCGACAAAACATTTGTTTAACATTTTAGTCTTCTTTTGAAAACCATATTAAGTAGTTGACAAAAGATAGCAACATTTGATAATACATGAATAGATTATCAATACATCAAGTTTAGCCAAAGGAATTGGCTTCAACTTCAACATACCTCAATTCATGCGAAAGAATACATGAACCTCAAACACTTGTTCAGATTGAACTGAGACAAGAGTTTGAATACTTGCCTTTAGCATCTGCTACGGTAAATTAACTTTATGTTCATGTCGTTCAAGTCTCTACAATACATGATCACATAATGCCTTACATTAGGTCACATATAATCAAGTATGTATATGACTATATCATACCCTTCATTTCAATCTAATTGTGTATTATATTTAATTGCTATTCATTCTGGTTTATCTTTATCCTTGCATTTATATTCAACTAGGTTATCTCAACTTTTATACAACATCCTTAAGGTTTAACAAAGTTTAAACAATGTTACATTACATTCTTTAAGTTATGTGTACTTTTCTTTGTACTTAGAAACCTTCATTACTATCTTTTGTTTCGAGACTGGCGTCATGCCTGCGGCACCAAAGCTTTTCAACCTACATCTCATATTGCAAGACTCTAGCTCCTAATGTCATTGTCCCGGACTTCAGCCGCAACACAGTCCTTACTTATCGGGTCAGCACAAGGCAAGGCCACTCTCCAGAGGTTTTGTATCGTTTCACGGGCATCGCTAAGCGCCACCATATGTACTATAGTTATACGCCATGCAGTGAACTCTACACAGGTGTTCATCTTTTTCACATGCAGACGGCTCATTTTTCCTAGGGTTGGCGTTGCGGCGCCAACTCTGTGCACCAGAAAAAAAAATTCAATTTTGAAATTTTGTGAACTTCCCGGACGCATAACTTCTTCGTTATAAGTCTGAATTGGCTCCTTGAAAAGCCTACGATTCACAAATTATGTACTCTATAGGTTTATGCAAGAATTTTATCTATTTGACTTCGTTTGCTAAAAATTCACACTTTGGTTCATTTTTAACGAAAATGATAAACGTTCGTAAACATTCAACGCTCGTTTCTTCGTTCTAAGTTGAAATCCGGTCATTTTTGAGTCCGCAACTCTTAAATGCCAAATATGACTTGTCTCCATTGGAAAACAATGGTTCTGAGTTCAAACACAAAATTTGACTTCCATTCTGAGAATTTTACGAATTCGACGATTATCGTCCAATCGTGCAAATTCCGACAATTCTTCCTTCTTATGATTTATTCAACATTACAAATGAACTTCATTCATCATGTGAACACACTAACATACTTAATACAACAACTTATATTAATTGTTGGATTTTGACTTATTCTTCATGAGCTTATAACTTGTCAAATTATAACCTACTTAAGATTTCATTGTTAATGACTTATGACAATTAATGTTTCTTAAACATCATTTCTTATATGTTCTTAACATATAACTTAACTTAGGTATACATGATACATATGATCATATAAATTCTTTTATATTCATATCATTTCTCTTAATAAACTCCTTACAAGGTCATATTATTTTCACATAAGTTTATAACTTATGCTAGCTTAAATGACTTATTACCAACTTAATTAGCTTAAGTTCACTACTTACTCATTCATGTTTCTTAATCCAACTTTTTTTTATCATCCTATCATGGTAGAGATAGAAGATAATTGAGAAGAAATCTTACTCTTTTGAAGTCTTGGTAAGGTATCTTTCTTCTTCTTCTTCTTACTTATGGAAGTAACTTATTTGTGACTTAAACTCTCTAACACTTAAGCACTTTGTGATGTCTTAGATTATTTGAACAACTAACAAATGGCTTGTAAGCTTCCTCTATTTATAGAAATTGCAAAGCTAGAGTAGTTTAGTCATTAAACCATCCCACCTCCTCATGCACCTCCTTACTATTCATTTCTAGCAAGGCACTAAACTTATCCTACACTTGGTCATTACTTCAATGTCTTGGTCACCACAATAACCATATCAATATGGTTTTGCCCCATGGGTCTATTAACTCATGGATTCTAGCTTGGGCTTGGATTAATAAATCCTTGGGCTTTGCATTTATAAACACTAGCTTGTTCATTAATCAATTATTGGGCCTCTTCCTTTAATTCACTTGGACTTATATTAATTCTTATCAATCTTTCCAAGTCCATTAACATTTCTTAATACATATACATATAATTTATATATTATTTTCGTATTCTAATTCATATAGAATTTATATACGATATTTCATCCTTCATACAAACTCGTATAATACTTCGTATTATACTCATTTTCATTACTTTGTATAATACCAAGTATCATACAATTATTACTTATTCCTTAACACTTCGCTTTACTTAACGTTTATAAATTAGGGTCCATGTTTAATTATTACATTTTCCATAACTAGATTTTTATTACATAATCCATCTTACCTTGTTATTCCATCATTACGTATTTCTAGAAAACTTAAAATTATATCCCGAGCAAATTCCGATGAATAGTGTTTTTCAAAAAATTTCTCGAAAAACTTTTATTTTTGTCTTGGAAATTCAAACCCTTTAATTCATCCACGTAGCTCAAATACTACGACATTCTAACATCAATAGGTTATACAATGACAACCGTCATGATAACACATGGAATATGATTTTATTATTATTTAATTTAATAAAATCATTTTACAATAAGATCCGAAATTCTCGGTCGTTACATTCTTCCCCCCTTATAAAAATTCTGTCCCCAGAATCTCGTCTTACTTTAATTAAATAGATGAGGAAGTTTTCTTCATCTTTTCTTCTATTTCCCACGTTGCTTCTTCAGCATCCTGGTTCTTCCATAATACCTTTACTGATGATATTACCTTGTTCCTCAGAACTTGTTCCTTTTTATCAATGATCTGCATCGGCGACTCTTCATACGTTAAGTCTTTCTCGATATGAATCGGCTCATACTCGATTACATGCTTATAGTCCGGCTTATATGGACGTAATACAGATACTTGAAACACGTTATGTATTTGTTCTAGGTCTGGAGGTAATGTTATCATATACGCTACCTCTCCCACCCATTTTAATACTTCAAAAGGTTCTATAAACCTTGGACTTAACTTTCCTTTCTTTCCAAAGCGTATCTTTCCTTTCCAGGGAAATACCTTTAGAAACACATACGAGCCCACCTCAAACTCTCGACTTAGTTACATGTGAGTCCGTGATACTTCTTTCCTTCCTATCCTGAGCTGTGACGAGACGCATCCGAATTAACTTTATCACATACGCTGTCTGCTGCAACAATTCTGGTCCTAGCATCCGACGTTCTCCCACCTCATCCCAACACAAAGGTGTTCTACACTTTATCCCATACAGAGCTTCGTACGGCGGCATGCCTATGTTTGCACGATAACTGTTGTTATATGCAAACTCTACTAGTGGTAGGTGATCATCCCAACTACCCTTGAAATCCATGACGCAAGACCTCAACATATCTTCAAGCATCTGAATTGTTCTTTCGCTCTGCCCATCGGTTTGTGGATGATAAGCCGTGCTTAACCTCAGCTGTGTTCCCAACTGCTCTTGCAAACTCCTCCAAAGGTTCAATGTGAATCGTGGATCACGATCTGACACAATCAATACCGATACTCCATGTCTGGAAATGATTTCCTTACATAAAGTTTAGCTAACTAGTCTAAGTTATACTTGACCCTAATTGGCAAAAAGTGAGCCGACTTCGTCAACCGGTCCACTATTACCCAAATCGAATCGCACTTTTTTTGCGTCGCTTAAGTCCCACCACGAAGTCCATCATGATATACTCCCACTTCCATTCGGAATTCCAATGACCGTAATAAACCATCTGGTCGTTGATGTTCGGCCTTAACTTTTTGACAAGTTAAGCACCTACCACATACTCTCGCTATTTCTCTCTTCATGTTTCGCCACCAAAACTCGTTGAAGGTCTTGATACATCATAGTGCTACGGGATGTATCGAAGTACCTCTAACTATGAAGCTTCTTGTAACACTTTCTCCTTTAATTCGTCTCATTGAACCCAAATTCTTCCTCAAATCTTAATAATCCTCATTATCAAGACTATACTTAACCTCTTCTTCTCGAGATAACCGCTTCTTCATTTGGTTACACTCATCCGTCTTGAGTTGTACCTCCTTGACTCTTTCTACGATGGTAGATTGCATCTCCGTCGCAAAGAGTAACTGCCCCAAATCACTCGGCATCTTAACTTCTATTTCCATCCTAGCCATCTCTGTTATTAACTCATTTTGAAGTACATTAACATAGACAACTTTTCCTCGACCCTTCCTACTTAAGGCGCCGACAACTACATTGGCCTTTTACAGGTGATCTGAGATTTCACAATCATAATCCTTTATTAACTCCAAACCATCTTCTCTCGCTCCTCATATTCAACTCCTTCTGAGTGAAGATATACTTTAGACTTTTATGGTCCATATATATCTCACATTTTTCCCCATAAAGATAATGTCTCCATATCTTTAGGGCAAACACTACCGCGGCCAGTTCTAGATAATGAGTAGGATAAACTTTCTCATAATCCTTTAACTGCCGAGATGCATACGCAATGACTTTGTCATACTGCATAAGCACACAACTAAGTCCTCTATGCGAAGCATCATAATATACTACAAAATTTCACGTGTCATCTGGCAATGACAAAATAGGAGCTTCACTTGATCTTTTCTTCAGTTCTTGAAAACTGTCTTCACATTTATCCGTCCATAAGTATTTCACCGTCTTCCTTGTTAAATTAGTCAACGAGGTAGCTATCTTCAAAAAATCTTGGATAAATCTTCGATAGTACCCTGCTAACCCTAGGAAACTCCGCACCTCAGTCGGCATTTTCAGTTGTTCCCAATTCATTACTGCTTCCACCTTCGCTGGATCCACCGAATCCCATCTTCGTCAATGACACGACCTAAAAACCACACTTTTTCAACCAAAATTCACATTTAGTGAATTTCAGATATAACTTCTCCTTCCTTAGTGTCTCCAACACTAATCTTAAGTGTTCGGCATGATCTTCTGGCATCTTAGAATAGACTAGAATATCATCGATAAACACCACGACGAACTTGTCCAAATATAGTTTGAACACTCTGTTCATCATATCCATAAATGCAGCTGGTGCATTTGTCAACCCAAATAACATCACAAAAAACTCGTAATGACCATAACGAGTCCTGAATGCAGTCTTGGGTACATCTTCCTTCCTAACCTTCAACTGATGATACCCCGTCCACAAATCTATTTTAGAAAAATACTTTTCCCCTTTCAACTGATCAAAGAGATCATCGATCCTGGGCAATGGGTGTTTATTCTTTATCGTTAACTTGTTCAACTCCCGATAGTTGATACAAAGCCTTAACGATCCGTCGTTCTTCTTGACAAACAACACCGGTGCTCCCCACGCCAAAACACTTGGTTGAATGTACTTCTTGTCCAATAGTTCCCGTGAGTGAACCATTAGTTCTTTCATTTCCACGCGCATACATTGCAGATGGTGCCCTCGAGACCTGTCGCTCCCGCCACAATGTCTATCACAAATTCGATCTCCCTATCCCATGCAGAACCCCAGAACTCACTTGGAAATACATCCATGAATTCATTTACTATAGGTATTTGTTCCATGGTTGCTCCCACTCTCGGGTATCAACAACACGGCATAGTAACCTACATAACCCTTCCTTAAAAGTTTTCTAGTTTCAGGTCATCGTAAGGCAACACTGGATGTCCCGGTAATTTACTACCGTGAGAATACTACGGGAGGTTGTTTCAATGTCCCCGATGCTCACATTTTCTTTTGGCAATCTATAATTGCTCCATGGTCAATCAACCAATCCATTCCGAGAATTACGCCGAATTCTCCTAGCTTTATTTCGGTATTAAATCACCGATAACTTACAACCATGCACATTCACGCAACAACTCCTATGAATATCTTTAACATGAATTATCTCTTCGTTTTGCTACCTTAATGTTCAAAGGTATAGGTAATTTTCAGAAATAATTCTAGTGCCTCAGCAAAATCACACGCTATAAACGAACAAGTAGCACCGAATCAAATAAGATGTATGCATTTATATTGTTGATTCAATAATACCGAATCACATCCCCCGATGCCACCGCATCTTGGACCATCATATTAAAAGTGCGGGCCATTGATTTCCTTATTGAGCTAGACCACTAATAGCCAATTTCCGCTATTAGTTCCCTTATTTCCTTCTATCCCTTCTTTCGCAGTTCTTTGCTATGTGGTCATTGATCCACATACAAAGCATCCGTGATTTTTCTTGATTGGGGACAGTTAGGCAAAATGTGCCCTTCCGTCCACAATTATAACAAACCGCTTTCCTTTGAGATGACTCTAAGTAAGTCTTCCGAAGTAGGTTTCTGGTGCATCCATCCCCCTCTTAGAGTCCCCTTGTTTTACTCCCAGTATTCCTGCA
Source organism: Panax quinquefolius (assembly GCA_020205615.1). NCBI lineage: Eukaryota > Viridiplantae > Streptophyta > Magnoliopsida > Apiales > Araliaceae > Panax > Panax quinquefolius. Next base: position 72,647,361 of record CM035160.1, on the reverse strand, counting down.
GTGAAAGCCCTTCCTCTTCTCGACCGTCGCCACTTCCACTGGCTCCCTGGGTCTTGGTTCCTCCATCAACCTTGCCTTTGGTTTTCTTATCTTTGTGGTATGGTTAAGAGCCTCATTCCCACCTTCGACAATTATTGCCTTTTTCTAGTATGGTTCCAAAGAAAGTACTTTGGAACACGTAGATTCCAGTATAGAGCTGTGGTTTCAAGCCTCGTCGAACCTTCTAGCCTTTCTCATTTCAAGCATCCACTTGATGTGGAGCGAATCGGCCAACAGCATTAAACTTCAAGCATAGATCTGGGAACCTGGCTATATCCCTTGTCTTAATTCCAGAAACTTCATCTCCATCCTCCTCAGATACGTGGGAAAATAGTTCTCAAGAAAATCTCCATGTGAACCTCTCCCATGTTAGATTTCCTATATCTACTTCTAGCCCGGTTTGCCTCCCACCGAAGTTGGCCTCTCCTTCATCAAATAGGTTGCAAAGGCAACCTTTGACCTCCTCAACATTTGCTATTACAAATGCTTTCGATTTCTTTTAAACATTTCTAGATTCTATAGGTCCGTAGTTCCTTTGAACTCCCATGGACCTACACTTTTGAAATCCTTAAAAGTAGTAGATCGCATTACCTCCAGAATCACGCAGTACATTAGCCCCCATTCTATTAAATGCACTGCTAAAAGATTAACGAACTCCTGCATTGATTAATAGACAGACCACCCGTCTGGTTAACATTAAGCCTAATTTTGTTGTCTCCTTCACGGAGGCCTTTCATTGTTATAAAAAACAACACATCATTATTACTTTATTCTTGTTGGTTTGTTATTATTTGTAATAAAACAACAACTCATACTCATTTCTCAACATATTCCATAAAAAGACTTATATTGATTCATAACTTGTAGTATAACACTACATTGTTTACATTACTCAGCCTTAGCTGATTAAATTACCATCCTGCAATTACTTTCCAAAAATTGGGATTTACAAAAGATTACCCTTTGTTATACAAAAGAGGGTTTTACGTCACTACTAGATACATAATATTTACATATCTATTCTACTCTAGCTATTCAAGGACTACATCTATCGTAGGGCATTCTCGAAATCCTTCACGCGGCAGACCGAAATTACATCTCTATCGATAAAGGTGCTAAGTCCCGCCCCTACTTCTATCTAATATCCACTACACTGCTGCGCTAGAAATCTACGTAAGAACTCCTATGAATATAGGACATTCTCTCCAACTTCCTCTTTTTGTCTCTGTAGCTCTTGCTTGAGCTCAAAGACTTCACATTTCACCTCTTGGACCTTGTCCTTAGCTAAACTCTATCATCATGCTCCTCTTCCCACATTCCTTCCATACTAGCCTTATCCTCCCGGACTTGACTCTGAGTTCCTCTTTCAACTCCTTCACCTCTTGGCAAGTAATGGACATTCCTATCCAATCTGAGCATAAATAATGCCTTCATCGATTCCTCCGTAGACATTTCCTCTGTAGGTGGAACCTGGTCCTCTATAGGTGGAACCTGGTCAAAGGACATCACGTCCACCTCCTCCTCTAGCTTGCCATCAAATATAGACATGTAGTCTAAATCGTCTGAGTCTCTCGACTAGATGGTCACCAACTCTGGTTCTACTGCTACGGGATTTGGTAGTATCTCTACCCGATTAACTGAATCCTCGCTCACTACATGTATATCTTTATACATAGCATTTTCTCCTGACATCTACAATAAAACAATATAGTTTGATTAGTACACGTCGGTAAAATAATACAAATACATAACATAATATAATTCATTTTATAAGGTTACTTTCCATCTTTTACTTCTTTATTCTTTCGGTAAGGTTATGACTTAAGGTTCTATTGTCTCCCCTTAAGTTTTATAACCTAGGCTTTGATACCAACTTGTATACGCTTCAAATCCGTGTATCTTCCAACCCGACAGATGGTGCTATAATTGCAACATTCATACATTCATTCAATTGAAAAGTTTTAAAAAAACGAACATAACTTCTATATATTTAAAGTAATATTTACATTTTCCAGGTTCTATACCCATTACAAAGGTTCTTTGTCATAATATCAATTTAATTACAACAATAGACCTATACTATTACAAAATAGCTTAGTAATCGCGCTTAGCTTTTCCCTTTATCCTTTTCGATCCTTCGGCGTTCGCTCTTAATTTTAAGCTGCATTCATATGGTTCAAGCAAGAGTGAGAAGAACTAGCTCAGCATGTATAATAATTTAATAACAACATGCTTGACACATACAAATCGTATATCTTCAATAACTTAACAATAGTTATGAAGTAGTACTGACAATTCAAAATAGCACTTCAGCTTTTCTTTCAAAATGTTTTATAATAACAACCATATTTAGTAAAACATTC
>CM035160.1:72512831-72644859 GCA_020205615.1 Panax quinquefolius | reverse complement strand
AAAATTAAGCTTAGGTAGGACACACACTAGAGAATGATATTACTTGTCTCTCCCGTCCTAGTTCTAATCTCGGATCTCCACCAGAGACCATATCCCTAAGCTCTGATACTATTTGTGACGCCCCCAAAATAGATCCACATGACCCATAAATCAAATTCAAACTTCATTTATACAACTGTTGAACTGTCGTGCAAAGTACGACAACACATAAGATGTGTGTTTTAATACAAATATATGTAAGTCTCATGGTGTCTCGACCACAACACCTTACAATGGTACTTTACAAAAAAGTACAGTCAATAACTGTTTTAGAAATTAAAATCTTTGGAGAATGCTCAAGAAAACCTTCGTACATGGGAGGCCATGCATCTAAGTTATTATAGATATCATATAACTCAAGAATTATCCTTGGTTGACCCAATAAACCCCAAAGAAAAATGAGAAGATTAATATCATGTTCTTTCCAATGGTGAGTCTTCTATTGACATATATTTCTCTCCATTATCTCCAATTGAGAATTATATTTCAACAAAACTTCGAGATTATATAGGTAGTGCTCATAGATATAATCAGTAAGTGCATGTGGACAACCCTGTCTTATGATAACACGAAGTCGTCTGTTATTAGACATCTTGTATTATAGTGACAAAACACCCTTCCAAAGTTGGGTTCACCTCACCCTATTCGGTTCACCAAAATCAACGGTTAAGATGCCGTATAAAATACGACACACTTATCTAAAATTCTCAATAAAATTATTTCCATACTATTTTAGGGGAAACCTCAACAGCTATAGACCATCGTTCTATTCCCCTGGTACCTCCGCTCAACCCAGCTACACTTTTATTACCTGAGAGGAATTGTGAAGCAAAAGGGTGAGCACAACTAGCCCAGTAAAGAATATCATGACTTAAGATAATTAAATTATCAATAACTTTCGTTAATAATAAATCATAGATTTAGAACATATGGTAGATGATAAAACTTTTCAACCATAGTGGCAGCGAAACGAGCAATCCATTAGAAGAGTCAAATAGACCATAAAGTCTATTATCTTTTCCATGTTAAAAGTTCACCAACATAGTTTTATCCCTGTAACATCAATCAACAGTTCCTGTCCACAATCATGTAAATAACTCATAATTATAATTGTGATTCTAAATTTATCTTCGTACCCAAGACGAAGATAATTTTTATCACCTGTCTTTACCTGAAACATCAAAGATTATGGTTATACTGTACAACCCAGAATTTTGGATTATCTAGAATTTAGGTTTAAAGAATTAGTTATTAATAAAAGGAATTTTTATTAATAATATTCTGTGCTATGTGTTTATTAATCGTTATATAACCTAGGATGATTATAAGTCGGGAGGATTCTGGCTACGAGCTAGATTTAACGAGTAAGAATTTTCAAGACGAAAATGAAAGTTTTCCGGGAACAAAATATTTTTCGGAGAAAAAGACGAAATAGGCACTATTCATCCGTTTCTGCTCGGAGATTTATTTTGAAATTCCGAGAAGTTATTGATTACGTAAAATGTTGAGATGTGATGTAATATTCAATTATGGCAAAAACGAAGTTTTCGCCTGCGGACTCAAAACCTAAGGGTTAGGAAAAGTGAGTTCCGAGAATGTAATGAGTAAGTATAATAACTAGGGTTATTATGTGTGAGAAATACGAGTATGATACGAGTTATTATACAAGTATAAAAAGAAGAATAGTACGACGTATATTACGAATATCGTACGAGCTAAATACGAAGAGATTACAAGAATACGAGAATAGAATGCGTAGAATACGATTAGTCTTAATGAACTTTGAGTTCATGGACTTTGTAGAATCCAATTGGACTTGGATTATGTCAAACCCAATGATTTGTGAAATTAAGCTCAAGATAGGCCCAATAAGAATTAGGGTTAAGGCCCAAACCAAGAAAAGAAACCGCAGATCGAACCGATGGGTAAACGGATGGGTAAGAACCCATGGGGTGACATGGGGGCGGGGTAAACAGTGGCTAAAGCGTAGGAATGTTAAAGAGGCGATGTAACTGTAAGCGCTAGTCCTGTATCTTGAAAGCGAGATTCATAAACATTCATATATTTAATTTGAAAAGTCTCAAAGAACTAATATAACATCTATATAATTAAAGTAATATTTACATTTCCCAAGTTCTAAACCCGTTACAAAGGTTCTTTGTCATAATATCATTTAAATTACAACAATAGACCTATACTATTACAAGACAGCTTAGTTATCTGCCTTAGCTTTTCCCTTATCCTTTTTCGATTCTTCGAGACGTTCAGTCTTAGCTACATTCATATGGTTCAAGCAAGAGTGAACATAACTAGCTCAGCAAGTATAACAATTTAATAAAAACATGCTTGACACATACAAATCGTATATCTTCGATAACTGAACAATAGTTATGAAGTGCTATTGGTAATTCAAAATAACACTTCATCTTTTCTTTCAAAATGTTTTACAATAACAACAATATTTAGTAAAACATTCACTCTGGTCAGAGACCTCGAGTATTCATTCTTTATTGGAAAAGGACAACCCGGAAGCAAGTCCGTAAGCTCGATATCACTTACGAGCACTTCTAGGTGATCAGCATATTGTACTCTATATTGATCAACACTACATCCATTAAACGTATGCACGTTTAAGCATTTGGCAACCTCACGTGCCTGTCGTTTTACCGACAAAATATTTGTTTAACATTTCAGTCTTCTTTTGAAAACCATATCAAGTAGTTGACAAAAGATAGCAACATTTGATAATACATGAATAGATTATCAATTCATCAAGTCTAGCCAAAGGAATTGGCTTCAACTTCAACATATCTCAATTCATGCGAAAGAATACATGAACCTTAAAAACTTGTTCAGATTGAATCGAGACAAGAGTTAGAATACTTGCCTTTTTAGCGTCTCGCTACTGCTATTTTATTTTTACTTCAAGTGTTCAAGTCTCAACAATACATGATCACATAATGCCTTAGATTAGGTCACATATAATCCAATATGTATATGACTATATCATACCCTTCATTTCAATCTAATTGTGTATTAGATTGATTTACTATTTATTTTGGTTTGTCATTATGCTTGCATTTATATTTGACTAGGTTATCTAAACCTTTACATTACATTCCTTAAGGTTTAACAAAGTTTAAACAATGTTATCTTACCTTCCTTAAGTTATGTTACTTTTAAATCCATTTAGTTTTTTGAATCCATTTAGGTTTTCTTTTCTTTGTACCTAGAAACCTCCATTACTATCTTTTTTTTTTAGATCATCTCACTGCACGGCGCTGAGCTTTATATGCCATCATCTCTTTGTGGCGCGAATCCTTATTTTTTAATGGGCGCATGTACTGCGCCACACTCCAGAGGATTTTGTCACTATTCATGGCGCTGCGGCGCCACTCATTGAACTAAGGTTCGCACTGCGACGAACTCTTGCAGTAGTCTCGATTATTATTTCGTGGCATGACACGGGTCTTTTGTTTAGGGTTTGCGCATGCGCCAACTCTGTGCACCATATATCAATTTCAGTTTTGAAATTTTGTGAACTTCCCGGACGCATAACTTCTTCGTTATAAGTCCGAATTGGCTCGTTCAAAAGCCTACGGTTCTCAAATTACGTACTCTACATGACCATTCAAGAATTTTATCTAATTGACTTCGTTAGCTAAAAATTCACCTATTGGTTCATTTTTAACGTAAACGATAAACGTTCGTGAACGTTCAACACTCGTTTCTTCGTTCTAAGTCGGAATCCGGTCATTTTCGAGTCCGCAACTCTTAAATGCCAATTATGACTTGTCTTTATTGGAAAACAATGGTCTCGTGATCAAACACAAAATTTGACTTCCATTCCGAGAATTTTTACGTATTCGATGATTATCGTCCAATCGTGCAAATTCCGGCAATTCTTCATTCTTATGATTTGTTCAACATCACAAATGAACTTCATTCATCATGTGAACATTTTAACATACTTAATACAACAACTTAGATTCCTTGTTTGATTTTGACTTATTCTTAATAAGTTTATAACTTGTCAACTATAACTTCTTAAGATTTCATTGTTAATGACTTATGACAATTAAGGTTTCTTAATCATCATACTTTACATGCTCTTCACATATATCTTTACTTAGGTATACATGATACATATGATCATATAATTTCTTTTACATTCATATCATTTCTCTTAATAAACTTCTTACAAGTTCATATTATTTTCACATAAGTTTATAACTTATGCTAGCTTAAATGAATTATTACCAACTTAATTGGCTTAAGTTCATTACTTACTCATTCATGTTTCTTAATCTAACTTTTGTTATCATCCTATCAAGGTAGAGATAGAAGATAATTGAGAAGAAGTCTTTACTCTTTTGTAGTCTTGGTAAGTAGCTTGCTTCTTCTTCTTACTTATAGAATGACTTTTGTGTAGCTTATTCTCTCTAACACTTAAGCACTTTAGATGTGTTGGATTAATTGATCAACCAACAAATGGCTTGTAAAGCTCTTCTATTTATAGACTTTCCAAGGTTAGGGTAGATTGGTCATTAAATCATCCCACCTCCTCATGCACCTCCTTACTATTCATTACTTGCAAGGCACAAAACATATCCTACACTTGGTCATTACTTCAAAGTCTTGGTCAATACTCCTACTTGATCATCACACATACTTGATCACCACATCACTTGGTCACCACATCACTTGGTCACCAGACATTAACCATATCAATATGGTTTGCCCCATGGGTTATACAATCCATGGATTCTAGCTTGGGCTTGGATTAATAAATCCTTGGGCCTTATATTAACAAACACTAGTTGGTTCATTAATTTATAGTTGGGCTTCTCTCTTTAATTCACTTGGACTTATATATATAATTGTTTAACCAATCATCTAAGTCCATTAACATTTCTTAATACACATACCTATAGTTCATGTATTATTTTCGTATTATAATTCATATAGAATTTATATACGATATTTCATCCTTCATACAAACTCGTATAATACTACGTATTATACTCGTTTTTATTACTTTGTAAAATACCAAGTATCATACCATTATTACTTATTCTTTAACATTTCGCTTTGCTTAACGTTCATAAATTAAGTCCACAAGCGAAATGTTACATTTTCCATAACTAGATTTTTATTACATAATCCATCTTACCTTGTTATTCCATCATTGCGTATTTCTCATAATCTCAAAATTATATCCCAAGCAAATATCGATGAATAGTGTTTTTCGAAAAATTTCTCGGAAAACTTTTATTTTCATCTTGGAAATTCAAACACTTTAATTCATCCACGTAGCCCAAATACTACGATATTCTACCATCAATAGGTTATACAATGACAACCATCTTGATAACACATGGAATATAATTTTATTATTATTTAATTTAATAAAATCATTTTAAAATAAGATCCGAATTTCTCGGTCGTTACATTCTTCCCCCCTTAAAAAGATTCTGTCCCTAGAATCTCGCCTTACTTTAATCAAATAGGTGAGGAAAATTTTTCTTCATCTTTTTCTTCTAGTTCCACGTTGCTTCTTCAAACATCGTGGTTCTTCCATAATACTTTTATCGATGGTATTACCTTGTTCCTCGTAACTTGTTCCTTTCTATCAATGATCTCGTGATCGGCGATTCTTCATATGATAAGTCTTTCTCGATATGAATCGGCTCATACTCGATTACATGCTTATAGTCCGGCTTATATGGACGTAATCTGAGACACGTGAAACACGTTATGTATTCGTTCTAGGTCCGGAGGTAATGCTATCATATACGCCTACCTCTCCCACCCGCTTTTAATACTTCAAAAGGTCCTATAAACCTTGGACTTAACTTTCCCTTCTTTCCAAAGCGTATCTTTCCTTTCCAGGGAGATACCTTTAGAAACACATACGAGCCCACCTCAAACTCTCGACTTAGTTTATGTGAGTCCGCATACTTCTTCTGTTTGTCCTAAGCTGTGGCGAGACGCATCCTAATTAACTTTATCACATCCGCTGTCTGCTGTACCAATTCTGGTCCTAGCATCAGGCGTTCTCCCACCTCATCCCAACATAAAGGTGTTCTGCACTTTCTCCTATACAAAGCTTCATACGGCGCCATGCCTATGCTTGCATGATAACTGTTGTTATATGCAAACTCTACTAGTGGTAGGTGATCATCCCAACTACCCTTGAAATCCATGATGCAAGACCTCAACATGTCTTCTAACGTCTGAATTGTCCTTTCGCTCTGCCCATCAGTTTCTGGATGATAAGCCGTGTTTAACCTCAGCTGTGTTCCCAACTGCTCTTGCAAACTCCTCCAAAAGTTCGATGGGAATCGTGGATCACGATCTGACACAATCGATACCGGTACTCCATGTCTGGAAATGATTTCCTTAACATAAAGTTTAGCTAACTGGTCTAAGTTATACTTGACCCTAATTGGCAAAAAGTGAGCCGACTTCGTCAACCGGTCCACTATTACCCAAATTGAATCGTACCCTTTTTACGTCGTCGGAAGTCCCACCACGAAGTCCATCGTGATATGCTCCCACTTCCATTCTGGAATCTCCAATGACTGTAGTAAACCACTGGGTCGTTGATGTTCGGCCTTAACTTTTTGACAAGTTAAGCACCTACTCACATACTCTGCTATTTCTCTCTTCATGTTTGGCCACCAAAAACTCTGTCGAAGGTCTTGATACATCTTAGTGCTACCAGGATGTATCGAGTACCTCAAACTATGAGCTTCTTGTAACACTTGCTCCTTTAATTCCGTCTCATTCGGAATCCAAATTCTTCCCTCAAATCTTAATAATCCCTCATTATCAAGACTATACTTAACCTCTTTCTTTCTGGATAACCGCTTCTTCATTTGGTTACACTCATCCGCCTTGAGTTGTACCTCCTTGATTCTTCTTTCTACGATGGTAGATTGCATCTCCATCTCAAAGAGTAATCGCCCGAATCACTCAAAGATCTTCACTTTTATTTCCATCCTAGCCATCTCTCAAGTTATTAACTCATTTTGAGCCGTTAACATAGATAACTTTTCCCAACCCTTCCTACTTAAGGCGTCAGGCAACTACATTGGCTTTTCCAGGTGATACAGATTTCACAATCATAATCCTTTATCAACTCCAAACCATCTTCTCTGTCTCATATTCAACTCCTACGAGTGAAGATATATTTTAGACTTTTTATGGTCCAGTATATATCTCACATTTTTCCCCATAAAGATAATGTTTCCATATCTTAGAGAGCAAACACATCATGCATGCCAGTTCTGCATCATCATGAGTAGGTAAACTTTCTCATAATCCTTCAACTGCCGAGATGCATATGCAATGACTTTGCCATGCTGCATAAGCACACAACCAAGTCCTTTATGCGAAGCATCACTATACACTACAAAATTTCCCGTGTCATCTGGCAATGACAAAACAGGCGCTTCACTTAATCTTTTCTTCAGTTCTTGAAAATTGTCTTCACATTTATCCGTCCATACGTATTTCACCGTCTTCCTTGTTAAATTAGTCAACGAGGTAGCTATCTTCGAAAAATCTTGGATAAATCTTCGATAGTACCCTGCTAACCCTAGGAAACTCCGCACCTCAGGCATGCATTTCGATTGTTCCCAATTCATTATCGCTTCCACCTTCTCTGGATCCACTGAAATCCCCTCTTGGTCAATGACATGACCTAAAAACTGCACCTTTCCTAGCCAAAATTCACAGTTGGTGAATTTCGCATATAACTTCTCCTTCCTTAGTGTCTCCAACACTAATCTTAAGTGTTCAACATGATCTTCTGACGTCTTAGAATAGACTAGAATTTCATCGATAAACATAACGACGAACTTGTCCAAATATGGTTTGAACACCCTATTCATCATATCCATAAATGCAGCAGGTGCATTCATCAACCCAAATGACATCACCAGAAACTCGTAATGACCATAACGAGTCCTGGATGCAGTGTTTGGTACATCTTCCTTCCTAACCTTCAACTGATGATACCCCGTCCACAAATCTATTTTAGAAAAATACTTTGCCCCTTTCAATTGATCAAAGAGATCGTCGATCCTGGGCAATGGGTATTTATTCTTTATCGTTAACTTGTTCAACTCCCGATAGTCGATACAAAGCCTTAACGATCCATCTTTCTTTTTGACAAACAACACCGGTGCTCCCCACGGCGAAACACTTGGTTGAATGTACTTCTTATCCAATAGTTCCTGTAGAATTTGAACCATTAGTTCTTTCATTTCCACCGGGCGCCATACTGCAGACGGTGCCCTTGAGACCGGGTGCCGTTCTCGCACGTTGTCTATCACAAATTCGATCTCCTATCCCGCAGAAACCCCAGTAACTCACTTGGAAATACATCCATGAATTCGTTTACTATAGGTATTTGTTCCATGGTTGCTCCCACTCTCTGGGTATCAACAACATGGCATAGGTAACCTACACAACCCTTCCTTAAAAGTTTTCTAGTTTGTGTCATCGTAAGGCAACACGGACGTCCCGCAATTTACTACCGTAAAATACTACTGGGAGGTTGCTTTTCAACGCCCCGATGCTCACACATTTCTTTTGGCAATCTATAATTGCCCCATGGTTAATCAACCAATCCATCCGAGAATTACGTCAATTCTCCTAACTTTATCGTATTAAATCTACCGATAACTTATAACCACGTATTCTACGCAACAACTCCTATAAATATCTTCAATGTGAATTATCTCTTCGTTTGCTACCTTAATGTTCAAAGGTACATGCAATTTTTTGGGAAATAATTCTAATCGTCTAGCAAAATCACATGCTATAAACGAACAAGTAGCACCCGAATCAAATAAAGACGTATGCATTCATATTGTTGATGATCGGAATAATACCGCAACTACATCCCCGATGCCACCGCATCTTGGACCATCATATTAAAAGTGCGGGCCATTGATTTTTCCTATTTGAATGGACCACTAATAGCTAACTTCCCGCTTATTAGGTCCCTTATTTCCTTCTATTCCCTTCTTCTGGCAGTTCTTTGCTATGTGGTCAGTTGATCCACATACAAAGCATCCGTGATTCTTCTTCGGATTGGGAGAGTTAGGTGAAATGTGCCCTTCCTGTCCACAATTATAACATACCGCCTTACCTTTGAGAAAGACTCCTAAGTGAGTCTTCCTGGAAGCAGTTTTACAGCCTCCATCCTCCTCTTGAGTCCCCTTGTTTTACTCCCAGTATTCTGCGAGTTAAAGCCCTTCCTCTTCCCCGTTGCCACTTCCAGTTTGGCTCCCTGGGTCTTGGTTCCTCCATCAACCCCGCCTTTGGTCTTTTTTATGTTTTTTTGTGGTATTGGCTAAGAGCCTCATTCCCACCTTCGGCAATTATTGCCTTTTCTAGTATGGTTCCAAAGGAAGTACTTTGGAACACGAGATTCGGCTTATAGAGCTGTGGTTTCAAGCCCTACTCAACCTTCTAGCCTTCCTCACTTCAAAGTGTCCACTTGATGTGGAGCAAATCGTGCGATTCATTAAACTTGGCAAGACATATTGGGAACCGTAATATCCCTTGTCTCAATTCTAGAAACCTCATCTCCATCCTCCTCCTTGATACTGTGGGAAAATAGTTCTCAAGAAAATCTCCTTGAACCTCTCCCACATTAGGTTTCCTATATCTACCTAGCCTTTGGTTTGCCTCCCACCGTAAGTTGGCCTCTCCCTTCATCAAATAGGTTGCAAAGGCAACCTTTTGACTTTCCTCAACATTTGCTATTACAAATGCTTTCTCGATTTCTTTTACCCATGTCTGGCTTCTATAGGGTCCGTAGTTTCCTTGAACTCCGATGGACCTACACTTTTAAAATCTTAAAAAGTAGTAGTCAGATTACTCTGTGAATTACGTACATTAGCCCCTCGTTCTATTAAATGCAGTCGTTAAAAGATTAACGAACTCCTGCATTGGATTAACCGGACCACCCTCCGGTTGGTTAACATTAGCGCCCTGATTTCGTTGTCTCCTTCTTGGTGGCATTTTGCTGTTAAGAAAACAACACATCATTATTACTTTATTCTTGTTGATTTGTTATTATTTGTAATAAAACAACAACTCATACTCATTACTCAACATATTTCATAAAAAGATTTATATTGATTCATAACTTGTAGTATAACACTACATTGTTTACATTACTCAGCCTTAGCTGATTACATTTCCATCCCGCAATTACTTTCCAAAAATTGGGATTTACAAAAGACTACCCTTTGTTATACAAAAGAGGGTTTTACGTCACTACTAGATACATAATATTTACATATCTATTCTACTCTAGCTATTGCTAGATTACATCTGCCAGAAGGCATTCTCAAAATCGCTTCGCCAAACCAAAGAATAACATCTCATCGATGATGGTATGGCCGGGTCCGTCTCGCTTCTACTTGATATCCAACTACCGTCTGCTGGAAATCTACATGAGAACTCCTATGAATATAGGACATCCTCTCCAACTTCCGCTTCTTAGTCTTTAGCTCTCGCTGAGCTCAAAGACTTCACCTCTCAAATCTCGGACTTTGTCCATAGCTAGACTCTATCATCATCGTGCTCCTCTTCCCACATTCCTTCCATACTAGCCTTGTCCTCACGGGACGATTCGGAGTTCTCTTTCAACTCCTTAACCTCTTGGCAAGAATGGACATTCCTATCCAATATCGACATAAACAGTGCCTTCATTAATTCCCCCGTAGACATTTCCTCTGTAGGTGGAACCTGGGTCTCTATAGGTGGAACCTGGTCAAAGGACATCACGTCCACCTCCTCCTCCAACATGCCATCAAATATGGACATGTAGTCTAAGTCGTCTGAGTCTCCCGACTCGATGGTCACCAACTCTGGTTCTACGGCTACGGGATTTGGTAGTATCTCTACCCGATTAACTGAATCCTCGCTTACTATATGTATATCTCTATACATATCATTTTCTCCTGACATCTACAATAAAACAATATAGTTTGATTAGTACACGTCAGTAAAATAATAAAAATACATAACATAATATAATGCATTTTTATAAGGTTACTTTCCATCTTTTACTTCTTTATTCTTTCATAAGGTTATGACTTAAGGTTCTATTTTCCCCCCTTAAGTTTTATAACCTAGGCTCTGATACCAACCTGTAGCGCCCCCAAATCCGGGTATCTTCCTACCCGATAGATGGTGCTATACTGTATAACATTGATACATTCATTCAATTTGAAAAGTCTCAAAGAACGAATATAACTTCTATATATTTAAAGTAATATTTACATTTCCCAAGTTCTAAACCCGTTACAAAGGTTCTTTGTCATAATATCAATTAAATTACAACAATAGACCTATACTATTACAAGATGACTTAGTAATCCGCCTTTTAGCTTTTCCCTTATCCTTTTTCGATTCTTCTGGACGCTCACCTTAGTTGCATTCATATGGTTCAAGCAAGAGTGAGCATAACTAGCTCAAAACAAGTATAACAATTTAATAACAACATGCTCGATACATACAAATCGTATATCTTCTATAATGAACAATAGTTATAAAGTATTATTGGTAATTCAAAAATAAGACTTCATCTTTTCTTTCAAAATGTTTTACAATAACAACAATATTTAGTAAAACATTCACTCGGTCGAGAGACCTCGAGTATTCATTCTTTATTGGAAAAGGACAACCGGAAGCAAGTCAGTAAGCCCGATATCACTTTACGAGCACTTCTAGGTGATCACTTATTGTACTCTATGTTGATAAACACTACATCCATTAAACGTATGCACGTTTAAGCATTTGGCAACCTCACGTGCCTGTCGTTTTACCGATAAAATATTTGTTTAACATTTCAGTCTTCTTTTGAAAACCATATCAAGTAGTTGACAAAAGATAGCAACATTTAATAATACATGAATAGATTATCAATTCATCAAGTCTAGCCAAAGAAATTGGCTTCAACTTCAACATACCTTAATTCATGCGAAAGAATTCATGAACCTTGAAAACTTGTTCAGATTGAACTGAGACAAGAGTTAGAATACTTGCCTTTAGCGTCTGCTACGGTATTTTAACTTTATGTTCAAGTCATTCAAGTCTCTACAATACATGATCACATAATGCTTTAGATTAGGTCACACATAATCCAGTATGTATATGACTATATCATACCCTTCATTTCAATCTAATTGTGTATTAGATTCATTTACTATTCGTTTTGGTTTGTCATTATGCTTGCATTATATTTGACTAGGTTATCTCAACCTTTACATTACATTCCTTAAGGTTTAACAAAGTTTAAACAATGTTATCTTACCTTCCTTAAGTTATGTTTACTTTGAATCCATTTAGGTTTTCTTTTCTTTGTACCTAGAAACCTTCATTACTATCTTTGTTCGAGAGATCAGCATGGCGCCATCTTTATACTTACATCTCGCATCATGGCGCACAGCGTTAATGCCATTGTCCGGACTTCATGCTGCTGCATGTGAGAGTTACTTTAATGGGCGCATCATGCGCCACACCCAAGAGGATTTTGTCATCTTCATGGCATCATGGGCGCCACTTATGAACTAAGGTTCGCTACATGCGTGAACTCTGCAGAGGCTCTCGACATTTATTCCTTGCGCATGGCGCATGGGTTTTTTCTAGGGTTAGCGCCGTGGTGCCAACTCTCAGGCACCGTATATCAATTTCGGTTTTGAAATTTTGTGAACTTCCCGGACGCATAACTTCTTCGTTATAAGTCCGAATTAGCTTGTTCAAAAGCCTACGGTTCATAAATTACGTACTCTACATGACCATTCAAGAATTTTATCTAATTGACTTCGTTTACTAAAAATTCACCAATTGGTTCATTTTTAACGTAAACGATAAACGTTCGTGAATGTTCAACGCTCGTTTCTTCGTTCTAAGTCGGAATTCGGTCATTTTTCGAGTCCACAACTCTTAAATGGCAATTATGACTTGTCTCTATTGGAAAACAATGGTCTAGTGATCAAACACAAAATTTGACTTCCATTCCGAGAATTTTTATGTATTCGATGATTATCGTCCAATCGTGCAAATTCTGGCAATTCTTCATTCTTATGATTTATTCAACATTACAAATGAACTTCATTCATCATGTGAACATTTTAACATACTTAATACAAAAACTTAGATTCATTGTTGGATTTTGACTTATTCTTCATAAGTTTATAACTTGTCAACTATAACTTCTTAAGATTTCATTGTTAATGACTTATGACAATTAAGGTTTCTTAATCATCATACTTTACATGCTCTTCACATATATCTTTACTTAGGTATACATGATACATATGATCATATAATTTCTTTTACATTCATATCATTTCTCTTAATAAACTTCTTACAAGTTCATATTATTTTCACATAAGTTTATAACTTATGCTAGCTTAAATGAATTATTACCAACTTAATTGGCTTAAGTTCATTACTTACTCATTCATGTTTCTTAATCTAACTTTTGTTATCATCCTATCAAGGTAGAGATAGAAGATAATTGAGAAGAAGTCTTACTCTTTTGTAGTCTTGGTAAGTAGCTTACTTCTTCTTCTTACTTATAGAATGACTTTTGTGTAGCTTATTCTCTCTAACACTTAAGCACTTTAGATGTGTTGGATTAATTGATCACCCAACAAATGGCATGTAAAGCTCTTCTATTTATAAACTTTCCAAGGTTAGGGTAGATTGGTCATTAAATCATCCCACCTCCTCATGCACCTCCTTACTATTCATTACTTGCAAGGCATAAAACTTATCCTACACTTGGTCATTACTTCAAAGTCTTGGTCAATACTCCTACTTGATCATCACACTTACTTGATCACCACATCACTTGGTCACCATACATTAACCATATCAATATGGTTTGCCCCATGGGTTATACAATCCATGGATTCTAGCTTGAGCTTGGATTAATAAATCCTTGGGCCTTATATTAACAAACACTAGTTCGTTCATTAATTTATAGTTGGGCTTCTCTCTTTAATTCACTTGGACTTGTATATATAATTGTTTAACCAATCATCTAAGTCCATTAACATTTCTTAATACATATACCTATAGTTCATGTATTATTTTCGTATTATAATTCATATAGAATTTATATACGATATTTCATCCTTCATACAAACTCGTATATTACTTCGTATTATACTCGTTTTTATTACTTTGTACAATACCAAGTATCATACCATTATTACTTATTCATTAACATTTCGCTTTTGCTTAACGTTCATAAATTAAGTCCAAGTTTAAATGTTACATTTTCCATAACTAGATTTATATTACATAATCCATCTTACCTTGTTATTCCATCATTGTGTATTTCTCGTAATCTCAAAATTATATCCCAAGCAAATACCGATGAATAGTGTTTTTCGAAAAAATTTCTCGGAAAACTTTTATTTTCGTCTTGAAAATTCAAACACTTTAATTCATCCACGTAGCCCAAATACTACGATATTCTACCATCAATAGGTTATACAATGACAACCATCTTGATAACACATGGACTATGATTTTATTATTATTTAATTTAATAAAATTATTTTACAATAAGATACGAATTTCTCAGTCGTTACAAGCGAAATGACCAAATTTCCTTAGCTTTGGAAATTCTATAAATAGAAAGCTTAAGTTCATTATTTTGAGATTTTGAAAATCCTATACTTGAGAGAGAGAGAGAGAGCTCGGATGAAGAGGTAGAAGGAAGAGCATGAGCATGAATGCTCGAATCAAAAGTGATCGTGAAATAGAAAAGCTTGCAAATCGTCGGCTTTGTATAACGGAAGAGGATTAAAGAAGAACGGTAATCCGAACCCTAGTTTCTTCTAATATTTTCTTTAAGTTTCTATGCTTAAAACATAGCTTAATGAGAATAGGGAGAAGATGATGTTAGAAATGATTTCATATGGTTGAAATCATGAGAAAATGAAGAAATAAGAATTAGAAGTTTAGTTTATAAATTTCTTAAGGAAGTATAAGATTCGTAAGGATTTTTAGCGATCTGAATGAATCTTATGGACGAGTAGGTGAAATAAGTAAGGAATGATGTTCTATAACATCAAATTCCAAGAAAAAGTGGAATCGTAATCCAAAATATCGATTAAAATTGAAGAACGAATGAAGAACGCGAAGAACACACGAAGAACACGAAGAATGTTGTTAATGGACAAATTTAAAACCATCGTAGGATAATTGTTGTTGATGGACAAATTTAAAACCATCGTAGGATAATTGTTGTTGATGGACAAGCTTAAAACCATCGCGTATAAGTTAGTTGCTTATTTCTTGGTTAGGAACGGTAGAAACGTTCATGAAGAACGGATTAAAACTTAGCTATAACGAAGTTATGGCGAAATTTTGTAAAAGACGAATGAGAATTAGAAAGTTAGTAAATGAACCCGAACGTGTAGGGTTTTATAAGGAAGTAAGAGAACGTGGAAAATGTGAGTCGTCGACTCAAGAACGAATGAGTTCTAAATTCAGATGACCGAATTACGGACGAACGAACGAAGAACGTTAAAAACGTAAAAGGAGCGAAGGACAAAGATTAAGTCAATCGAATGACACGTTAATAGATTCAGAACGAAGTTCTGTTTGAGGGGTATTGAAGTACGTAAGATAAGGAAGAGAATGGCTTTGGAACGACCTCGTTCCAAGTTATAACAAAGAAGTTATGAGATCGTAAAGTACGTATCTCAAACTTAATGCAACACTTAGAAAAATTTTCTAGGTTTAGGCTCGGCGCCGCAGCGCCGGCTAAGCTTTGAGAAGTAGCGCCGCAGCATGAGCTCGGGCCTCAGGTTCTATTAATTGGCGCTGCAGCGTGAGAGATAACAAAGAGTTTGGCACCGCAATGCCAGACCAAGGGAAGAGGGAGACGTAGGTCGCGCCGCAGCGCGAGAGAGTGAAAGTGGCATGGCGCCGCAGCGCCGGTGCAATGCAATGCCCTGAAATGAGATTTTTAATTGTCAATTACTGGGGGATGTGCAAGAAAGAAATATGAACATGTAGTTCACCTAATGTAACACTTAAGCAAGTGATTTAAATCGTTAGTGAAGGTTGATCGGAAAGATTTAACTTGATTAAAAGACGAAGAATGTAAACGCTAGATTACGTAACCGATATCCGGGGACCGTAGTCGTGATGAAACGAATGTGAGGGATTGCTATGATTGTGATTCCTTAGACGTTGAGTGATGAAGGTAATGAATAACATTTCGATGTTATGTCAAGGTAATGAGAGGTAAGTGTAAAGCGTATAGATGCTGTGAATGCAACGTTGTTGTGATGAACGATCGGTCTTGGCAAACAACGAACGGTATGGCTTTGACAGTAAGAAAGAATGATGAACATGGGGTTTATGGGTTGAATAACGATGGACTGAAATTGAAACCTTGAGGGAAGGTTGAATGAGAGATTAAGAGACAAGCAACGTAAACATTGAATACGTAAACGATTCCCGTGAATCGTATTCGCGTCAGACGAACGTTCTAAGTATATAATGATTATATGACTTAGACGTTGACGAAGGTAGTAAGTAAGATATGATTTAGCGTTAAAAGTCGTACCGAACGGTAATAATATTAATAAAAGTCCGAGTATGAGTCGGATAGAGAATGTCAGAATGAATAAAAGCTTTAAACACTTTAGCCAACGTGAGGGTTGAGGGTACGCGATTATTAAATGGGCAGAACCTACACTCCGTGTATGGTTTGACCGTAAGGTAATAAAGACTAAGATTTAACCGGGAATGGTGAAGAAACTGAGTTAAAGACAATAACGTATAACATTAAGAAGTCGAGTTAATAAGTATAACTTAGACAACGTTCCGAGTTGAAGGAACCGAAAGTTGTAAGGTACGAATAAGTTTATAAATGCGTAGAGTTAATATGGAATGATCGTTCCGAGTATACAAAAGGTAGTATGACTTAGACGATAAAGAATGAATCCTAAGGTATGGCATTTATTTGCCAGAAAGCCGTAAGGAATAAGAAGTTGACTTAACAAACATTATAATTTAATGGTTCGTATAAGTTAACATAGGTTAGATTGTGGTACAATCGTAACCTTTGATGGTTGACATATGGGAGCTGGGCTAAACAATTCCTTCAGAGAGCGAATGTATATACAAAACTGGCAACCGATCTAACTCACTGTGTGGGCAGTGTAGATGAGACGTGAACTTGTTTGTTGGTTGTTTGTGGGAAACCACTCATAGTACCATATGGACTACTAGCAGAGAAGCGATGTACGTAGAGTCCTATAGAAGTTATAAGAAGAAGATAAGAATGCAAATCATCAAAGATGATGAATGTTTTGGGTAAGACATCTCTGTATGTTATGAAGCCGTAAAGCGGTAGAAGAAAGTTGGTCGCGTAAACTTAGATTACAAGAACGCGAACCCTAAGAAGTAAAGTTAAGTAAACCAATGCGTAAGTTAAGTATATGACTAATTGGTGTACGTGTTATTTCCTTATGTGTTATATAGGGATTTGGAATGAGCAGTTCAGCATAAGCTGTAGATGTGCGTAAGGAAAGTTTTCTAACTTCATTCATGCTATATGAATGCTAGTTTCTTAAACTTCTTAGATGTTGAACTTGAGAAGTTCTGTCTATGTGCGAATGTGCGATATTTGTACAAGGTGGTAGAACGTATGAGGCCTTGTGCCACAATTTGAACACTTCGGTGTTTCTTTGAGATGAACTATTCTATGATTGAGATGTTCAATAGAAGTATGCTCGGTTTATACATGAACTGTTATTGTTAAGTCTGTGCTAATGATTCTAGCCAGACAGGATATGTACGGAAAAAGGTAGAAGAATGAAAGTAGTGTAAAGAGTATGTCATGAATGTTTTAAGATGATAGGAATCGAGACTATTCCTATTATTCAAGCTGCTACATAACCTTTGTTTGGTTATCAAAGTTCTAAAAAATGTTTGAACTCTTGAATTTGTTTGTTCAACTGTTATGACTTGCTGGGAAATTGAATGCTCACACTTGCTTTAAATGAAAAACATTTTCAGCGAACGATGTTAGAAAGAACTTAAGGATCCCGTAAATATCAAGTTGATCGGTATGCAGAAGAAGTGCCAATCAGTATATGAATGTGCGTGAAGAGTAGGTGAAGACTTGTAATATAGAATGATAGAATTAAACTATAGACTAGTTTAATGAATAGTTATGGATCCTTGGTGGCGAATGAAAGTCACTCGTGTAAGATGTAACGAATAATTTAATTATCATTATCTGTAATGAAAGAGGTTCTAAGGTTTCGAGAACCTAGGATTTGAGAATGTATGTCATTATATTTAGCTATATAATGAAGTATGTTTGGAAGGAAATGGAATAGTGATACACGGAGTCCGGGTCTGAAAGTAGGCCGAATTTTGGGGCGTCACATATACCAAATCACAGTTCCTGTTCATAATCATACTAATAACTTTATCTTTGCACTACGGGCCAAAAATATTAATTAACAGTTCATCTTTGCACTGCAGGCCAAAGACATACAACTGTATTTTAGAAGAGTCAAGTAGAGCATGATATCTACTATCTTCTACGAATTAAAAGTTTATTATCAATATTTTATCACTGAGACTCAGCTCAATACATCACCAAATTATCCATGCACTCGGCCAAAGATATTCATTAGTACCACATCCATGAATTATCCATGCTCTACGGGCCAAGGATATTCATTAGAAACACGACCACAAATTATCCATGCACTACAGGCCAAGGACATTCGTGTTTTCACTAATGGTCATGATTATGCTAAACAACAATTCATCCTTGCACCCTTGGCCGAAGAGAACGCGTGGTTATGATCATACCAACATATGTCCATCAATGCACTATGGGCCAATGAAGACTTTTACCACATCATTTGTAACATTACAGTCATGATTATACCAAATAATCCATGGTCATAATCATATCAATCAACAGTCCATATATGCACGTAAGTCACAGATAAATTTCATTACAATATAAGCATAAGGATGATGACAATGATATAAGCATTAATCAAACGAAATCAAGGATAAATATTAAAAACTTTAAATTTATCCAGAGTTTAAAAATATCCAAATTATCAACATAATACTGCTTTGTGGAGTAAAATTCAAGAATAATATTCATGTATCAAAAATAATTTGGACATAAAAGATATATATTTTTCTGGTGAATTGTATCTCGTAAATTGTACCCTATGAATAGTACTTCAGGAATAGTACCTCGTGAATAGTACTCCCAGCATGAAAAGTGCCCCAAATACCTGAGTGAATAGTAATCGGGTGAATAGTAACCAGTGAATAGTAACTTATGAATAGTACTCCGGCATGAAAAGTGCCCCGAATACCCGTGTGAATAATATTCGAATGAATAGTATTCGGGTGAATAGTAACTCATAAATAGTAACTCATGAATAGTAACTCGTGAATAGTATTTCGGCATGAAAAGATCAATAATTATCAAGAAAACTCAGAATAATATTTCCATGAAAAGATACTGGATAAAGCCGAAATATCAAGGATATTATAGTAATTTCACGGAGTATAGAAGCAATACTTCAACAAAATGAGTGTAGAAGTAGGAATACGAAATGAAATAATATTACTTACACACTACGGAGTATGGAAGAAAATATTATTTCATATGATTATTGAACGAAGATAATATCCATACGAATATGAAAAATAATATCTCTTCTGAATATGAAATTAATAATACCCATTACCTCAGAAGAAGACTGGATACTGGAATAGTGAAGTAGCAAACTTCTCTTCTTCTTTCTCTCTATAGCTTCTCTCTCTATAGTTTCTCTCTCTATAATTGCTCTTGTGAGTCTTAGTGAATTGGTGAGAATGAAAGAAGAATGAGCTTCTATTTATAGGAAAATATAGTTTCGATAATTGCACGTTTTGGGGCTCAAAATATTACAGTATAATACCTTCATCTATTCCTCCATTTTTAATTTAGTCCTACAAGTATTATCATACTTGCACCACCTCCCCTAATTGTAAGACCCCAACTTTTATGAATAAAGAATAATTTTCTCGAAATATATTTTTGAATATTATGGTGTGGATTTGATATAATGTTATAGTTGTGGGTAATATTTACAAATTTTGCAAAGTAAGCAAGTGGTTATATAATATTCGATTGGTCGGGGAATATTCATTTTAACAGGGAATATTTGTACAATGGCACAATCATTGGTGGACCCCACAACGAAAGTATTGTCGTAGATAGAAAATGACAGAATTATCTTTTTATAAAAATAACAGCGAAAGTGTTACCGTTAAACTGTTGAACTACCCGGTAGTAAAAAGTACGATGTCGCATGCATTTGCGTAGTAGCCATACCAGTATTGATTATTGATGTTTACGTGAGAAGTCACTCAGTTATACTCAATTATTGCTACAGTAATTGTTGCACCATATCTCTCATATTATTGATTCAATTATTATCACAGTATCATCTGCATAATATTTATTATTATTAAATCAATAATTGAGACGGCAAAGTTATTCATATTATTATTTGCAATTTTGATCTAGAAGTTCTGTCAAGGAGAGGTTTGGTCACCTAATTGCGCGCCAATAATGAGAAATCCTTATCGGAAAGCCCCCTCTTTCCTGGGAACGACCTGGTTGTTAAATATTGTGAATTATAATATTAATGATGAATAAGTTTGTGTTGGTTAAAGATGAAATGGATAGTTCCATTGGGTTGGAATTATTAGTGTTAGTGAAAATCGACATTATTTTCGATAATAATTGATGTCTGGAGGTTCTGTTGACCAATCGGGTAATTAACCGGATACATGAGCAATTAATTGCTATTAATTCACATGATTATAACTATTTGTTTACATCTGTGTACTATTGATTCATATTCTTGTACTATTAGGGGAGGTGGTGCAAGATTGATAATACTTGAATGACTAAGTTAAAAATGGAGGTATAGTTGAAGGTACTATACTGTAATCAATTTTTTCACATGATTATACTATTAAGTCACATGAATGAACTATTAATTCACATTATTTACTATTAGGGGAGGTGGTGCAAGTTTGATAATACTTGCAGGACTATATTAAAAATGAAGAAAAAGGGGAAGGTATTATACTGTAATATTTTGAGCCCCAAAACGTGCAATTATCAAAACTATATTTTCCTATAAATAGAAGGTCATTCTTCCTTCATTTCTCACCAATTCACTAAAGCTACAGAGCAATTATTATAGAGAGAAATTATAGAGAGAAAGAAGAAGAGAAGTCTCGCTACCTCACTATTTCAATTATCCGGTCTTATTCTAAGGTAAGGGTATTATTCTTTCGTATTCATGAAGAGAGTTATTTTCTTTCAATACTCGTAAGGGTTGTTATTCCATTATTTATTATTATGTTGGAATAACTTTTCTACATCAATACCGCATACATGGTTAAATTCTTATGTTATTTCATTCTTTATTATTACATTGGAATAACTCATGCATACGGCCTATCGCATGCACGGTGAATTTCATTTGTTATTCCATTCTTTATTATTACATTGGAATATCATTTTGTTTTAAAAAGTTACGCATGACCTGGTACCATTCTTTATTATTACATTTGGAATATCCATGCATGCGGAGTTCGCGTGACACAGTTCCATTCTTTATTATTCTTTTGGAATAACATGTCTGTGCGGATTACGCATGCTTGGTGAATTCTTCTGTTATTCCATTCTTTATTATTCTGTTAGAATAACCTGTCTATGTGGATTACCGCATGCATGGTGAATGATCCTTTGTATTCATTCCTTATTAAATTGTGGAAATGATCTGTCTACGTGGATTATCGCATGGCGGGCAAAAATCTATTTGTGGTTTCATATATTTTATTATACTCAGTTGGTTAAAGTTTTGGCTTCTATACTCCATGAAATTAATGGAATATCCTTGATATTTGCGCTTCATCTAGTATATTTTCATGAAAATATTCTTCTGAGCATTCTTGAATTTTATTCCACAAGGAAGTATCATGTTGACAATTTGGACATTATTGATTTCTGGATAAATTAAAATTATAAATCTTTAAAATTTATCCTTGAACTTGTTTTATTTAATTATAATGTCATTGTCATCATCCTCATGCTTATATTGGGATTAAAGTCATCTTTGGCTTACGTGCATAGATGGACTTGGTATGATTATAACCAGGGATTATTCGGTGTAATCATGACCGTAATGTGATGAATGATGTGGTAAAAGTCCTCACGGGTCTGTAGTTTATTGATGGACAGTTGTTGGTATGATTATGACCAGGGATAATTCGTTATAATCATGACCATTAATGATTACATGAATATCTTTGGTCGTGATGCAGAGATGATTCGATTTTATTTATTAAGCTGAGTCTCAGAGATAAAATTGATGAAAAACTTTTTAAATCATAGAAGATAGTAGATTTTATGCTCTACTTTACTCTTCTAAGGGATTGCTTGTTCCGCTGCAGTTAAACTTGTTGTCTATTATATTCTATCAGTTTAACATTGTTGAAGGCTAATGATAATTTATTCTGCATTATCTTAGTCATAATATTTCTTACTGGGCTAGTTGAGCTCACCCTTTCTTTCACAGTTCTCTTCAGGAAATGAGAATATAGTCGGGACTAGTCGGGGAACGGAGTGACGGTCCAGATGATAGCATTAGTAGTCCGCATTATTCTATTAAATAATGTGACAATAAATGTATTGAGGACTCCATTGAGTGTGGATATTGTCTAGATAACAATATTCTTATTAAAACTCTTAGATTATGTTTTGTCGTATTTTACACGATTGTTGTATAATTAAGTTGTATTTGAATTTTGTACCATGTATTTGGCGACTCAAGATGGGTGATGTATACCTGTTTTGGGGGCGTCACAGTTGGTATCAAAGCTTAGGGATATGATCCCTAGCCGAGATGTGAGACAAGAACTAGGAGGGGAGATACAGGGAATTCCTTCGCTAGTATGACCTACCTAAGTTTATTTGGTATTTATTTGGTCGGTCAGAGTATAAGGATAATATGTGACATGTCAATTAACCCTTGTTTTATGGCAGTATTTGAAAATGGCATCCAAAAATGTTGAGATAAGCAATGAAGCACATGAGACCCTTTAGTCAACAACGATCAATACCCAAGATAATGTCCATCGGGATGGCAATAATCCTCAAGAAAACAACAACACTGACCAAATGATGAACGATGGAATGTTTAGAGGCTTTATGCAATTCATGCAACATCAGGCGAGAGCGGCTCCTGTCCAAAATATAGGTGGAAACATTGGAAACTCTCGGACGGTCACCGCTAAACAGTTCAATGAGCTGGGATCACCGGAGTTTATTGGAGAGCCAAAACCACTTAAGGCAGAGACGTGGATAAAGCAGATCACCAAGATATTTGATGTCTTGGGATGGCCATCATACACCATTGAAAGGACTAGTTGGAGGGTTTGCATAGACTATATGAAGTTGAATAAGGCAACCCGCAAAGATCACTTTCCTTTGCCCTTTATCGATCAGATGTTGGACAGATTAGAGGGACACGAGTACTACTGCTTATTGGATTGATATTCGGGTTATAATCTGATCGTCATCGCTCTTAAAGATCAAGAGAAGACTACTTGCATGTGCCCATACGCCACATTCTCATTCAGGAGAATGTCGTTCGGCTTGTGTAATGCACCCGCTACCTTCCAACGGTGTATGATGTCCATTTTCTCGGACATTGTGGAGAAAAATGTGGAAGTCATCATGGACGATTTTTTTGTCTATGGGGATGATTTTGATGCTTGTCTAGATAATTTGGTGATGGTTTTACAGAGATGCACATACACGAATTTGGTCCTTAACTGGGAAAAATGCCACTTCATGGTTGAAGAATGCATAATTTTGGGGCACAAGGTCTCGGCTCAAGGATTAGAGGTTGATAAAGCGAATCTAAAAACGATTGAAAAGAGTTCAGTTAAGGGAATTCAAAGTTTTTTGGGATATGTTGGGTTCTATAGGAGATTTATAAAGGACTTCTCTAAAATTGCAAAACCTTTGTGCAGTCTTTTAGAGAAGGATTTGGTTTTTAAGTTTGATGAGGAGTGTAAATTGGCATTCGAGCTATTGAAGAAGAAATTGACTATAAATCCAGTAATCGTCGCAACGGATTGGAATATGGCCTTCGAGTTAATGTGTGATGCGAGCGACTATGAGGTTGAGGTTGTTTTGGGTCAACGCCGAGAGAAGGTATTCTATGCCATATATTATGCAAGTAAGACACTCACGGAGACTTAAATGAACTACACAACTACGAAAAAAGAATTACGTGCAGTGGTATATGCGTTCGATAAATTTCGGGAATACTTGATCGGGACAAAGGTAGTAGTTTATACAGATCACTCGGCTATTCGGTACTTAATTTCAAAAAAAAAAATGCTAAGCCACGCCTTATCAAATGGATTCTCCTTTTACAAGAATTTGATTTGGAAATAAAGGATAGAAAGGGGACGGAGAATCAAGTTGCAGATCATTTATCTAGGCTGGAAAATCAGGGTAAAAAGGAAGAAGACAAGTGTTTAATCAATGAGTCATTCCCGGATGAGCAGCTATTTGGGATCAATCTGAGAATTTCCATGGCACGGACTTTCGTGAATTATCTAGTGAGCAACATTCTTCCCCCTGATCTCATGACGTTAAGTGGTATATGTGGGATGATCCTTACTTATTCAAACAATGCGCCGACAAGATGATTAGAAGGTGTGTGCCCTACAGTGAAGTGAAGAACATACTGCATGAATGTCACTCTGCATATGGGAGACACTATGGTAGTGAGTGAACAGCGGCAAAAATACTCCAAGCTGGGTTTTATTGGCCTACACTATTTAAGGACACCCACCAGTTTGTTAAAATTTGTGATAAATATCAAAGGGTGGGCAACATATAGGAAAGGAATGAGATTCCACTACAAACGATCTTGGAAGTTAAAATTTTTGACGTTTGGGGCATTGATTTTATGGGGCCATTTCCTTCATCATTCAGTATTCAGTCTTGTGAGAACCCAGATTTTATGAATAAAGATTTAATTTTCTCGAAATATTTTTTTTAATATTATGGTGTGGATTTGATAGAATGTTATAGTTGTGGGTAATATTTATAAAATTTGCAAAGTACGCAAGTTGTTATATAATATTTTTTTGTCGGGGAATATCCGTACGACAGTACAATCATTGGTGGACCCAGCAACAGAATTATTGTCGGATGGAGAAAATGACAAAAATATTTTTATGAGAATAACGGCGGAAGTTTTACCGTTAAAACTGTTGAACTACTCGGCAGTAAAAGTACAGTAATACGCGTAGTTGCATAGTAGCACACAGTATTGATTATTGATGTTTATGTGATAAGTCACTCAGTTTTGTTTTATTGGTATTATTAATGTAATAAAATAGAATACTTTTATAAAGTTATTCTATAAATAGAATATATTATATTCAATTATGCATAGTGTTGCATAGTGTCTGCATAGTATTTTGCAGAGTAAAATCTTTTTGTATAAAACAAAATACTTTTATAAAGTTATTCTATAAATAGAATATATTATATTCTATTATGCATAGTGTTGCATAATGTATGCGTATAGTGTTTTGTATAGTAAAATCTTTTTATATAAAGCAGAATACTTTTATAAAGTTATCTCGTTTTATTAAACAATAATTAGAATATATTATATTTTATTATGCATAGTGTTTGCATAGTCAAATCTTTTATAAAGTTATTCGTTTTATTAGATTATAAATAGAATATATTATATTTTATTTAAAAGATTTTGCTTTAAATATGGACCGTCAGATTAAAGTAAATCAATCTGGATCGTTCATGAGTTAGTTACTATGCAGTCCATTCTTCTATAAATAGAAGCTCATTCCTTCATTATTTCTTACGAATTCATTGAAACTCTAGAAAGAGAAACTATATAGAGAAAGAAGAAAAGTGTTTCACTACTTCACTACTTCTATATCCAGTACTCTTCTTTCTAAGGTAAGGGATATTATTTGTTGTACTCGTAAGGGGTATTATTTCTTTCTTATTCATGAAGAGAACTTCTGTTATTCCATTCTTTATTATTACATTGGAATAACTCAGTATCATGGGCTACCCTATACTTGGTGAAATTCTTCTGTTATTCTATTCTTTATATTTTTGTTGGAATAACATGTCTACGCGAAGTACCGCATACATGGTGAAATTCTTCTAATATTCCGTTCTTTATTATTATGTCGAAATATCCTGTCTGTGCATTTACGCCGGACCTGGTTCCATTATTTATTATTCGCCGGAATATCACATGCATGCGTTTATGGGACCGCTCCATTATTTATTATTACGTCAAAATATCACATGCATGCGTTTTCAGGACTGGTTCCATTATTTATTATTCATTGGAATAACTTTGTCGGTCTTGGTTTATCTCATGCATGGTGAATTCTTTTGTTATTCCATTCTTTATTATTCTGTTGGAATAACATGTCTATATGGATTGCCACATGCATGGTTAATGACCCTTCGTATTCATTTCTTATTAAATTGTAGAAATGTGCTGTCTACGTGGATTACCGAATGGCGGGTGAAAATCCATTGCAGTTTCATATATTCTATGATACTCTTTTGGTTAAAGTTTTGGCATCTATACTCCATGAAATTAGTGGAATATCCTTGATATTTGCGCTTCATCCAGTATCTTTTCATGGAAATATTCTTCTGAGCATTCTTGAATTTTACTCCACAAAGCAGTATCATGTTGACAATTTGGACGTTATTGGTTCCTGGATAAATTAATTCTTGAACTTGTTTTATTGAATTATTATGTCATTGTCATCATCCTCATGTTTATATTATGTTGAAAGTCATCTATGGCCTGTAGTGCATAGATGGACTTGGTATGATTATGACCAGGAATTATTCGGTATAATCATGACCGTAATGTTACGAATGATGTGCAAAAAGTCCTTATTGGCCCGTAGTGCATAGATGGACAGTTTTTGGTATGATTATGGCTATGGATTCTCTTTGGCCAAGGGTGTAAAGATGAATTATTTTATGGCATGATCAGAACCGTTGATGAAAACACAATTATCTTTGGCCCGTAGTGCATGGATAATTCGTGGTCATGATACTAAAGAATATCCTTGGCTTGTAGTGCAGGGATGATTTGTTGATGTGGATTATTTATTAAGCTGAGTCTTAGCGATTATAGAGATGAAAAACCTTTTAAATCATAGAAGATAGTAGATTTTATTATCTACTTAACTCTTCTAATGGATTGCTTGTTCCGCTATAGTTAAACTTGATGTTTGTTATATTGTATCAGTTTAACACTGTTGAAGGCTAACGATAAATTCTTCTGCATTATCTTAGTCATAATATTTCTTACTGGGCTAGTTGAGCTCACCCTTTCTTTTACTGTTCTCTTCAGGAAATGAGAACGTAGCAGGGACTAGTCGAGGAACAGAGTGATGGTCCTAGATGGTGCATTAGTAGTCCTCACTATTCTGTGAAATAGTGTGATGATAAATGTAATGAGGACCCCATTGAGTTTGTTTATTGTATAGATGACAATATTTGTATTCAAACTCATACTTTATGTTTTGTCGTATTGTACACAACAGTTGTATTATTAAGTTGTATTTAAATTCTGTACCATGTATCTGGCGACTCAAGATGGGCGATGTATACCTAATTTTGGGGGCGTCACAGTTGGTATCAAAGCTTAGGGATATGATCCCTAGCTGAGATGTGAGACAAGAACTAGGAGGGGAGAGATGGGGAATTCCTTCGCTAGTATGACCAACCTAAGTTTTTTGGTATTTAATTGGTCGGTCATAGTATAGGGATAATATGTGATATGTTAATTAACCCTTGTTTTGTGACAGTGTTTGAAAATGGCATATAAAAATGTTGAGATAAGCAATGAAGCACATGAGACTGTTGAGTTAGCTCAACCAAAAGGTAACGACCAACAACACGATAATAATCATACCGGTGGCAACGGCCATCGGAACAATGATAACCATCGTGGGGGAAATTATCATGCCAAGAATGGTAACCACTTCGGTGGTAATCATGGCCAAGATAATAGAAGTGGAAATTTCAAGAAAAGAAGGTCATTTAGATCGATTTTGTCGTATAGTGAAGTCAAGTTCAGCTGGGACGGTGGTACCAAAGGCGGATACGGACAAAACAAAGTCGGTGGTTTCAAGAAGAGCGTTTTTCGTGACTTCTCAAAAAAAAACGAGTGACCCGAACGAAGTTAGCACGGGTTAGTTAATTATAAATTCTTGCGAAGTCTATACCTTATTAGATACCGGTTCTACCCATTCTTTTATCTCTCTTGCTTGCGCTCAACATTTAAATTTGACTTCAGAGAAATTAGACTTTGACTTATTGGTTGAAACTTCGATAGTAGAAACCTTCGTTACCTCCATTATTTATAAATCTTGTTTAATTCGAATTGACACTTTCACGTTACGTGTTAATCTTGTCTCTTTGAAAATACTTGCCTTTGATGCGATTTTAGGAATCGATTGGTTAACTACTCATCATGCTTTTCATAAGGTTGTTAGCATTCATATTCCTAACCAACCTGTTATGCGAATTCAAGCAACCAAACCACTAAAGTCAATCATTGTCATATCAAGCCATAAGTAAAGAGCCCTGATCCTTTCGTTGTTGACTTCCTTGTGTGGAATGCACCGAAGCCAGACTTTCTGTAGGCGACGTCGTGAATGACGATGGCAAGTTGATAGGTATCAATGTGACGTACTATCCAAGTCCTGGATGAGGGTCACAGTTTTGAATGATATTTCTATTGTTAATAAATTTCCTGACGTATTCTTGAAGACTTCTTAGCCTACCCCTAGACTGTGAAATTGAATTTTGTATTGACCCCAGTACAAAATCCATTTCTAAAACCCTCAAATATTTCTTCAACTAAAATGAATGTAGCATGCGCCAAAGACATTGGCTCGAGCTGTTGAAGATTACGATCGTACCATGCAATATCATCGTGGAAGTGCGAACGTGGTAGCTGACGCGTTGAGTAGAAGATCGTATGCGGTTACAAGTGCGAATATATGAACCCACGTGAAGATAACGAATATACGAGTAGAATCGACTTTAATTGATAAAGTTAAAGCCGCACAAGCTACATACTCAGAGCTGATGAATGTGAAGAAGAAGGTTCAAGAGGGCGTTATTCTAGAAGCAAGAATTGATGAAGAGAGGAAATCTCAACCCTCGATTTAATTGGCCCATTTAAAATCCTCGATCGAGTAGGAACTGTGGCTTATAGACTCGTTTTACAACCAAGTATGTCGCGTGTTCATAACGTTTTTAATGTATCGATGTTACGTAAAAATGTGGACGACCCAAACCACAATATTAATTTAAAACCGGACGAGATAGCAAAAGATTTAACGTATGAGGAGATACGTGTTAACATCTTGGATAAGAAGGATTATATTCGACGCTCAAAGGTTATTCCTCAAGAATTAGAATCTGAAATGAAGTCAAGGTATCCTCACCTCTTCGGCATACCAGGTACGTACGTAAATTTCGAGGGCGAAATTTCATAAGGAGGGGAGATTGTGAGACCCTAGATTTTATGAATAAAGATTTAATTTTCTCAAAATATTTTTTTTAATATTATTGTGTGGATTTGATAGAATGTTATAGTTGTGGGTAATATTTATAAATTTTACAAAGTACGCAAGTTGTTATATAATATTCTTTTTGTCGGGGAATATCCGTACGACGGTACAATCATTGGTGGACCCCGCAACGGAATTATTGTCAGATGGAGAAAACGACAAAAATATTTTTATGAGAATAATCTACGAAGTTTTACGAATTAAACCGTTGAACTACTTCCTAGTAGTAAAAAAAGCGATGTCTGGCGTGCTTGCATTAGCACACGGTATTGATTATTGATGTTTACGTGATAAGTCACTCAGTTTTGTTTCATTGGTATTATTAATGTAATAAAACAGAATACTTTTATAAAGTTATTCTATAAATAGAATATATTATATTCTATTATGCATAGTGTTGCATAGTGTATCGCATAGTATTTTGCATAGTAAAATCTTTTTGTATAAAATGTAATACTTTTATAAAGTTATTCTATAAATAGAATATATTATATTCTATTATGCATAGTGTTGCATAGTATGTAAGATAGTGTTTTATATATAGTAAATCTTTTTATATAAAACAAAATACTTTTATAAAGTTATTCGTTTTATTAGATTATAAATAGAATATATTATATTTTTTTAAAAAGATTTTGCTTTAAATATGGACTGTCAGATTAAAGTAAATCAATCTGGACCTTTCATGAGTTAGTTACTATGCAATCCATTCTTCTATAAATAGAAGCTCATTCCTTCATTATTTCTTACGAATTCACTAAAACTCTAGAGAGAGAAACTATAGAGAGAAAGAAGAAAAGTGTTCTGCTACTTCACTACTTCTATATCCAGTACTCTTCTTTCTAAGGTAAGGGATATTATTTGTTGTACTCGTAAGGGGTATTATTTCTTTCTTATTCATAAAAAGATCTTCTGTTATTCCATTCTTTATTATTATGTTGGAATAACCTGTATACGCAGGCTACCCTATACTTGGTGAAATTCTTCTGTTATTCCATTCTTTATATTTGTGTTGGAATAACATGTCTATGCGAAGTACTACATACATGGTAAAATTCTTCTGTTATTCCATTATTTATATTTATGTTCGAATAACCTGTTTATGCAAAGTACAGCATACATTGTTAAATTCTTCTAATATTCCGTTCTTTATTATTCATTGGAATATCTCGTCGTACATTTATTCTGTGGGACTGGTTCCATTATTTATTATTCTTTGAATATCCTCGTCGTGTGTTTACACACGGACTGGTTCCATTATTTATTATTATTCATTTAATAATATCACATGCAGCGTTCTTTGGGACTGGTTCCATTATTTATTATTCGCCGAATATCCGTCACAAAGCGTTTTCATGGGACTGGGTTCCATTATTTATTATTCTGTTAGAATAACCTGTCTGTGCGGTTTATCGAATGCATGGTGAATTCTTATGTTATTCCATTCTTTATTATTCTGTTGGAATAACCTTTCTATGTGAATTGCCACATGCATGGTGAATGACCCTTCGTATTCATTTATTATTAAATTGTGGAAATGAGCTGTTTACGTGGATTACCGCATGGGCGGGTGAAAATCCATTGTAGATTTCATATATTCTATGATACTCTTTTGGTTAAAGTTTTGGCTTCTATACTCCATGAAATTAGTGGAATATCCTTGATATTTGCGCTTCATCCAGTATCTTTTCATGGAAATATTCTTCTGAGCATTCTTGAATTTTACTCCACAAAGCAGTATCATGTTGACAATTTGGAAGTTATTGGTTCCTGGAAAAATTAATTCTTGAACTTGTTTTATTGAATTATTATGTCATTGTCATCATCCTCATGTTTATATTATGTTGAAAGTCATCTATATGGCACATGTAGTGCATAGATGGACTTGGTATGATTATGACCAAGGATGATTATTACGTATAATCATGACCGTAATGTTACAAATGATGTGGAAAAAGTCCTCATTGGCCCGTAGTGCATTGATGGACAGTTTTTGGTATGATTATGGCTATGGATTCTCTTCGGTCAAGGGTGTAAAGATGAATTTTTTTTATGGCATGATCAGAACCGTTGATGAAAACACGATTATCTTTGGCCAGTAGTGCATGGATAATTCGTGGTCGTGATACTAAAGAATATCCTTGGCTCGTAGTGCGTGGATGATTTGATGATGTGGATTATTTATAAGTCGAGACTCAATGATAAAAGTGATGAAAAACCTTTTAAATAATAGAATATGGTAGATTTTATTCTCTACTTGACTCTTCTAATGGATTGCTTGTTCATTGCAGCTTAAACTTGATGTTTGTTATATTGTATCGTTTAACATTATTCAAGGCTAACAATAAATTATTCGGCATTATCTTAGTCATAATATTTCTTGCTGGGCTAGTTGAGCTCACCCTTTCTTTTACTGTTCTCTTCAGGAAATGAGAACGTAGCAGGGACAAGTCGGAGCAATGAGTGATGGTCCTAGATGGTGCATTAGTAGTCCTCACTATTTCGTGAAATAGTGTGATGATAAATGTAATGAGGACCCCATTGAGTTTGTATATTGTCTAGATGACAATATTTGTATTCAAACTCACAGTTTATGTTTTGTCGTATTGTACACGACAGTTGTATTATTAAGTTGTATTTGAATTCTGTACCATGTATCTGGCGACTCAAGATGGGTGATGTATACCTAATTTTTGGGGCATCACAAGTATATTTTGCTTATAGTTGACTTGTATCAAAATGGGTTGAAGTCGTAGCATTCCCAACTAATGATGCCGAAGTGGTTCTAAAATTCCTGTAGAAGAATATCTTTACGAGATTTTGCACGCCAAGAGCTATTATAAGTGATGAAGGTAGTCACTTCGGCAAAAAATTGTTTACTGCTCTCTTGGCAAAGTATGGGGTCAACCATCAGGTAGCTACATCATATCATCCCCAAACAAGTGGGCAAGCTGAGGTTTCAATCAGGGAGGTGAAGAGAATTTTGGAGAAGGTAGTGAATCCGAATCGAAACAATTGGTCTCTTCGATTGGATGATGCACTATGGGCCTACTGAACTGCGTACAAAACACTAATAGGTATGTCACCATATCAATTGGTCTATGGGAAAGCATGTCACCTGCCTGTGGAGTTACAACACAAAGCATACTGGGCGATTCAGAAATTAAACTTTGATCAAGCAGCTGTAGGTGAAAAGTGACTACTTCAGTTAAATGAGCTCAATGAATTCCGAATTCAAGCTTACGAGAACTCTAAGTTATACAAAGAAAAAGTCAAGAAATGGCACGACAAGAAAATCATTCAAAGAACGTTCGAGCCGGGGTAATCAAACCTATTGTTCAACTCACGGTTGAGGTTGTTCCCAGCAAGCTTAAGTCAAGATGGTCGGGACCATTCACCATCAAAAGAGTTTTCTCACATGGCACCGTTGAACTCTACAGTAGAAACCCATTAGAGACTTTCAAGGTCAAAGGTCAACGGTTGAAGCATTATTGGGGTGGCAAATCTAACATGGATGTCATTTCAATCACATTATCCGACGTACCATAAACAAGGAGTAGTCAGGCTGAACGACTTAAAATCAAGCGCTAATTGGGAGGCAACCCAATCATCTTTTTATTTTTCATATTTTTATCCGTGCTATTTAGATCATAGTTTAGAATAATAATTAGGAAATAGTAATTTCATTGTGTAGTTATTTAGTTGTATTGTTCTAGATAATCTAATCTCTCATGCTTAATTTGTACTAGATCTAATGAGACTTATGTCAGATAAATGCAGGGTAATGAAGGTGCTAATAGATGTATTAAGGAGCAAAGAGTAGCATTAAGAAAGTACCAATAAGCACAAAGGACCCAGTTAACATAACCCACCCCGTAAGGGCCCCTTATAATACAAACCCTTCACGGGCGAGGTTCTCACCAAATAACTTATTAAGAAGCATGCCCACAGAGCGGGACTTTAGATATTTACCTTCCCGAGGCTGGGTCCTAGAATTCGGCGAGGGCTTGATTTCCGGCAAATTCTTACTCCCACTCTTCCTTTGTGCCCACTACTTCTTCTTCATCATCATCAATTCGAACCCCACTCCCACACATCTTCAACCCACGTCTTGGAAATTACAACTCCATCACCCCACTTCATTAACTCAATTACCCACTAACCCATTACTTCACACCACAACCTTGCTCACTCCTACCATCTCTATAAATTCTCACCCTCACAACCCAAGTTCATCACATACATTCACTTCAAACTCAGAAAGCTACGAATTAGGGTTATTCAAGAGGGAATTCATATTGCACTTGAGAGTGAATCACTTATCTTCAATTTCCTCATATTCTATCACCATAATTGCCACAAAATCATCAAGTTTGGGGAAAGAAAATCGCAGCACACCAAGTGTTCGACAGATTGTGTGAGTGAAGTTTGGGGGGATAATACTTGTGTGAAGATTTCCTAAATTCAATGGCATCTAAACCAACTTCAAAGAGGCAACGGTGAGAGAGTTCCGGCACCACGCCACCATCATGAACCTTCCACCGACGTAAATTCAAAAGTGCCACCGCCGACGACTGTTACGACTATATGGTGACTAAAGCACTTACACCGGAGCGGGGGTTAACACCAGATCATGTCGACGGTGAAATGATGCAACAAATTTATTAGAAAAGGTGGAACAAGTTTATTAAGGAACCCGAGGCCACTATTATAAGTGTGGTCAAAGAATTTTATGCTAACGCTGACGACAAGGCCCCTTTCAACGCTTTTGTGAGGGGTAGATTGGTTTCGTTCAGTGCCGATGCCATCAACACTTATTACTAGTTACGAGTGCCGAGAAACTGCCAGTATGCTCACTTACGTGATTTCGATCCCGACTTTGAGGCTATTCTCAAAGAAATGACTAAGCCAGGAATAACATGGATCAAGGGTCGGAAAGGAGGCACGATTTTTCACAGCAAAGTTCTCTCAGCAAGTATAGGAAGATATGGTACACATTCTTGTGTGCCAGGTTATTTCTGTCCATACACACATCGGACGTGACCAAAGAAAAGGCACTACTTTTATATGCAATTGTGCAAGATTTCATCATCGACATCGGGGCCATAATCTGTTTTTTAATTCGTCGATGCTTACGAGGAAATTTCTCGGGGGGCTTGCCACACCCATCACTCATTTGTGGGTTGTGTTGCCAAGCGGGTGTTAGATGGTTCGATGATGAACCCACTCAGATGTTGCTTCAACTACTAGATTCCAGAATGATTGCGCAGTATGCGGTGTGGGCCGGAGGTGATTCACATTCTAGAGGGTTAGGCTTTATATTTCCATCAGCTTCAGAGGACGAAGCTGACACTGAAG
This sequence comes from Panax quinquefolius, assembly GCA_020205615.1. Taxonomy (NCBI): domain Eukaryota; kingdom Viridiplantae; phylum Streptophyta; class Magnoliopsida; order Apiales; family Araliaceae; genus Panax; species Panax quinquefolius. The sequence continues at coordinate 72,609,669 of CM035160.1, read as the reverse complement.
ACACCTCAGATGATGAAGATGCGACGATGGGAGAGTAAGGAGCAGAGGCGGAACCACCATCTGATGCCATATCTAGCCCTCAATTTCTTGCATTTCAATGGCAATAGGATGAGCACAACAAGGAATCATGACGGGAGATGTGGTGACTCGCAGCGAGGCAAGACCACATGTTTGAAGTTATGAATACGTCTTTCGCTTCATTCAATGCGACGCTCCAGAGCTTCAAACCAACTGCCCAATTCCCGTACCAGTAGCCATCTCATATGCCAAGGTTTCTACCAAGTGACTCTGAGGAGGAAGATCAACCACCACCACCCCAGACTTAGGCGATTACAGGGAAGTTCTCACACATTTTATTGCGTTATCCATACAATGAGGACATTGTAATTTTCAAGTTTGGGGGATTTAGTTAATTTTATGTTTGCATAATGTCATTAGTTAGGTTCACATTTGTTATTGCATGTTTATTTTTAGGAGTTTTACATGTTTGCATTCATAGTGTCACGTAGTTGCATAGTAGCTTAGGTACATAAATAGTTTAGTTTATTTTTGTTATTTCTGCATTATGTTATGTTATGTTTGACATATAAAAAAAAATTAGTTAAAATTGTGTTGTTTTACATATGTCCAATAGTCATCGTAGTTCATGTTTATGTTGGCCAATGAAGAGATTGGGATTGAGTAGATAAATACAGTACCCAGTTTTAGAACTATGATGTAATTTTGAGTTATGAATTGAATCCTGAGCATGTTTGAAACTGGTATAAAAATGGTAGTTATTAATAACATATGTGTCGACTGAATAGTTTAAATTGATACATAAATAGTTTCTACAGGATAATGCTAGTGTAAATAAGAAAATGACAAGAATAAGAGGTGAAGACGAAAAATTAAGCAAGAACCTAAGTTTAGGGGAAAAAGTGGGGTATATAAGCTTCAGAAAAAGAAAAAGAAAAGAATATCTAGTTGAGTCTTGTGGTGGGTTGAGAAGAAATACTCCCCATAAACACAGGCGTGAGATGGAGCGTAAAACACACTCACCAACCATATCTAAAAAAAATAAATAAATAAATAGAAGAAAAGATGGGAAATAAGAGCAAAGAGCCCCCGTGATTGAAAAAGAAAGCATGAATACCCTATTTGGACCCCTAATTTTGGTGAATGTTGATTTTAGTTGGAACTCATCTATTTTTGAAATTTTTGAGTTTGCATTGTTAAATTCCTGATAAGAGATCAGTTATGTATTGAATTTGAATCAGTATCAGTTAGCATAGATGTTGATCACACGCACACTATATCAGTGATGACGGTCTAAGATTCGAGGATTGATAAGAAGTTATTGATTGGTTTTAATATGAAGTGTTGTAGGGTTTGTTTGATTTTTCTAAGGCCGAAGGAAAAATCTTGATTCTATGATACTATTGGATTCGTAAACATATAGATTAGTTACATTACGTATCATTGCATGGCATTGTGTAGCATGTTAGTTTATTTTGTGCTCGAGTACTAGCACGTTTTAAGTTTGAGGGATTTTGATAAGTGGGTTTTATACCTCGCGAATCGGTTCCTAATTCAAGCTTAATCGATGTTAATTCCTTGCGTTTATATTTTTTTTACGTGTTTTGTGTTATTTTATTATGTAGGTATGGTGGTGTTGCATTTGATCAAAAAGGGTGGAGTTATGGTACATTGTGGCATACAAATGGGCTAAACTGAACATCAGGAGAAATAGCCTACCACCGCCGGGGCAGACTTCTTTATGCTTAATACCCTAGGGTATGGGGTCTTCAATTCAGTTGACAGAGCCTAACTTCGCCGGAATGGCGTTTTCAAGTTTATACCACCGTAAGGGCAAGGGGCAGTAGTCCGGGCGATCCTTTGTTGATTCAAACACTGCTAAAGTGTGGGCTTAGATGATTGTATGGCTTTGGGACTCTTAATGGTAGGGGATTGCAACCAGAATTCATATGTTGGATATATATTGAACATAAAACAACAAGATCATCATCGCGCAAGGCAATTAACAAAGATTAAGGAAAGGATTTCATATCAAGCATTGAAGTGAAGATTTTGAAGGAACGTTCATATCGATTGCGGATTAAGGCTAAAGTGAAGGGTGTTCTGCATTATTCTTCTTCTTTAGTTTATATTTTTAATTGAAAGGATGATATCTTTAATTTATTCAATTATTATTTCATTTATGATGAACTAAGTACTTTTTAGGCTTAAGACGGATCTTTAAGTGGAACGATGATTGTGTAACTTTGATTTTCAGTTTAATAAGTTATTATCCAGTTTATCTATATTAATTTGAGCTTGAATTTATGAATTGACTGATCAACGATTCTTTGTGGACTTGTATGAACTCGAGAGATGAAATACGAGCCTAGACTTAGTTAATATAGCATGAGTTCTTGAATTTTTGGATGAACAAAATCTTGATGAATGTTAGGGTAGAGATATGCTTGACATCGCATGTAATCGGAATAAAGAACTTAAACTTAAACCTTCTTTAATTGTAATTCATATAGAGTTATAGTGAGTTAGTTGATTAAGGTGTTTAACTTGATTCTATCTAATTTGTGGATTTGAGTTAATACGGTATTAGTACAACGAGAGGTAGCTAGGTCAACATACGTGTTCTTGATTAATAAACTGGGATAGTGAGTTAAATTGGAATAAAGGTTTAATAATCAGAGTGATACTTAGAGTGAAGTCGAAAGCCTAATTCTCCAATATTTGTTTGAAAATTTTAGTTTTTAGGGTTTGGTGATAGTTTAGTGATTTTAATATTTTTAATACTTTTAGTTACAAACTGAAAATTGATTAGTTTAATAAAATTAGGATTAATAGGAAATTGTTAATTGTGAGGGTTAATTTATTATTACAGTCTCTGTGGGAACGATACTCTACTTACTATTATAGTACTTGTTGACCACGTATACTTGCGTGTTGTGCGTAATTATATTTTACCCAACAATTATCTCCAATCGAGAATTATATTTCAACCATCTCTAGATTATATAGGTAGTGCTCATATATATAATCAAGAAGTGCATGTGCACAACCCCGCCTCTTATGATAACACGAAGTAAATCATCATTAGACATCTTGTATGATAGTGGCAAAACACCCTTCCAAAGTTGGGTTCACCTCACCTTATTCGGTTCACCAAAATCAACGGTTAAGATGACATATAAAATATGACACACTTATCTAAAATTCTCAATAAAAAAATTTCTATCCTATTTTAGGGGAAATCTCAATGCCTATAGACCATCGTTTCTATTCCCTCGGTTCCCCCGCCCCGCCTTCGACCCAAAGCTACACTCTTATTACCCGAAAAGGAATTGTGAAGCAAAAGGGTGAGCACAACTAACCCAGTAAAGAATATCATGACTAAAGATAATTAAATTATCAATAACCTTTGTCAGTAATAAATCAGAGATTTAGAACATCAAGTTATGCTAGACTTCAAATTTTTTGACATCAAGCTAATTACGCACTATGTGCTGTTGAAAAGGAATTTTTATTCTCAACTCCTGGTCACCATTGCGTATCAGTGGACCTCAGCCACCGACACATCGTTACCTGTTGAGATGATAAAACTGAATTGCAACGATTTTTGAATAGTTTAAAGTATAGTCTATGCTACTTGTTTCGGCTAGACGATAATGATTTGAAATATCAAAATATATTTTTATTTATCACTTATGTACTATGTAACTTGGTGCAGAGATGATAAAAAAGTTGATGGAGTTGTAAATACAGGAATACTTAGTGTTGAATTTGATCTATAATCGTTGTTCCACTATGGTATGATGTGTTATGACAAAGTCACTCGATGACGGGATCCTCAAATGGGCTATTAATCCAGTACGGCATCGTGACGTCATTTTTCAAACTACTTTTAAAATTATAATTTGCCAACGGGGTTTGGCTATACCTAAATATTTCGATTGAATTCAATTATTGATATGAGTCTAAGCTATTTGATTTGGCTAGACCAACGTTTATGAAAATCCTAAGCGTTCTTTGAAAATTTTCCCGAACCAAATTGTTTTGGTGTGGATTTCGCTAAAGACCGAGTAAAAAAAATAATTGTGCGCCTAAAATGAGCGGTGGGATAGAAACGAACTGGGAAAAATTGTTCCAACCAAATAAAGATCGAGCATATCAAAGTTAATTACCATATGTGTCTGTAAGTATGACGGTTTGCGGATGAATTTCCATAAAATCTTTTCGAAAATGAAAGTTCGTAGTCTATATGACTCCTCAATATAATTTGAATAATTTAACTCTTGTGAGAGATATTATGGGTAGCATGTGATGTTGTGTGTGAAAGGTATAAGGTGTAAGATAAATTTTGGGGACGAAATTTTTAGATGAAGGGGTGAATGTGACAACCCGAGAATTTAGATATTTAGTAAAATCTTAAAATATTGAATATAGGTTAAATAATAAACCTAGACAGAAAATAAGTGTATGGATTTGGCATTTTTGAAGGATTTTTCTGGATTTAAAAATTTTTGTGGTGAATTATTCAGGATTAAGTATATAAGTGTATATGTTCTGTGTGTATGGTCATATATGTGTACAGAATGTGGTTAAGGTTCAAGGGTTGACCAGATAAATTATATCAGTATCCAAACCCTAATATTATATTATGAATATTGACGTTCAGTTAGAAAACCATAACGATTAATAAGAAACCCTAATACCGGTTCTGGAAACCCTAATTTCAGTTCTGAAAATTTGAAACCCTAATTTGGATTACAAAACCCTAATTTAGAACTAAAAGGCTTAAGTGTATTGATTATAAGATTAATTAGGGTAAAGCCTAACGAATTAGTTAGAAAACCCTAATGTTAAATTTGAAACCCTAATTGTTCTGTTAGAAACCTTAATGTACAATTATGAACCTAATTGCTAAATTAGCAATTTTAATTAGGAAATATTAATCCTAATTAGCAAGCTTGAATTATGATTAGAAATCTTAATATAATTAGAAAATCCTAATTATAATTTAGAAATCATAATTTTCCATTTTAAAGCCTAAATTGGAAATCCAATAAAAAAAATTAAACCTTAGGGTTAAACCCTAAAGGTTAAACCATAAGGGTCCAAACCCTAAGGGTTGTAGCAAATGTCAAATGTGCCATTAAAATTTCAAGCCAAAAGACCAATTTGCCCTTGTTGCATTATTTGACATAACTTGTAGATCTTGCCATATTTTGGAGTTGGTGACCTAATAGATCAGCCATGTGACTGAGAATAACACAACTCAGCCATTATATCTCAATCACTTCATTACTTTCATCATATAGATAGATCAAGAGAGAGAAAAGTGTACATTCATACCTCATTTGTTCATAATCACCCAACCAAGTCTCTCTCTCTTTAGACGCGCGAAATATATTAGTAAATCTTCCCCAATCAGGTCCCTACTACTTCCATAACAAATTAGGAACCCCAAATTCAAGATCAAGGCTCAAAATGGTATTAAACCCTAATCTTAGAAATCAGATGATTTCATGTTATTTGTTGTTGTTTATTGTTTAAAGTTGTGTAATAGGATGTTTTTGAGTGATCTGGGTTGTAATAACATAGATCCATAACATCCAAATGCACGAATTTAAAGATTTCAAAAATCTGGAAAAGTTGGAATATATGGTCTGACAAGCTAATGTAAGGGCCTCTAGATTCTTCTATGTTAATGATTTATGGTGTTTGAAGTTGTATGTGTAGTATACCATGTAGACTATGATCTGGAACTGGAAATAGTGTCAGATCATGTCTAGATCTTAAGATATAAGTAGTCAAAAATTGTTGACCGATCACGAAATCGAAGTTTCGGTAACCCAGAAACCCCATTTCGTCGACAAATTTTTTCGAGCCTACGATCTTGCTCATCGTTTGTGTTTTAGTCCATGTAAGTGCTTTAATCTTGTAGTCTGACATGAGGACTACACTTTCAAGCCTTTAGATCACCCAGATCCATAACAGGATCAAAGATATTTTGGGTTAAAAAAGCGTTGACCACCTGCCTTGAGAAGATATTTGGAAAACCCAGTATTTCAAGAAAAAGCGTTCGACATACTTGACCAAATTTCGATCTTTCTTGTGTGATGATGATGTGATGATCTGTTGTTATATAATTCTTCCCTGACATCCCTACTACAAGGCGAAACTCTTAAATCACACGAACTGAGCCCAGAAAGCTAAGATGCAAATATTCAAAATAGGTACCTCGACTGTTCTTCAATTCTAGAAAACCCAAAAATTGAAGAACATGTCTGACAGCGATTTTGAGAGGTTAGATCTCTCAGATATGTTATGTGATGGCCTTGAAACTTGATTGAAGTTTAAGTATTACATGAATATTACAATCTTGAAACTTTAGCAATCCAAAAAACTTAATAACCAAGGATCTAGAACCGGTCAAACCTCTTACCTTGAACACTGACCATGAGTTTCTGGGTTTGGCTCATGAACATGAAGAACACCTATAGCAACAGTTCTATCGCTATAAGCCCCCTTTAGTGACATTTAATTTCGTAAAATCAATTATTTTATTTAATAAATAGAAAAAAATTGTTTTTAATTATTAAAAATTAATATTAAATTACTAAAAAATATTTTAAAGCCTAAAATGGGTTTTTAATTATTTTGAATATATTTCATTAATATTTAATATTTTTAGAATATTAATGGTATTTAATTTATTTAAATCTAATATTAAATAAATTAGTTAAAATGATTTTAATACTTGAAAATTCATGAAAAATTATATTATGGTATAAGAGAATATTTGAAGTTATTTTTAGTGACTTTTAATATTTTGTGAGAAATTTTATTAATTAATTATTATTAATGGTAATTAATTTATTTAATAAATGTATTAAATAAATTGTGGAAAGATAGAATTAATGATTTAAAAATTATATAAAAATGATTTAAGTGTTATAAAAATATTTTAAGTTATAAAATATAACTTTTGATATTTTGTCATGAAAATATTAATATTTTAATATTAATAGAAATTATCTGGATAATGGATTTAAAGGTTTAAAAATCATATAAATATGATTTTAAGGTATTAAAATACTTTAATATATTATAAATAAATTATAATATTATGACATGTATTTCATTAATATTTGATATTAAATAAATATTAACGATAATAGAATATTGTGGTAATTAAATTAGATAAATATGGTATTAATGATTGAAAAATTATGATAAATGATAATAATGATTTAAAAATTATTATGAGACTTGGAAAATTATTTTGATTGATAATATAATTATCTAAGATAATCGTTAAAGTGTTTAGGTAGAGTTTAATTGAACTTAAACTCGATAATTATCCCACTCAGTCAGTCGGGATGTTAGAATTGCAATTAGACCTCTAACTCGTAATTATAAAAGTTTGACTTGAGGTTAGGTTTTACGTGTTTTATAATCGATATGATTATGTGATAACGTGTTTAGGTTATTTTAAATATTGTTATGATATTATTCTAATTTGTAGATCGATATTATTTATATTAGGTATTCAGGAAAAGCTAAATAAATTGCATAACAGTAATCGACCGAACAGGCAATTTTTTCCTTAACTCAACTGCGAGTTGTTTATTCAAATATGCTTGTGGATAATCATTCTTGATTACCATGTCTATGAATTGTTGAATCGCACTAAAGTGAATATTGCATGTATTCATCCAAAGATGAAAAGGTCGATCACCTTCATTACCATTCGGTCCAGATATAATTGATATGTTCATGTTTAATGTTCGTTCAGCTATGAAAAATTGTCCATACTACTTCATAATTATATTGTTGAATGTTAGCTAGCTATTATTCAAAATTCTTCATATCATGATATATCCTTAATTTATTGAACTTAAACTTATTTGGAAAACTTGTTGCTCACCCTTGCTATAGCAAGATTAACATTGTAGATTAAGACGAATACGTCGGATACAAGGAAAGGTCAAAGACAAGTCCAACTTAGAATTATTATGTGCAGATAGAAATGTAACAGTAATGTATGATAATGGCATTGTATGTCAATTAGGTTATGAATTGTGTATAAGTTAAGGTTACTCGACCTTGGGGATAGTGTGTAAAGTTTATCAGTATAAACAATTTATGTTTATATCTTTTGCAATAGTTGTAGAATTAGTGTACCAGATCCGCGGTGTTTTAGGACCGGGATTCGGGCTCTCACAAGTTTTAAGTGAATGGAAAAACTAGAACAGGAGGTAAAATATCCTAAGGAATCAAACGAACAACCTGTTTAAATTGAAATCGATCCAACTTTGTGGACAAGGTTAAGGAAGTCCAACTCAAAGATGAGGAATGTAAGAAAATTAGGAAAAGAATATCTAAAGGAGAGGAAGAGAAATTCAAAATCGATAACGAAGAGATATTGAGATTTGAGAAAAGATTTTGGGTTCCACAAGATCATCAGTAGGTAAAGGAGGAAATTTTAAGTGAGACTCATAATTCACGATATTCGATTCAATTGGGAGTACGAAGATATACCGGGATCTCCAAAAGCATTTTTGTGGCCAAATATGAAAAGAGACATCGCTGTGTGTGGCCAAGTGTTTGACATGTCGAAAAGTTAAAGCGAGAACATCAAAGGCCAAGTGGGTTATTACAATCGTTAGACTTACCATTACGGAAGTGGGAACATATCACGATGGATTTTGTGGTAGGCTTCCAATACTCTTCGAGAAGGTTTTTGGACGCGGTTTGGGTTATCATAGACCGCCTAACGAAGTCAGCATATTTCTTACCGATCAAGATCAAGTTTAACATGGATTAGTTGGCAAAATTGTATGTGAATGAAATTATTTCAAGGCACGGTGTTCCAAAGTCTATAGTCTTGGATCGAGATCCATGTTTCACATCGAACTTCTAGAAACGACTACCGTAATGCATGGGAACACAATTGAGAATGAGTACGGCATACCATCCTCAAATAGATGGCCAGAGTGAGAGGACAATACGGACATTAGAGGATATGCTAAGAGCTTGTATCATGGACTTCAAAGGAAATTGGGATGATCACATACCGCTGGTGGAATTCACTTACAATAACAGTTACCACGCAAGTATTGGCACGTCACCACGGACGGGCCAGATGCAGAGAAAATGCTTAACTCCATTATGTTGGGATGAAGTTGGTGAACATCAACTACTACAATCGAGATTTGCAACAGATCACCGAGATTGTCAAGGTGATCAGACAAGATTAATAGTCGCTTTCAAGATGTATATAAGAAATATTCTAATCAACGCCGATAGAATCGAGAATTTGAATCTGTAGCTACGCTTAGAAAGTGTCTCCTGGAAGGAAAGATCCGATTTGGTAAGAAGGGAAAATTGAGCTCGAGGTTCATTGGACCCTTTCAAGTTTTGAGGAGAATTGGTGAAGTCGTGTATAAGGTAACCTTACTCGCCTAGAACATGTCCATAATGTTTTCCATGTTTCGCTCTTTACAACCATATAAGCCCGATTACAAGCACGTTATCGAATATGAACCCCTACAATTTGAGCAAGATTTATCTTATGAAGAAGTTCATGTTCATACAGTCGACAGGAACGAACAAGTACTCAGAAATAAAGTAATACATTTTGTTAAGGTAGTCTAGAGGAACCAAAACACTGAAGAAACTATGTGGGAACTTAAAGAACAAATGATGAAAAATTATCCTCATTTATTTGTTTAATCTATGTGTAGCGATTCCGGGAGAGAATCTTTCTAAAAGGGGAGAATGTAACAGACTAATTAAATGAATTGTGATTCGGGGAAAAATCCTTTTAAAAGGGAAAAATGTGATTAACAAGACTTTTGAAATTAATTTTAAATATTTATTAAATTAAATAGATATTTTATTGATTTATTTATTGAGTTATATAAATATTTGATAGAATTGTGGTAGATTAGTTTAATTAAATGTGTTACATTAATTAAATTAATGAGGAATAATGATATAATTCAAAGTGTGAATTTAATTGAGATTATTAAATAAATGAGTTGTTAAATAATTTTAGTGTTGTTCTAATTAATTAAATAATTAATTAGAGATTTATTGAGAAAATAAGTTATGTGTTATATTTAATAACCGAGAATTTTAATTATGTGATGATGTGATTTAATGGATAATATTACCTTTTATTTAATTAAATTTAAATAACATTATTTGGTTAATTAAAGTATGACCTAAAAAACTATATAATAAATGAATTAATTAAAAGAATGGAAATGAGCCTTTTATGTACAAGAAAAAAGATGGTTTATGAATATGGGAGCAAAGCATAGGCCCCGATGCACTTAACTGCTACCCATGATTCACCGGTTGTATTATTATACGCATTCTTTTCTTTTTTTACTAAGGCTGGAGAACAAAGTCAGAGATTAGAGAGAAACTGTGAGAGAATTTATGATTTAGGAAGGAAAAATTGGGAATTAAGAAGAGCATTCCATCATCTTGCCTAATCATACCACAGTAATTAAGGGTAATCCCTTAATCTCAAATTTTAAATTATGTTCTTAAAAGTTCTTTATGAAATCAATTTTTAACTTCTCAGTATATGAATTTTTATAGTTAATTGTTAAATCTATGATGTCAGGTAGACACTCAAATTTTGTTTTCCTTGTACTAACTAAGCAGGGAGGACAAAAGTATCTTTTTCACACTCCAGAGATAACCCTGGAGGACCACAACATCAGTTTTAACCCCAGAGATAACCCCGGGAAATCATTTTCCAACCTTGGAAATTGTTAGGTTTGAAATATTCATGAACGCAATCAAACTCCATAAAATAAGTGGAAACGTGATAAAATATAGTTTTTAAAATTTTACAAACCATATACCCGGATCATCCTTTATGCACAATTATTAATTAAACGAAAAGATAAAGAACAAGAATCATACCCTTGAAGATTCGAGCTTCCTCAGGTACAAGTTCTCCTCCAAATCCTTTCGCGTTCAACTTGAATCCACCGGGTTTGGTTCCTTTCTTTGATCAATGTTAGCCACCCAAGTGATTGGCCTCTAGAGGTGATCCACCAAGGAAGAAGAAAGATTCAAGAAGATGGATATTTGACAAAACCCTAGTTTTTCTATCTCTCATAGAAAAGGGTGTACTCTCCCAACTATTGGAATTACGTATTCACATGTGTTGTGAAAGTATCAAACACCCTCACCCATAATAAGACTCCTCTTATTTATAGATGTGGGCAACCCTCCTTAACAATTAAGAAATTGGTTTTATTTTAATTAATTAAACTCCTTTAATTAATTATGCTCCTAATCTTATTAGAATATACGAGAGTACTTTTATTAATTAATTCCCAAACTCCTTTAGGAATTAAATAATAATAGTAATAATAATAATAAGACTCATCTTATTAATTTATATGTAATATTTTGAATATTAAGCTATTTAATTTATTCTATCACCGTGGATTAAATTAAATATACTTAACTTATTATTACGATTATGCCATTAACTTCTTAAATAATTATTCTTCCTTTTATGGTGTGACCCTTTGTGTTCTCCATATTAAATCGGTTATGAATAAATCAATTAGAACAACTCTAATCTTATTTAAATAAATAAATTAAACTATTAATTTATTTAAATAAATAATATTTATTCTATAATAAGGATAAGTTTCCCCTCGGCGATTAACGACTTTCGTGATAATATAGATTTCAAACATTAATCATAAAAGAACCTTTTGAGTAAATAGTTACCGTACAATTCAATTCTTCCACCATACAATGTCCCAATTAAATATAAAGACATGGAATTATGTCAAGTCTTATAAGAGGTTTCCGAAAGGGAAATAGAATGCGATAGTCGCTTTTTGATTATTATACATATGGAATATGAGTATTATACTAGTATGTATATGAGTATGATACGAAGAATAGTACAACGATAATACGATTATTATATGAATATTATACAAAGAGAATACGTGAATAATACATGTAGAATACGAAGTTGTATTATTAGAGTATAAGCTAAGGATTTTATCCCATCCAATTGACTTGGATTAATAACAAGCCCAATGAATTAAGTATACAAGCCCAAGTCAAGGCCCAATATTAGATCAAGTTAAAGCCCAATGTTTATTAATGTCAAGCCCAATCCAAAGAATTAAACCGTGGGTCGAATCCCGTGGGTCAAGGGATGGGTAAAACCCATGGGGCAACCCATGGGATGACCCATGGACAAGGTGGGTTTACCACTAGGTGTGTAAGGCAAGTGAGTCACTTGGTCACCAAGTATTTTGCTTGGTGACAAAGTTGTAAATAAGTGAAGAGATACTAAATTGGACCATTTTGCTCCTCATTTGGTTTTCTATAAATAAAAAGCTAAGAGTTGGATTTTTGTTGTTTTTAAAAGTTTGTCCAACATATTTGAGAGAGAAAAGAGCTAGAATCCTATAATCCTTCTACTTCAAGCAAACCATTAGAGCGTTTATCAAGAACGTTAAGAGTTCTTAAGGTAAATCCTATAAACCTAATTCTTCATCCTTTTCGATTTTTTTTTCATAGAAGAATCGTAGATGGGTGGAGAATGTTTATAGAAAAGATATAAGAATGCCTTTTAATGACCAAATCATGGATAGGTCATGACCAAATAGAAATCGTAAGTGTTTACGTGAGTTAAAACCATAAAAAGTCTTGAACGTGAACTTAGTTATAAATGAACGTTTGGAAATCGATATAGCTAAGGAATGTGCCTATTGAGTTTGATTAGGAAATGTAAATATGAAGTCCATGGAGTATTCCATGTGATTTGGCTTAGAGAACATTAGTAATGAAGTTATGGCGATTTTACGAAAATAGACGTTAAACGTCGAAAAACGATAAAGTCCTGGGATTAAAGGTCAAAAGTTGTCGTGTGACTTGAAAACGTTGGTTTCAATGTCAACACGTGAGATAAGGTAATTAAGAGTCATTGACGAAAGAATCGTCAGATTCCAACTTATAACGAAGAAAACGAAAGTATTGAATTGGACGAAAACGTTAAACTAACGCTTGAAAAATGAACTTAAAGGTGAATTCGAAAGTTAACAAATTCGAAATGTGAAATTCTTATATGAACACGTAAAGGATGTAATTTGTGACTTGTAGGAATTCGAATGGGTCAATTCGGATATAAAACGAACAAATTAGGAAGCCGAGAGTTCGTTAAGAAACCAACTCTTTTTTGCTAACCTGGTGCATTGTGATCGGTGTCGCAGAGCCAAACCCCCTGGTTATCTATCACGTCAGAAGTGCAAAAGAAAAATAAAAGGTGAGTGCCACTGCATACGAGAGTTTGTACATGGACTCGCAGCCAAGTACCGCTAACTCAGTGTGCGGCAGCCACCACTAGAACACACAGGATGGATGTCATGCCACAATGGATAAAGGGAAAAAAGTTGACCAAGTTAGGTTTAGTTTCATTTTGAATGAAGACCTAAAGTAAGATGTTAAAGGTACTTAAAGTACATAATGAGACTTACTTTAAAACACTTATAAGATGTTAATGTAAGAAGAAAGGGTAAGGTTTAATGGAAATTAAACGAAGAACACATATACGTAACGAGTGAACTATGAACGACGTTCAACGTTGGTAATTAACCATTTATGATCGAAGGTCGGCTAAGGGCGTAAAGAAGTATAGAAAGTCGAATCGACTTTAATAACGAAGTTAAAACAAGTAAGATATAGAAGATAAAGACATTGGTTAGAACCGTAAAGATAGTTTATGTGATAACTAATTACAGTGTGCTATATGAATGTATCATGTAGATCCTGTAAAGACTGAGAATAGTTGAATTGTAAGTTCGAAGACGCTTAAAGGAAAGTCTTTCTTAACTCTTGTCTAACCTTTGTGTTAGTCAAGTTTTTAGGTGATGCATGATATACAATGCATGAATGGTAAATAGAAAAGAGTCGATGCCTGTTTTATACAGGCTAGACAAGTATTGAAGGATAGATTGAATTGTTTACGAGTCTGTTGATATAGAACTGTTAATGTTATCCTATGCCAAGTATTTGGTACGGATAATAAAGTTTGTCTATGAACAAACAAAAGTATTTTCATCGATTATTCGATGGGCACGCGAGGTTGCCAAATGTTTAACGTAAATACGTTTAACGTAAGAGTGTTGATCAACATAGAGTACAATAGGCTGATCACCTAGAAGTGCTCATAAGTAAAGACAGGTGGATGGCTTTAGTGCCAGATATCCTATTCAAATATGAAAACGAATAGAGTATGTTCATGGTCTATTGACCGGTTCATCATTCCTAAGCTATTATATATTCTCTGGAATTATTGTAGTAGAAGTATTAATCAAATGATGAGAATGCTTCATAGATAATTGTCCTGATATTGATATAAAGCATGTACTTATTGATGTGATATTCATATGTTTCGTTGTTAAGACTTGCTGAGCTAGTTATGCTCATTCTTGCTTGAACCATAAGTTTGCAGCTAAAGCCGAACGAACTGAGAGTTCTATGAGAGATAAAGGCAAGGCTAAGATGGACAATTAATCGTCCTGTAATAGACTAGTATATTTGTATGTAATATACTTATGAAGAACAACGAATGTATTTGGTTATGAACATGGGAAAGGATTTATTACAAATGTAATACAAAGATAGTAATTGCACTCATTTTGTTGTTATCTCAATGGAATGATTGTATAAATTGTAGTATCGTGGAGCACCATCTATCGGGTTGGAAGATACCCGGATTTCGGGGCGTCACAGGTTGGTATCAAAGCATTAGGGTATAAAACTTAAGGAGGGAAGAACCTTAGGCTAATAACCTAGTAGGAAATGAAGAGTCCGAAGAAAGCTAACTCGTGTCAAATGAGTTAATAAGGTATTGAGGAAACTCAGTACCAAAAGATTTAAAAGATGGAAAGTAACCCTAAATGGATTAAATGTGATTTGTACTTATATTATTGTGTATTACGTACTAATCAATTTGTTATGTGTTATTGTTGATGTCTGTTGATAGCTTGATGTATAGGGATATACATGTGATCAGTGAGGAGTCCGTGAACTGAGTTGAGACAGTACCTGTGCCTATAGCAGACATACCTTTAGTGATTCTAGAGGAGTCGTGAGCCCGAGGAATATTACCTTTGAGGAGGATTATTCTGGAGGAGACCATGGGGATAACATCATATTTGAATATGATGATTGATGTGGAGGATGACATGGAGGTAACATCAATTAATATGGTGATGCTCGCCTAGAGTTCACACCTCTACCGAGACTATGAGGGCAATGTACCTCTCAGTGCTTGACCGTAACGTGCAACTGCACAATATGGTGCATCACCAGAAGGAAGAGATCAGTGATCTCTATGGGGGCAAAAGAGTCTGCAGAGTTAGACTATGAGATAGAGCATGATGAGAAAGTGCTCATGACTGACAAGGCCCAGGACTATAAGAACGAGGTCATAGAACTTCGCAAGAAACTGGTTGAAAAAGACCAGAAGATAGAACGAATGTCATATATAAATGACAGTGCGCACGAGGATTTCAAGCTTAAGATAGCTTGTTATTCTATTGAGTCGGGACAGACTCGACATACTATAAGTCGAGATATTGTGTCGATTCTGGCAAACCAGAAGCATGAGAATGTTGTTAGGCAGTATTAGGAGTAGTATGATAAATACTTTTGTTTAGTGACGTAAAACCCTCTTTTGTATAATTAAATTGTAGTCTTTTTGTAAATACCAATTTTTGTAAGGAGTCAATCGCGGGATGTATATGTAATAGCTTTTGGGCTATGTAAAGCAACTTGTAAATAGTTTTGAACTATGAAGAAGCATTTTAATATAAGGAAGTTTTTATTTTGAATTGCTTTGTTGAGTATGAGTTATTGTTTGGTTGTTTGTCGACTAATAACGAAGTAATCAAATAAGTAATAACGAAAATTTATTTATTTAATCAGAAATGCCGCCAAGAAGAAGACAACGTAACCAAGAGGCGGAATCGCATAATGATAATGAGGGGGGCCCTAATAACCCAATGCAGGAGTTCGTTAATTTATTAACGGCTGCATTTAACCAAGCCGAGGGTAGAGTACACGCAGGACCTAGAGTAGCCCGAATGACTACTTTTAAGGAATTTAAAAGTGTAGGTCCACCCGAATTTCAGGGAACAACGGACCCAATGGAGGCCCAGACATGGGTCAAGGAAATAGAGAAGGCGTTTGTTATTACAAACGACGAGGCGAGCGCAAAAGACCTCTTTGCGACCTATATGATGAAGGGAAGCCAACCATGGTGGGAGGCTCACTGGGTGGGGAAATGGAGCGAAGTCGTTACATGGGAAAAGTTTAAGAAGGTATTCTTTGAGAACTATTTCCCTACTAGCATGCAAGGGAGAATGGAGATTAAGTTTTTAGAACTTAAGCAGGGGGACATGACTGTTCCCCAATACGTGGCCAAATTCAATGAATTGGCAAGGTTCTCTCCACACCAAGTGGACACGGAGGAGAGGAAGGCTCATAAGTTTGAGCAGGGCCTAAAACCCTAGCTCTATAGTAGGATATCATTTTTTCAGAGTGCTTCCTACGGGACCATTCTGGAAAAGGCGATAATAGCGGAAGGTGGTAGCGAGGCGTTGACCCAGTACCACAAGGATAGGAAGAATAAGAGTAAAGGAGAGGGAGGAAATAAAGTAGAGGTTGCCAGTGGAAGTGGGAATATGCCTAAGAGGAAGAATTTTAACCCTGGGAATACTAGGGTAAAACAAGAGGATCCTAAACGGAGGATGGAAGCATGTAAGACATGCGGTAAGACTCATCTGGGAGTCACCGAAAGGGAAGAGGCGGTTATTATAACGTATGGAAGGAGGGTCATATATCTCCCAACTGTCCTAATCCTAAGAAAAGCCGGGAATGTTTTGTTTGTGGGTCGGTAGACCACATGGCAAGAAATTGCCCGAAGAAAGGGGCGGTGGGTAATAAGGGTTCTGGTAGTGGTACTTTGGCCATTACTGGACCAACACCTTTAGTGCGTAGACACTCAGCCCGAACGTTTAATATGACTGTCCAAGATGCGGTTGCATCAACGGATGTAGTAGCAGGTATCATTCCAGTCAACGAAATAAATGCTTACGTGTTATTTGACTCGGGTGCTACTTGTTCTTTTATAGCATGTGGATTTGCTCAACGATTGGGATTAAATCCTGAGAAGTTAGAAATACCTTTAGACGTTAAGGTAGCAAATGAGGAGATAGTTCCCATTGAACATATTAATAGGAATTTTTTCTTAGATATCAAGGGTAATAGATTATCGGTAGATCTTTTACCGATAAGGTTAAGGGAATTTGATGAGATTCTCGGTATGGATTGGTTAATTAACCATAAAGTAATAATAGATTGTCATAGAAAGAGTGTAAACCTAAGGCTTTCTAAGGAACCTGAGGTGGTGTTTTATGGAAATAAATCACCGAGACGTTCTTGTTTTCTAACCATGACACAAGCTAGGAAGATGCTGAAGAAGGGGTGTAAGGGTTATCTGTGTCATGTGCTGGATACCCAAATAGTGGGAACATCATTGGAACATATAGCGGTGGTTCAAGAATTCGCGGATGTGTTTTTGGAAGAGTTACCAAGTATTCCGCCAGATAGAAATGTTGAATTCATAATTGATTTGTTGCCGGGAACGACACCAGTTTCGAAGGCACCATATAGGATGGCGCCAGTTGAGATGAAGGAGTTAATGGTTCAGTTACAGGAACTATTAGATAAAAAGTACATTCAACCAAGTGTGTCACCGTGGGGAGCACCGGTGTTGTTTGTAAAGAAAAAGGACGGATCGTTACGACTTTGTATCGACTATAGGGAGTTGAACAAGTTAATGATTAAGAATAAATACTCGTTGCCCAGGATCGGTGATCTATTTGATCAGTTGAAAGGGGCAAAGTATTTTTCTAAGATAGATTTGCACACGGGGTATCATCAACTGAAAGTGAGGAAGGAAGATATACCTAAAATGGCGTTCAGAACTCGTTACGGGCATTACGAGTTTTTGGTTATGTCGTTTGGGTTGACGAATGCGCCAGCCACATTCATGGATATGATGAACAGACTGTTCAAACAGTATTTGGACAAGTTCGTCGTAGTGTTCATTGATGATATTCTAGTCTATTCTAAGAAGCCAGAAGATCATGTTGAACATCTAAGAATAGTGTTGGAAACACTACGAAGGGAGAAGTTGTATGTGAAATTCACTAAGTGTGAATTTTAGCTCGAAAAAGTGCAGTTTCTAGGACATGTTATAGACAAAGATGGCATATCCGTAGATCCAGCGAAGGTAGAAGCGGTGAATGAGTGGGAGCAACCGAAAATGCCAACCGAGGTTAGGAGTTTTCTAGGGTTAGCGGGATACTATAGAAGGTTCATTCAGGACTTTTCTAAATTAGCTACTCCGCTGACAAATCTGATAAGGAAGTCGGTGAAGTATGAGTGGACAGAAAAGTGTGAGCATAGTTTTCAAGAACTAAAAAGGAGGTTGAGTGAGGCACCTGTATTATCTTTACCAGATGATACGGGGAATTTTGTAGTTTATAATGATGCTTCACATAGAGGACTAGGTTGCGTGCTTATGCGGCATGGCAAGGTCATTGCGTATGCATCACGTCAGTTAAAGGATTATGAGAAGGTCTATCCTACTCATGACCTAGAATTGGCAGCTGTAGTATTTGCTTTAAAATTATGGAGACATTATTTATACGGGGAGAAGTGTGAGATATACACGGACCATAAAAGTCTAAAATATATCTTCACATAGAATGAGTTGAATATGAGGCAGAGAAGGTGGTTAGAATTGATAAAAGATTATGATTGTGATATCTTATATCATCCGGGGAAGGCGAATGTAGTAGCAGACGCGTTGAGTCGAAAGGGTAGAGAGAAACTATCAATGTTAACGACTTAGAATGAGTTAATAACAGAGATGGCGAGGATGGAATTAGAAGTTAAGTTACCAAGGGAAACGATGGAGATGTTATTTGAAATAGAAACTCGACCAACGATAGTGGAGCGGGTTAAGGAAGTACAGCTAAGTACTGAAGAATGCGAGCGGATGAAGAAGATAATGAAGGATGACGTGAAGACTAAGTATAACCTTGATAAAGAAGGTTTTCTTCTTTTTGAGGGAAGAATTTGGGTTCCAAATAATTCTGAGTTGAAGGAAGAGATTATGTGTGAGGCCCATAGTTCAAGGTACTCGATACATCCTGGTAGTACTAAGATGTATCAAGACTTTCGTCAGAACTTTTGGTGGCCGAACATGAAGAGGGAGATTGCAGAATATGTTAGTAAGTGCTTAACTTGTGAGAAAGTTAAGGCTGAACACCAAAGACCGAGTGGACTGATACAACCACTAGAGATTCCAGAGTGGAAATGGGAGCATATCACCATGGACTTTGTGGTGGGACTTCCAACGACAAGAAAAGGATACGATGTTATTTGGGTAATAGTGGATTGGTTAACTAAATCTGCTCATTTTCTACTAATAGGAGTTAGGTATAATTTAGAGCAGTTAGCTAAGCTTTCTGTCAAAGAAATAATTTCTAGACATGGAGTACCTGTTTCAATTGTGTAAAATCGTGACCCACGATTCACATCAAACTTTTGGAGAAGTTTGCAAGAACAAATGGGAACACAGTTAAGATTGAGTACGGCGTATCATCCTCAGACGGATGGTCAGAGTGAGCGGACAATTCAAACGCTTGAAGATATGTTAAGATCTTGCGTTATGGATTTCAAAGGGAGTTGGGACGAATATCTATCGTTGTCGTTCAACAATAGTTTTCACGCTAGTATAGGCATGCCGCCTTACGAAGCGTTGTATGGAAGGAAGTGCCGAACTCCATTATGTTGGGATGAGGTGGGTGAACGTCGGATGTTGGGACCTGAGATGGTACAGAACACGGCAGACATGGTAAAGTTAATACTTACTCGATTAGTTGTGACTCAAGACCGGTAAAGGAAGTATGCAAATCCTCACAGAGAGAATAGAGAATTCGATGTAGTATCTTTTGTTTTTCTGAAAGTATCACCTTGGAAGGAGAAGATATGTTTTAGAAAGAAAGGGAAGTTAAGTCCGAGGTTTGTAGGACCTTTTGAGATTTTAAGAAGGATAAGAGAGGTAGCTTATGAAGTAGCCTTACCTCCAGAAATGGAAAGAATACACAATGTGTTTCACGTGTCTGTGTTGTGTCCTTATAAACCGAACTATAAGCATGTAAGAGAGTATGAGTCTATTCAAGTAGAAAAAGACTTAACGTATGAAGAACTTCCAATTCAGATTATTGATAGGAAGGAACAAGTCTTGAGAAATAAAGTAATACCTTCCGTAAAGGTAATTTGGAGTAACCACGATGCTGAAGAAGCAACGTGGGAGCTCGAAAGTAAAATGAAGGAAAAGTTTCCTCATTTGTTTATGTAAGAATAACGAGATTCCGGGGACTGAATCCTTATAAGGAGGGAAGAATGTAACGCCCGAGAATTTTGAATTTTCAAGGAATTAAATTTTTATTTGAATATGTGGATTAAATAAATTTAATTGAGTTATTATGTGAGTAAGATGTTCGAAGGTCGTTCTATGACCTAGAATGTGTGGATGTGGTTAGTATTCTGGCTTTGTGCTAGAATTAATTGTTATGAAATATCAAGACGAGAACGAAGGTTTTCTGAGATTGTTTACGTAAAAACACTATTCATCTGATGTCGTTCGGAGCTAGGAATTGAAATTTTGAGAAACGCGTAATGTTAGAATATGACGATATTATGGAATATCCAATAATATTTCGGTTATGGCAAACGAAGTTTTCGCATTCGGACTTAAAACCTAAGGGTTTGTGAAAGAATTTTCTGAAAGGGAAATGTAAGGCGTATAGTCATTTTAATATTATACGTATGAGATACGAGTATTATACTAGTACGTATACGAGTATGATATAAAGAATAGTACGACGTATAATACGATTATTATATGAGTATTATACCAAGAGAATACGTGAGTAATACGTGTAGAATACGAATTGTATTATTAGAGTATAAGCTAAGGATTTTATCCAATCCAATTGGACTTGGATTAATAACAAGCCCAATGAATTAAGTATGCAAGCATAATTTTTATTAATGCCAAGCCCAATCCAAAGAATTAAACCGTGGGTCGAACCGACGGGTCAAGGGATGGGTAAAACCCATGGGGCAACCCATGGGGATGACCCATGGACAAGGTGGGCCGGCCACTAGGTGTGCAAGGCAAGTGAGTCACTTGGTCACCAAGTATTTTGCTTGGTGACAAAGTTGTAAATAAGTGAAGAGGTGCTAAATTGGACTATTTGACCCCTCATTTGGTTTTCTATAAATAGAAAGCTAAGAGTTAGATTTTTGTTGTTTTACAAAGTTTGTCCAACATATTTGAGAGAGAGAAAAGAGCTAGAATCCTATAATCATTCTACTTCCAAGCAAACCAATAGACGTTTATCAAGAACGTTAACTACTTCGAAGGTAAATCCTTATAAACCGTAATCTTCATCCTTTTCGATTTCTTTCTCATAGAAGAATCGTAGATGAGTGGAGAATGTTTACAGAAAAGATATAAGAATGCCTTTTAATGACCAAATCATGGATAGGTCATGACCAAATAGAAATCGTAAGTGTTTACGTGAGTTAAAACCATAAAAAGTCTTGAGCGTGAACTTAGTGGTGAATAAACGTTTAAGAATCGATATAGCTAAGGAATGTGCCTATTGCTTGATTAGGAAGTAAATATGAAGTCCATGGAGTATATTCCATGTTATTTGGCTTAGAGAACATTAGTA
The DNA here is from genome assembly GCA_020205615.1 of Panax quinquefolius. Taxonomy (NCBI): domain Eukaryota; kingdom Viridiplantae; phylum Streptophyta; class Magnoliopsida; order Apiales; family Araliaceae; genus Panax; species Panax quinquefolius. The sequence continues at coordinate 72,587,773 of CM035160.1, read as the reverse complement.
ACGAAGTTATGGCGGATTTTACGGAAATAGATGTTAAACGCCGAAAACGCATAAAGTCCGGATTAAAGGTCAAAAGTCGCCGTGTGACTTGAAAATGTTAGTTTCCAATGTCAACACGTGAGATAAGGTAATTAAGAGTCGTTGGTGAATGAATCGTCGCATTCCGACTTATAACGAAGAAAACGAGTATTAAACGGACGAAAACGTTAAACGAACGCTTAAAAATGAACCTATAGGTGAATTCCGAGTTAACGAATTTGAAAATGTGAAATTCTTATATGAACACGTAATGGATGTAATTTGTGACTTGTAGGAATTCGAATGGGTCAACTCAGATGTAAAATGAACAAATTAGGAAGCCGGGAGTTTCGTTAAGAAACTAAATCTATTTTGGCTAACTGGTGCACAGACTTCAGTCTTCAGCAACGCCCAAAACCAAAGACAAAAGTGGTGGCGCCATGAATTTAGACTTAATGAGTATCCCGCTAACTTCGCGCCATGAGGCCACTAAAACACAAGGGATGTCAATATTGTGGCCGGCAGTGGGAAAAAGTTGACCAAGTTAGGTTTAGTTTCATTTTGAATGTTGACCTAAAGTTAGAATTTAAAGGTACTTAAAGTACATAATGAGACTTACTTTAAAACACTTATAAGATGTTAATATAAGAAGAAAGGGTAAGGTTTAATGGATATTAAACGAATAACACAAATACGTAACGAGTGAACCATGAACGACGTTCCACGTTGGTAATTAACCATTTATGATCAAAGGTCGGCTAAAGACGTAAGAATGTTAATGAAACGTAACGAAGTATAGAAAGTAGAATCGACTTTAATAATGAAGTTAAAATAAGTAAGATATAGAAGAGAAAGACGTTGGTTAGAACCGTAAAGATAATTTATGTGATAACTAATTACAGTGTGCTATGTGAATTTATCATGTAGATCCTGTAAAGACTGAGAATAGTTGAATTGTAAGTTCGAAGACGCTTAAAGGCAAGTCTTTCTTAACTCTTGTCTGACCTTCGTGTTAGTCATGTTTTTATGTGATGCATGATATACAATGCATGAATGGTAAATAGAAAAGAGTCGATGCCTGTTTTATCCGGGCTAGACAAGTATTGAAGGATAGATTGAATTGTTTATGAGTCTGTTGATATAGAACTGTTAACGCTATCCTATGCCAAGTATTTTGTACGGATGAGAAGGTAAGTTTGTCTATGAACAAACAAAAGTATTTTCATCGATTATTTCGATGCGCACGCGAGGTTGCCAAATGTTAAATGTAAATACGTTTAACGTAAGAGTGTTGATCAACATATAGTATAATAGGTTGATCACCTAGAAGTGCTCGTAAGTAAAGATGGGTGGATGGCCTTAGTTCCAGATATCCTTTTCAAATATGAAAATGAAAAGAGTATGTTCATGGTCTATTGAGCGGTTCATCATTCCTAAGCTATTATATATGCTCTGGAATTGTTGTAGTAGAAGTATTAGTCAAATGATTCAGAATGCTTCGTAGATAATTGTCCTGATATTAATATAAAGCATGTACTTATTGATATGATATGCATATGTTTCGTTGTTAAGACTTACTGAGCTAGTTATGTTCATTCTTGCTTGAACCATATGTTTGCAGCTAAAGCTGAACGAACTGAGAGTTCTATGAGAGATGAAGGCAAGGCTAAGATGGACAATTAGTCGTCCTGTAATAGACTAGTTTATTTGTATGTAATATACTTATGAAGAACAACGAATGTATTCGATTATGAACTTGGGAAAGGATTTATTACAAATGTAATACAAAGATAGTAATTGCACTCATTTTGTTGTTATCTCAATGGAATGATTGTATGGATTGTAGTATCGTGGAGCACTTTCTGCCGGGTTGGAAGATACCCGGATTTGGGGGCGTCACAGGGCCCATATGTCATCATCTAAGAGTCACTTTTGCCAATAGTAATTGCATTTACCTGACGTCAAACCACTAGTCGTTTCATATTACAGGTGTCGAACCACTTGTCGTTTCATATTACAGGCGTCGAACCACTTGGTGTTTCACATTACAGGGGTCAAACCACTTTTCTTTTCACATCACTAGTCGTCAAGCCACTTGCCTCTTCAAATTGTAGGGCTAAGATAGAAATCTTCTATAAATAGAAGCTTATTTCTTCTTTCATTCTCACCAATTCACTACGACTCACAAGTGAATTTTATAGAGAGAGAATCAGAGAGAAACAAGAAGAGTATTCAGTTACTACACTATTTGAGTATCCAATCTCTTACTAAGGTAAGGGGTATTATTTCTTTCTTATTCATAAAGGATGTTATTTTCTTCATACTCATAAGGGTTGTCATTCTATTCTTTATTAATCTGTGGGAGTAACTTGTCTACGCGAATTACCGCATGCATGATGAATAACCCTTCGTATTCATTCTTTATTAATCTGTGGGAGTAACCTGTTTACGCAGATTACCGCATGCATGGTGAATAACCTTTTGTATTTATTCTTTATTAAATTGTGGAAATGATTTATCTACGCAGATTATCGCATGACGGGTGAAAAATCCATTTGCAGTTTCATATATTCTTTCATATTGTATGTGATATCATTTCTTTTGTACTCGTAAGGAATATTATTTCTATTCTATATTCGTAAGAAATAATATTTTCTTCCATACTCTGTAGTATATAAGTAATATTATTTCATTTCATATTCCTAATTCTACACTTATGTTGACAAGTATTGTTTCTATACTCCTTGAAATTAGTAGAATATCATTGGAATTTGCGCTTCATCTAGTATCATTTCACAAGGATATTTTTCTAAACATTATAGTTAAAGTTTAATCTTTTCATGCTGGAGTACTATTCACGGGGTATATTCACAAAGTACTATTCATGACAAAAATTAATTTTTTTCTGTCCAAATTTTTGTTGATACTATTATTCTTGAATTTTACACCACAAACAGTATCATGTTGAAAATTTGGACATTATTGAATTCTATATAAATTGAATTATTAATCTTTAAAATTTATCCTTGCTCTCATTTAATTGAATTCTTATATCATTGTAATCATCCTCATTCTTATATTATGATGAAAGTCATCTTTGGCCGTAGTGCATATATGGACTATTCATTGGTATGATTATGACCAGAGATCATTCGGTATAATCATGACCCGAAATGTTACAAATGATGTGGTAAAAGTCCTCATTGGCCCGTAGTGCATTGATGGACATTTGTTGGTATGATCATGACCATTGGTGATAATAATAAAAATCCATGGCCCGTAGTGCATGGATAATTCAGTGATGTGGATTATTTATTTAGCTGAGTCCCAACGATAAAATTGATGATAAACTTTTTAAATCGTAGAAGGTAGTAGATATCATGCTCTGCTTGACTCTTCTAATGGATTGCTTGTTTCGCTACAGTTAAACTTGATGTTTATTGTATTTTATCAGTTTAACACTATTGAAGGCTAATGATAATTTATTTTGTATTATCTTAGTCATAATATAACGAATGAATTTATCGAGTTGTGATTCTGGGGACATAATCCTTTTAAGAATGGAAGGATGTAACGATCGAGAAATTTGAAATTTAATTTAAATATTTATTAAATTAAATAAATATTTTAAATAATTTATTTATGGAGGAAAATAAATAATTGATGAATTGTAGTGAATTAATTAAGTAACTAAATTGATTAATGTTAATTAAATTGAATAATGTTAATTTTATCTAAAGGATTTAATTTAAGAAAATAAATAAATTAAATCAATTGCTTAATATTTAAGAAAATAATTAAATTAAATGAATTATTTAATTTAAAAGAAATAAATAAATTAAATAAAGTGATGTTTCTAATTTACTAATTAAATTAGATATATAATTATTTATTAATTATAAGTATAATGATAATAAAATTTTTATTATTACTATTATAAGTTATTTAAATTAACTAAAGTGTGACAAGTGGAAATTATATAATATAATAATATTAAAATAATCTAGTTTGGGAGTTATGTGGTAGCCAAACAAGGCCTTGTGGCCTTTCGCTTATTCAACTGACGCTACCTGTTGGGTTTTTACCTGGCGTTAGTGGGGAAGTGGGAGCTAGTATATTTCAATGCGTCTTATTTTCCCTAAGGCTTGATAACATAGAGATACAAAGAAGAAGGAAACACAAAGTATTGAAAGTGAGAAATTGAGAGAGTAATCTATGTGATTTTGTCATGAGGAAGGAGAGATTCACCATATTGTGCTAGCATATAATCAAGAGGATTAAGGTATAATTCATTTTTAAATTTACAAGTATTAGTTTTTATTTAAGTTATCTATAAATTTATTTTGTGGATTTGTTGTTGAAATGTTGATTATAGGATGTGGGTTATGTTGTAGAATATGTTAATTATCATATATGAGTGTTGTTTAAAGTATCAAATTCGTGTAAATTGGTTGTAGGAAGAAAAGGAAAATCATAGTGTTTACATGAAAATTGGCTTTAGAAAGTACGAAAATTGATGCTCTATATGTGTTATAATCTATAATTTGTTATTGGATTATATTAATATGTTAAGGAATGAAAGCGGAGTAGTTTGAATCATGTCAATTGATTGAGAAACGAATTCATGGTGATCAAAATCGTTAAAAGTGTAAAAATGAAGAAATTTGGAAAAACTATGGTCTTGATTCCTCAAAATTATGTATATGTAATGTTTTTTTATATAGAATGGTAAATAACATGCTTAACTATGATATTAAAAAGTTTTAGATGTTGACGTTTGGTGAATTTCTGTGGAATTGGGATTTTTGGCCTATAGGAGAGTCTAGTTTCGTGTTCTGTAAAAATTAGGCTCGGTGTGTCGCATAATAGGCTTGATAAAGAATCATGCTGTGCCACAAGATCAATCATGATGATGCCAAGAACAATGCATGCAAGGCGTGTAGTAACCTAAGGTAATCTTGGGCGCGACAGCGCCAAGAGTCAAATCATGAACAATTGGAGTCTACTACTTCTGCAGACTTTGGACATTCATTATAACTTGGCTTAAAACAGAAACGTATCATGTGGTTAGTAACCGTAAAATGTAAAGTTAGTAAGTTGCGAAAATGATATGTCTGATTTAAGAACTTTTTGATCAGTGAATAAGTGTTGTAAAATGTACACTTGTGATTCTGAAATATGTATGGTAAGATAAGATTTGTACTAAATTAACAAGTTTAACTTGAAATGGGTGAATTTTGTAAGTGGATGTTAACATGTCTAATAGATGTTGTGATTCCACTAAGATGTGTATGTGAATGTGAGTTTTAATATTATAGCTTACGCTTGAGGCAAGTTTTCTAACTTCATTCTTTTCATATTGAATGCAAGTTTCTATTCTTAAATTATTATTGTACGAGTTCCTAAGATTCTATGTAAAGTTGAGCAAGCCTAATCTATCTTGCGTAGGTTTGTACAAGCTCTTGTAACCTAATTCGTTACCTTGAGCAAGTTTTACTTTTCTACATCTTGATATTATTATTCAAAGCATATATTATTATAGTACATCGATTCAAATGAGATTGTTCTAACTCTTTTGGATATAGCACTTTGCATGTATATCATGATTATTCAATATACATTATTGTTATTCGGTCCTTGACTTTGATAACCTTGTTCAAAGCTTTATTGTTGTATTAAACCTTTAAATAGTAAGCAAACATTTACTGATTGAATTAATTTATAATTGAATAGTGTTCTAAAATTTTGGAAACACTAATAAACTAGTTCCAAACTAAACTTTCTTTAGTGCGGAAATTCTAAATTCAAACTGAGACGAACAACCCTAATATAGGGGATTTTTTACGTGTAACATTTAGATGTTTGTGCACAATATATGGTACAAAGGGTTGATCCCCCTAAGTACGTTAAGAAGGGTCTGTATAGTCTAATTGACTGTTAAGGTTGGGGTAGTAATACCTAATCACCGTGGACATATTTCGTGGTCTTAAGACCCTCAGTTATTAAAGTTCGAACTTGTTTTCTATTTTTGGATTCATTAAACAAGTTCATTATTGTTCAGCATTCGTTGTTCATTCTCATGTTGTTATTATTGTGACGCCCCCAAATTCGGGTCTCTTTCAACCCGATAGATGGTGCTCCACGGTGCTACAGTTCACACAAACATTCAATTGAAAAAGCCTCAAAAGAACGAATATGTCTTATATATATTCCAAAACAATACTACCATTACCTAGGTTCTTTATAAACATTACATTTGTTCTTGTCATAATATCACATATTATCATTACAAACCTATACTATTATATAGGTACGCTACAAGTTCGCTTTAGCCTTCACTTTATCCTTGTCGAATCCTTTGATCATATCGTCTAAAGCTACAATCATATGGTTCAAACAAGTGTGAGCATAACAAGCTCAACAAGTACAACAATTTCATTTTAAAAGCATGCTTGAAACATAGGAATCGTATATCTTCAATAACTGGATGATAGTTACGAAGTACTATCAATAACTTAAAATAGTGTTTCTTTTCCTTCAAAACATTTTACAATAACAATATCCATCAATTATGGTTAAAGACGTGAACGTCTTATAGTTTCTTTGAAAAGGACAACTCGGCACGAAGTTCGTAAGTCCGACATATCTTACGAACACTTCTAGGTGATCAGCCTATAGTACTCTATGTTGATCAACACTACATCCATTAAACGTGTGTACGTTTAAGTTGTGGCAACCTCACGTGCCCATCGAATACTCGATTAAAATACATTTGTTTATTCATATTCAGGCTTACCTTGAATCCGTACCAATTAGTTGGCGTAGGATAGCGTTAGCAATTCTATATTGAAAGTCTTGTAAACAGTTCAATCAATCTATCAAGATTAGTCTAGCCGAGCTAAAACTGGCATCGACTCTTTCTTCAAAACCATACATACTTCTCATAATGTGAATCATTTGAAAACTTGGCTAACACAAAGGTTAGACAAGCGTTTAAGAAAAACTTGCCTTCAGCGTCTGCTACCGAATAATTATGTTTCCTCTGAGTCTTTATAGTCTCTACAACACAAAATCACATAACATACCACATTAGGTCATGAATGAACACACTTGGTTCCTAAAGAATCTTACCCTTCTTCTCAATCTAATCCCTTATTAGATTTGTTATTATTGGTTCCGGCTTTCCGTCATTCTTTTACATCGTCCTTACCAACTTCGTTCTCTTATAACACTTAAGTGAAATTATTATATTAATACAACTCGGCTCGAGTTAAACATCTTTCCTTACGGCTTATTAACGTCCTTACGTTATTTAATCGAAATTCGATCGTCATTAGTTATGTGTACTTATTACGTATAGTTCACGTTCATCTTCAATTGACTTTCTTTAACCCTAAGTAATCATACTTGGGTTTTAGTTATGACTTAACAATATTTTATTAAGCCCCTTAGTTCATTGCTAAAAAATTTCTCTTCATACTCTATTTGTAACCATTCTTGTTCCCCATAATGTTTTAAGGTTGGTCATATGCACACTATTATCAGACTGGTGTGCGTATTGGCATCACCACTTATTGTTCAAAAACCCGGACTCGCATCATGGCCATGAGTCTCTGTATATATATATGACATGGCATTTGACTCTCTCTAAAGTGATGGTCACTTTACGTCAAGGCATGACTTACTTTTTGCCTTTGACCGGCTGCCATGGCGCCAAGATCTCGAGCATCGTAAAATTTTTAACAGATTAACTTTTTATGTGAGATTCTCGGCCTCATAACTTCTTCGTTATAAGTCCGAATTGGCTCGTTCAAGAGCCTACGGTTCACAAATTATGTACTCTATACGTTCATGCAAGAATTTTATCTATTTGACTTCGTTTGCTAAAAATTCACCTATTAGTCCATTTTTAACGAAATCGATAAACATTCGTGAACATTCAATGCTCATTTCTTCGTTCTAAGTCAAAATCCGGCCATCTTCGAGTCTGCAACTTTATAATGCCAAATAAGAGTTGTCTCCATTGGAAACCAATGTTTTCAAGCTAAATATCAAAATTCGACTTCCATTCCGAGAATTTCACGAATTCAATGATCGTCGTCTAATCGTGTAAATTCCGGCAAAACTTTGTTACTTGAGATTTTTAAACCATTTCACTTGGATTCAATCCATTATACTAACATCTTTACATACATGCTTTATTAACTTATAAACATGATAAGTTATTACTTGTTCTTAATAAGTTCAAAACTCATAAACTACTTATAATGTTATTTCTTATGATTTATCATGGCTTTAATCTTTTAACCATCATTCTTGCATCTTCTTATCATACTAGTGCCATTAATGTAAACATGTTACAAGTTCTTACAATTTCTTATTAAGTTCCTACTAACTTCATCACCATTATCATATAACAAGTTCTTACAAGATCTTCTTAAGTTCATAACTTATATAAGTAGAAATGACTTGTTCATGACTTATTACGGCTTATTAAGACTTAAACCCTGTGGTTTATCATTCCTTAGCATACTAGTTCTACCAATACCCCCTTCTCTAATAATGGAAGAGAAAGAGAATCAAGGTTCAAGAATACTTACTCTTGATTAACACTTTCTAATCCTTAATCTTCTTCTTCTTGCTTCTTGAAATAACAAAGGTTAACTACTATCTTTTCTTGCTTTTTCTCTCAAACCAGTAAGCTATAAGTTGTTGGTGGAAAATCTAACAAAGGAAGTCTAGCTTTATATGTGCTTATTTTCTCTACCAAATAAGCTCTCAACTTATAAGTGGGATGAAATGAACAACACACAAAATGAAGGGAAAGCTTGCTATTTATAGGAAATCCTAGATGAGGGTATAATGGTCATAAGGCCACTCCACCTCCTTACTATTCCTAACTTAAGCATTAAGTAAACTTGCTCTCCAAATAAATTACTTGGCCATCACAACACTTAGCCCTTAAGTTATCTTGCTCCCCACACTTTTTGCTTAACCATTAAGCTACTTGTTTATTGCTTAAGCACTTTGTGTGCTCACCACACTTACTTAGCCTCTAAGTTTACTTGTTCATCACATTGGATCATCCATGGTTTGCTCCATGGGTTTAAACCTTCTCATAATCCATTGGTTCTTACTTTGGGCTTTAGCTTAATTAACTTAACTTAATCATTTTGGGCTTACATTAATTTACTTTGGGCTTTACATTAAAAATACTTAGGCTTGCTTATTAATTCTATTGGACTTAACCAATAAATCATATTGGACTTTAATACTTCCTACACAATTCTACCAATTCATTTCTTTTGGCTTAAAGCCTTATAACATATTCTATACATATAATTCTCGTATTCTAATTCATCATATACGACATACCATAATTCATACGTACTCGTATAATACCCCGTATCATACTCGTATTCATTATCTCATATAATACCTACGTAGTATACGATCATCGCTTAATTCATTTATCGCATTACATTTCCTTCTCTTAAATCATTTTCCTCAAACGTTAGGTTTTAAGTCCACAGGAAAAATATTACGTTTTCCATAACTGAAATATTATTGGATATTACATCTCACCTCAATATTCTATCGTTACGTATTTTTTCAGAAGTTCAAAAATAATTCCCGAGCAGAAATGCGTGAATAGTGTTTTCAGAAAATTTCTCGGAAAGCTTTTATTTTCGTCTTGGAAATTCAAACACTTTAATTCTACCACGTAGCCAAAATCCTATGATGTTATGACATTTCTAGGTCATAGAACGACCTTCGATTAGCTTGTTCCATAAATAATCAATTAAATTCATTTAATAAAAAAAAATTTAATTCTCAAAAATTCGATTTTCTCGGGCGTTACAATTATTACTACTCTTTATATCAGTGAGCAATTGTTTGCTCACTCTTGCAATTAACACTGCAGCTAAAGCTGAAAGAGTCGATGAGCCATCTACTCGCAATGGAAAGGGCAAGATGTCCAAGTGTTGAAGAGTTATTTAGAATTTATCGAAATGCATGATGTTATAAGACTTGTTTTCTTTTATGATGTTTTCCGCAAACTTATGTAAAAAATTAAGGTTAGATTACCTGTGATTGTTTATGAGATGATGTAACCCTTTAATGGGAGAGATTATTGTTTAAATTAATTAATGTTTTATCCTTTATTATTGGTAGTTAGATGTAATTATTTGGATAGTGAGCACCAAATCCTATGAAAATGAAGTACTTGGATTTGGGGGTGTCACACATAATATTTCTTACTAGGCTAGTTGAGCTTACCCTTTTGCTTTCATTATTCTCTTTAGGAAATGAGAACGTAGCCTGGACTAGTCAGAGAATGGAGTGACGGTCCGTGGTGGTTGTTTTAGTAGTCATCACTATTTAGTGTGATAATAAATGTAATGAGGATTCCTTTTTGAGTATGAATACTGTCTATTGGACAATATTCGTGTAAAAACTCTCAGCTACGCTTTGTTGTATTGTATAAATGAAGTTTGTATTTTTAATCTTTACCATATATTTAGTGACTCAGAATGGGTGATGTGTACCTATTTTGGGGGCGTCGTCACAGTTGGTATCAAAGCTTAGGGATATGATCCCTGGCTGAGATGTGAGACTAGAACTAGGAGGGAAGAGACGGGTAATTCCATTCCTAGTATGACCTACCTAAGTTTAATTGTTATTTAATTGGTCGGTCAGAATATATGTGTGACAATCCGGAAATTCGGATTGTCCAGAATTTAAGTTTAAAGAATTATTTATTAATAAAATGAATTTTTATTAATACTATTTTGTGCTATGTGTTTATTAATCGTTCTATAAACTAGGATGATTATAAATCAGGAGGATTGTGGCTACGAGCTAGACTAAACGAGTAAGAATTTTCAAGATGAAAATGAAAGTTTTCCGGGAAAAAAAATATTTCGAGGAAAAAGATGAAATAGGCTATTCATCCATTCTGCTCGGAGATTTATTTTAAATTTCCGAGAAACGCGTAATGATAGAATTCTAAGACGTGATGGAATATTCAATAATATTTCAGTTATGACAAAAATGAAGTTTTTGCCTACAAACTTAAAACCTAAGGGTTAGGAAAAGTGAGTTCCGAGAATTTAATGATTACATATAATAATTAGGATTATTATGCGTGAGAAATACGAGTATGATTCTAGTTATTATACGAGTATAGAAAGAAGATTATTACGACGTATAATACGAATATCATACGAACTATATACGAAGAGAATACAAGAATGAGATGCATAGAATACGATTAGTCTTAATGGACTTTGAGTTCATGGAATTTATAGAATCCAATTGCACTTGGATTATGTCAAGCCCAACGCTTTGTGAAATCAAGCCAAGATAGGCCCTATAAGAATTAAGGTTAAGGCCCAAACCAAGAAAATAAACCGCTGATCGAACTGATGGGTAACTGGATGGGTAATAACCAATGGGGCAACCCATGGGGTGACCCATGGAGCTTGTGGGCCAACCACTTGGCCACCAAGTAAAGTGGTTACTTGGTGACTAAGCCATGAATAGTAAGGAGGTGGGGGATAATGACCAAATTGCCCTTAGCTTTGGTTTTCTATAAAAGTAAGCTGAGATTTCATTTTTTTAGGATTTTGAAAATCCTACACCTTAGAGAGAGAGCGTAACGCCCGAGAAAAATCGGATTTTTGAGACTTAAATTTTAATTTTTATTAAATGAATTTAATTGATTATTTATGGAGCAAGCTAATCGAACGTCGTTCTCTGACCTAGAAATGTCAGAACATCGTAGGATTTTGGCTACGTGGTAGAATTAAAGTGTTTGAATTTCCAAGACGAAAATAAAAGCTTTCAAAGAAATTTTCAGAAAAACATTATTCACGCATTTCTGCTCGGGAATTATTTTTGAACTTTCGAGAAATACGTAACGATAGAATATCGAGTTGAGATGGAATATCCAATAATATTTCACTTATGAAAAATGTAATATTTCGCCTGTGGACTTAAAACCTAACGTTTAGGAAATGTGACTTTCGAGAAGGAATTTAAATGTATGTAATGAATTAAGCGATGATCGTATTATACGTAGGTAAGGAATACGAATACTATATGAGTTATTATACGAGTACGTATGAATAATGGTATGTCGTATATATTGACTAAGTATACGAATTAGAGTACGAGAATTATACGTATAATATATGTTATAAGGCTTTAAGCCAAAAGAAATGAATTGGTAGGATTGTATAGGAAGTATTAAAGTCCAATATGATTTATTGGTTAAGTCCAATAGAATTAATAAGTAAGCCAAAGGATTTGTAATGTAAAGCCCAAAGTAAATTAATGTAAGCCCAAAATGATTAAGTTAAGTTAATTAAGCTAAAGCCCAAAGTAAGAACCAATGGGTTATGAGATGGTTTAAACCCATGGAGCAAACCATGGATGATCCAAGGTGATGAACAAGTAAATTTAGAGGCTAAGTATGTGTGGTGAGCACACAAAGTGCTTAAGTGATAAACAAGTAGCTTAATGGCTAAGTTAAGTAGCAACCAAGAAATAAGAGTGGTGAGCAAGTGATGTGGGGAGCAAATTTACTTAATGCTTAAGCAATGAATAGTAAGGAGGTTAGTAAGGAGGTGGAAGGTCCTAATGACCCTTATGCCCTCACTTTGAGATGCCTATAAATACCAAGCTTCATTTCATTTGTTGTTTGTTCAAAATTCATCCAACTTCTCTCAAGCTAAACAACTTATTTGGTTGAGAGAATAAGCACATATAAGTTATACTTCCTTTGTTAGATTTTCAACCAATAACTTATAGCTTATTGGTGTGAGAGAAAAAGCTAGAAGTTAGCCTTTGTTAATTTAAGGAACAAGAAGGAGATTAAGGATTAGCAAGAGAACATCAAAGGGTAAGCCATCTTTAACCATGTTTCTTTCTCTCTTTATTGATAGAGAAGGGGGTATTAGTAGAGCTAGCATGCTAAGAAGAAGTTGGAATGATAAACCAAAGGGCTTAAGTCTTAATAAGCCGTATAAGTCATAAATAAGCTATTCGTAATCATTTAAGTTACGAATTTGTGAAGAACAATAATGAACGTATAATAACTTGTGAGAATTTGTAATATGTTTACATTAAGAAGTTAGCATGATTAATAAGATGCAAGAATAAGGATTAAACGACTTAACTCATTAATAAGTCATAATCAATGAAATCTAGTATGTTATACTTTAATAAGTAGTTTATAAGTTATGAGTTTTGAACTTATTAAGAACAAGAATTAACTTATCATGATTATAATTTAATGAAGCATGTAGGTCAAGATATTGGTATAATGGATTGAATCCAAGTGATATGATTTAAAAATATCAAGTAACGAAGTTTCGCCAGAATTCGCACGATTAGACGACAATCGTCGAATACGTGAAATTCTCAGAATGGAAGTCGTATTTTGTGTTTGAGCTTGGAAACGTTGGTTTTCAATGGAGGCAAGTATTATTTGGCGTTATAGAGTTGTGAACTCAAAAATGGCTGGATTCCGACTTAGAACGAAGAAACGAGCGTTGAACGTTCACGAACGTTTATCATTTTCGTTAAAAATGGACTAATAGGTGAAATTTTAGCAAACGAAGTCGAATAGATAAAATTCTTGCATGACCACGTAGAGTACATGATTTGTGAACCGTAGGCTCTTGAACGAGCCAATTCGGACTTATAACGAAGAAGTTAAGAAGCCGGAAATCTCCAATAATGAAAAATCTGTCAAAATTGTTCATGGCAAGTAAAGAAGTCCGCATGGCCATGGCGACTCAAGCCAATTATTCGCACATGCAAATACCAAAGAAAGTCTCAGCCCCTGTTAGTTCATGCCGCAGCCTTAGAGACAGCACTAGGCCTCCTCACAACATTGCTACCGATTCGGTCTTTTGATTCTAAGGCTGGCCATGCGCAACGCAAGATAAAGAAAAAAAAGAAAAATGCGGCAGCCAAATTTCTAGGGTTTGCATAGAGAGGATTGGTTATGAAGATAAAAGGAAAGGAAATGAAGTAAGACAAACTTAATGAACATTAAGTAACATTGTTAAGTCATGATTAAACCCAAGTAAGATCACTTAGGGTTAAAATAAGTCAATTGAAGATGAATACAAACGATGTGAAATAAGTCCTAAACCAATGACGATCGAGCTTCGATTAATAATAAGGTTAGTAAGCCGCGATGAAGGACACTTAAATCGAACCGAGTTGTATAAATGAAATAATTTCAGTTAAGAAGAGAACGAAATTGGTAAGAATGATGTAAAGAATGACGAAAAGCCGGAACCAATAATAACAAATCTAATAATGGATTAGATTGAGAAGAAGGGTAAGATTCTTTAGGAGCTATGTATGTTCATTCATGACCTAATTTGGTATGTTATGTGATTATGTGTTGTAGAGACCGTAAAGACTCAAAGGAAACGTAATTATACTATAGCATACGCTGAAGGAAAGTTTTTCTTAAACGCTTGTCTAACCTTCGTGTTAGCCAGGTTTTCAAATGATTCACATTATGAGATGCATGTATGATTTTAAGGAAAGGGTCTAAGCCAGTTTTAACTCGGCTAGACTAATCTTGATAGATTGATTGAACTGTTTACAAGTCTTTCAATATAGAATTGCTAATGTTATCCTACGCTAACTAATTGGTACGGATTCAAGGTAAACCTGAATATAAATAAACAAATGTATTTTCATCAAGTATTCGATGGGCACGTGAGGTTGCCACAACTTAAATGTACACACGTTTAATGGATGTAGTGTTGATCAACATAGGGTACTATATGCTGATCACCTAGATGTATTCGTAAGCTATGCCGGACTTACGGACTTCGTGCCGAGTTGTCCTTTTCAAAGAAACTATAATACGTTCACGTCTTGAACTAGAATTGATGATTTATGGAATATTGTTATTGCAAAACGTTTTGAAGGAAAAGGAAAGCTATATTGAATTATTGATAGTACTTCGTAACTATCATCCAGTTATTGAAGATATACGACTCCTATGTTTCAAGCATGCTTTTAAAATTAAATTGTTGTACTTGTTGAGCTTGTTATGCTCACACTTGCTTGAACCATATGATTACAGCTTAGACAATATGACCAAAGGATTCGACAAGGATAAAGTGGACGCTAAAGTGAACTCGTAGCGTACCTATGTAATTGTATTGGTTTGTAATGATAATATTTGATATTATGACAAGAACAAATGTAACGGTTATAAAGAACCTGGGGAATGGTAGTATTTTTTTGGAATATATGTATGACATATTCGTTCTTTTGAGGCTTTTTCAATTGAATGTTTGTGTGAATCAGAAAGCACCGTGGAGCACCATCTCGTCAAAGTTGAAAGAGACCCGAATTTGGGGAAGCGCCACAGTTGGTATCAAAGCGAGAGGTTATAATACTTAAGGGGAAGGACCTTGGGCTCATAACCTTGTTAAGGAATAAAAGTCCGAAGGAAGAAAAACTTGAGCTTTACTTGAGTCGAATGAGTTAATAAGGTATTGAGGAAACGCAGTATCAAAATATTAAAAAGATGGAAAGTAACCCTAAATAAATTAAATGTGATTTGTGCTTATATAATTTGTTATGTACTAATCAACAAGTTATGTGTTATTATAGGATGTCGATCGATAGTTTGAAGTATAGAGATATACACAAGGTGAGCGAAGAGCTTGTGAACCAAGTAGAGCCTGTACCTATGCCAGTGGCGGAGGTACCATTAGTGATTCTAGAGGAGTCGGAGACAGAGGAGTACTTTTCTGAGGAAGACTACTTCGAGGGATAGGTGGATATAATGTCATACCTGAGTATGATGAATGATGGGGATGAAGAAAGAGAGGTAACATCGATTACTACGGTGGTACCTACACTGGAGTCATCACCTCCAAATCCAATAGAAGCATTGTATCTAGCAGTGCTTGGCAGGAATATGCAACTGGGTACAGTTGTGCAGAAACAAAATGAAGAGATTAGTGCTCTTTATGTAGCGAAATAGTCGGCAGAAGCAGATTTTGATGCAGAGAATGATGAGAAGGTGCTCGTGATAAATAAGGCTAAGGATTTTAAGAATGAGGCCGATGAGGTTCGTAGGGAACTGAGGGAGAAGGACCAGAAGATAGCCCGGATGTCTTACATCCATGAGAGCGCTCGTAAGGATTTCAAGATAAAGGTTTCTTGTTATTCTAATGAGTCAGGACAGACCCGTCATACTATTAGTCGGGATACTGTAGTGGAGATTGCGAATGAGAAGCATGAGGATGCTGTTATGCATTATTAGAAGTCTAGAGTTATAAATATATGTGTAATGACGTAAAACCCTCTTTTAAAGGGTAGTCTTTTGTAAATCCCAACTTTTGTGAAGTACCATCGCGCAATAGAAAATGTAATAGCTTTTGGCTATGAAAACAAATTGTAAATAGTTTTGAACTATCAACAAGTATATGAATATAATGAAGTTTTCATAGAAATGATTTGTTATGATGCGAGTTCGTATGTGGCGATTAATAACGAAGTAAGTAAATAGATAATAATGAAATTTTATTTATTTAATCTAAATAATGCCGCCTGGGAGAAGATAACGTAATCAGGAAGCGAGAATAATGGAATAATAATGAAGGGGGTCTGAACAACCCTATGCAAGAGTTCGTTAATTTATTAACGACTGCATTTAACCACATCGGGGTTAGAGTACCACATTGCCTAAGGTAGCTAGAACGATTACCTTTAAAGAGTTTAAAAGCATAGGTCCGCCGGAGTTCAAAGGAACGACAAACCCATTAGAAGCCATATATGTGTAAAGGAGAGATAGAAGGCGTTTGTTATTACAAGCGTAGGTGAGGCGCGAAAGACTTCTTTTGCGACTTATATGAGGAAGAGTGAAGCCAACTTTTGGTAGGAGGCTCACCAGGGTGAGGTTAGAATAGATGTGGTAGCCTGGGAACAATTCAACAAGGTTTCTTCGAGAATTATTTTTCCCTACAAGTATATGAGGGATGATAGAGACTGAATTCTTAGAAATTAAGCAAGGGGATATGACATTTCCCCAATACGCGACCAAATTGAATTGGCAAGGTTTGTTTTACATTAAGTGAACACTGAAGAGATGAAGGCTCGTAGGTTTAAGTAGGGCCTATAACCCTAGTTCTATAGTAGGATTTCAATGTGCTAGAGTGTTTCCTATGGGATCATTCTGGAGAAGGTGATTATAGCATAAGATGGTAGTGAGTTGTAGACTCAATCCCATAATGAGAGAAAGAATGAGAGCGATAGAGAGGGAGGAACCAAGACAGAGAATGCCAATGGTAGTATACTAAAGAGGAATAATTTTAACTCTGGGAATACTGGAGTGGGGGTAAGGGGATCCTAAGTGTAGGATCGAGGTGTGTAAGACAGTTGGAAAGACTCATCTAGGAGTCTGTCTGAAAGGGATTATAAGTACCTTTAAACATTAAGGTAGAGAAGAAGGAAATAACTTTCATTAGTTATATTCGTGACAATTGTAGCATGGATAATAAAGGTAAGTCTGTGTGGGTAGATGAGTACAGTTAATGTTGAGAGAATTTGAGGAAATTCTCGGTATGAATTGATTGATTAACCACAGAGCTATAATAAATTGTTATAAGAAAAGTTTGAACCTTTAGTTTTCTCAGAAAATCTAAGGTACTAATTTACGGTAATAAAACACCGAGCGCCTTGTTGTCTAACCTAGACGTAAGTTAGGAGGATATTAAGGGAGAAGATGAGTTGTTACGATTGCGTATCGACTATCGTAATAAGAGTAGGTTAGCGGTTAAAAATAAATACCCATGGCCTAGGATCGATGATCTATTTGGTCAGTTGAAGAGGGCAAAGAATTTTTTTTTCTAATATAGAATTTCATACGGGGTATAGTTGGTTGGAAGTAAGAAAGAAAGAGGAGGTACCTAAGATGACGTTCAGAACTCGTTATTGTTATGACAAGTTTCGGGGTATGTCATTTAGGTTGACTAATGTGCGGAAGTTAGACTTTTCGTAAGGAGAAACGAGTAACTCAATGGCGAAATGATAGGTGAAAGTATTATGCATACAAGCCAATCATGTATGATGATAAAGCATATACTGTGTAATCAATCTTATTTATTTATTAATAAAAGAATTATTTATTAAAGGCATTTATTATCTACATGGTGCTGTTTTAATAATATGTGATAAACCCATAGTTTTAAGCAACGCTTTTAGAATAATGATGATGATCATTCTAATGAGATCTAAATTCTTAGAAAGCTTAAAACTAAAATAGTTCCCAATCATTGGATTACTAAATAGGGGATTAGTGAATGGGATAGATTGGTACATACGTTGCTTGCTCATTGGATGAGGATGATTGATCTCATGATCATTTGTGTGGAGACACTAAAGCAAGTATGTAGGTGCTTATTAGAGAATAAGTTCACTGAACGTGACTCACTAAGGAATACCTAATGGAGTTTTACTTACCTGTCAATAGGAATTCCTGTAGTAATAGTAGTACAAATGATCCTTAGACTTGAGATCATCATAGTATCTTATATATAATGAATTACACTTTGACTTATTCCTTAAGACTCTTAGAGTATATCAAAGGGTATGCTTGGGTGTAATAAGTTATATATGAAGATAATGAATGATCAATAAAGAATCTACCACTTCTAGTAAAAGGAGAGATGTCCTATGTGATTCGATAAATGACAACCCAGGAATCCTTGGCCAAGGTGGAATGAAATTAGAAAGTAGTTTCTAATTTGCATTCATTGGGAGTTGTTCATTTAGGAATCGAAATACATATAATTAAATAAAATAAGACTTGACAGTAATTCCATGTCTTATATTTAATTGGGACATAGTATGGTGGAAGGATTGAATTGTACGGTAACTATTTACTCAAAGGTTCTTTTATGATTAATGTTGAAATCTATATTATCTGGAAAGTCGTTAATCGCTAGGGAGGCTTATCCCTATTGTAGAATAAATATTATTTATTTAAATAAATTATTTGTTTAATTTATTTATTTAAATGAGATTAGAATTGTTCTAATTGATTTATTCACAACTGGTTTAATATGGAGAACCTAAAGGGTCACACCATAAAAGGAAGAATAATTATTTAAGAAGTTAATGGCATAATTGTAATAATATGTTAAGTATATTTAATTTAATCTATGGTGATAGAATAAATTAAATAGCTTAATATTTATTATTTAATATTTTAGAAATATTAAATATAAATTAATAAGAGGAGTCTTATTAATATTATTATAATTATTATTATTTTAATTTCTAAAAGGTTTAGGAATTAATTTAATATTAGTACTCTCATTTATTCCTAATTGGATTAGGAAAGAAAATTAGTTAAAGGAGTTTAACTAATTATCCCTAATAGGATTAGGGAACCCATTTAATTAAAAGAGTTTAATTAAATAAATAATACCTTATTTTAATTAAAATAGGGTTATATAATATCTTTATAAGAGGAGTCTTATATTAGATATGAGAATACGTAATTCCAAGAGTTGGAGAGTACACCCCCTTTTCTTATTCAGATAGGAAAAACTAGGGTTTGAGCCAAATCCCTTCTTCTTGAAAAATTCCTCTTCCTTGGTGGATCACCTATAGAGGCCACACACTTGGGTGGCTTACATTGATCAAAGGAAGGAATCTACCCGGAGATTCAAGGAGATCGCGAAGAAGTAGGAGGTGAACTCGTACCTGAGGAAGCTCGTTTCTACAAGGGTATGATTTCATAATTTCTTATTCTTCGCTTTAATTAATAATATGCATAAAGGATGATCCGGGTAATTGGTTTGTGAAAAATTTTAAAATCTGATTTTATCTCGCCCATTATTTTTGCAATTTGATTGCTACTTTGATTTTCACGAAAACCTAACATGATTGGTATCGAGCCAAACTTTATGCTAATTATTAATTATTTAGATTCTAAATATGTATGGGTATGTATTTGGAATAATTTATTGGGCATAATTTGTTGTATAAAATTATTATTTTATGAAAAAAAAAAAAAAAGGTTTTCGGTAATTTTTTTTTTTTTTAAAATCGATAAAAAAAAAAAAAAAATAATAAAATTTTGCTTGAATCACGAAAAAGTCATCGTCCACGTGACCATTTTTTTTGTCAAACAAATTTCAATGAGTTTTGACTAAAGTAATCAAGTGCCAACAGTCAGTTTTCTTGGTAATCAAGCAAATTTGGACGGTTGTCATTTTTTTTAAGGATACTGAGGCCATCACGTTGACTTAAAAAAGAACAAAAAAGGTCAAACTAATTTTTTTTTATAAAGCTCCAACAAGTGATATGTCGAGTAGACCAAGTATAAAGCAAAGTCATCGGTATTATTTTTGACCGAGTACAAGTGATGTTAAAAGTAGGACTTTTATTATATATATATATATAATTGTTATATATATATATATATATTAATTTTAATAATTTTATAATTAAAATAAAAGAGTTTATTTTAATCTTGAAATTGGATTTCATGCAACATAAAATTGCCCATTAAATGATACTCATATATATATGGAATGATTTTATTTATCGATACATATGATGATACGTATGATAATAAATGAGATTGATTATGGACAATTAACCAATATGATTGGATTTATTTTAGTTGGATTTTGAATGAATGGGTTTTATTAAATGGGGTCTCTGCAGACTGCCTTTTTTCGGTTTTCTTTCGATGTAAATTCTATCTCTCTCCTATGTACTTCCCTCGATCACGATCAAGGTTTCTATTTAAATTAAATAGTTTAATGTAATAGATTAGTTAGAATTTTTTTGAAGAACAGAAGACCAAGATCAAGGAGCACTTGAAGACCCGTTTGTAATGGAGCCCAAGTTTAAATGTAATAGTTATATTTAAATGTTTATTCTTGCACCCTAGAGTTGACCTTTTGGTTCACTTGGTGGCTCTAGTGAACCAAACTAGAATAAAAGTCCATAATCAATCCGTGTAGAATATAGTATTCTATATGTGCATGCTAGTATTATATATATTATATATTATGCAAACATGCTTCGCATGTTTAATAATATGACGCGCGATTTTATATATATTTGCATGCGCCGCTAAACAAGATGAGACAAATAATAACAAATCCCTCAAAGTTTTTTTTATTAAGTCTTAAGCGTGCTCAAAGATATTTAGAATATCGAACGTCGCCTTTCTAGCATGATAAAATTAATAGAGTATTAAATATTTAATATGAGTTTGTTGTGTCACCACAAGGCAAGTATTAAGTATTTAAGATGTTAATTTATCACATTTGATGCTTATAAAGAAAATTGAACAATATTGTTTTGTTGTGTCACCACAAGGGCTTATATATTTTCTTTTTGAATATATGGAAGTGCTAGGTTGGACTTAACTTAGATAATTTTGATTCGGATGTGCCACCACTGATCAAAATAATCCAAGAGGCAAAACATAAGGAGTTACATGTTGATGTAATTGACAAGGAGTTGTCTACCTATTTATTTATATATAGTTTGTCAGGTCACCACAAGGCTATATATATTTGAAATGGGATCCTTATTCTCACTAAAGAAAAACTTTAATTAGATTTTTGCCAACTATATAAATGAGGGTAATATAGTTTGAAGAAAATAGTGAGAGATACCAATATAAAATAAGACCTAATTTATTTTGGTAATTAATAAATGAATGTTTGCTAAAATATTGTCTTTTAAATGCGTAATTTTGAAAATGTCACATTCACTAATTTCATCGCTGAAGCATACTTGATGCTAACAAACCGACCGGACCGAAACTACTGGACCGGTTGAGGAATCGAGAATTGTTCTCACCCGAAAAGATTTCTTATGTCCTAAATTCACCAGCACGCAAAAAGTTGCAAGAGATGACCTCCGAGGAAGAGATTGCTACTTTTAAACAAAGGGCAAGATGATGCATCGTGGCTCAACGCATCATGCTCGCATCCACGAAAGTAACGAGCTTCAAACGTCAAGATGAAAACATGGATGCTCCTACTATGCTACTACACCTTGGAGAGTCAGATGGTGAGCAAAGTAGGATCGCTAGATATGAGATATCTAAGGAGCTCTTCCGATCTCTGGATGACCGAGGGCATCGCCGCTGAGACTCATGTCCTAAAGATGATCAACTGATTGAACGCCTGGACACCTTTGGGTTCATCATGGATGGGGAGTTGAGTCAAGATTTAGTCTTGCAATCACTCCTGCACACCTTCTCACAATTTGTTGTGAATTTTCACATGAACAAGTTGGATGTCACTTGCTCAATTACTTAACATGTTGAAAATCGTCAAGGTCACTTCCCATCCAAGAAGAACCATGTCTTCATCGGTGGATGATTCTTCCAAGAAAAGGAAGAGGCCCAAGGTATCTTTCCAAAGGAAGAAATCCAAGAAGGCTAAGGGAAAGGCGAAAGTGAAGGATCAAAGAAACCTCGATCCAATTTAGCAAAGGAATTTGCTTCCATTGCAATAAGTCGTCATCGAAAGGAACCGCAAAGATTATCTTGCGTAACAAAAGCGTAAGAAGCTTCGAGAAGCTTCAATCCTAATCATGGTTTGTTTATGATTGAAATTAATTTTTCGAAAAGTCAATCTTCTACTGGGTATTAGATACTGGATGTGGTTCTCACATATGTAATAATATGCAGGACCGGTCAAGTAGAAAGTCGAAAGCAAGGATGAGGTCGCCCCACGAGTGGGAAATGGAGCAAAGGTCGCGACAATTGTAGGGACTTATTGTTTAGCACCGCTTACGGCAAGTTCATTAATTTAAATAATTGTTATTTTGTTCCAAATATCATTAGAAACATTATTTCTATCTCTCGTATTGGATATGGATGGTTTTAATATTATAATAAAGAACAACAGCTTGTTCTATTTATAATGATAATGTTTTATATGGTGTGGTAATTTAAGTAAATGGACTTTATATACTGACTTGCATGAAAATATATTTCAAATCGAACAAACTAATAAAAGGAAAAGAGATGATGTTAATTATACCTTCATGTGGCAATCAGAGACTGGTCAGCCATATTAATGAAACAAGATTATCCAAGTCAGATAAAGATGGGCTCCAGAGCTATCTCGATTATGAATCATATCCAACCCGTGAATCTTGTCTCATGGGTAATGACTAAATCTCCTTTTAGTGGAAAAGGAGAAAGAGTTACAGAGTTGTTAGCGTTGGTACACACGTATGTATGTGGACCTATGACAACGAATCGCACGAGGAGGGTATTCTTATTTTATTACATTCACCGACGACCACTCAAGATTTGGATATGTGTATTTAATGAAATACAAATCAATCATTTGAAAAGTTCAAAGAGTTCAAGTGAAGTTGAGAAGCAACCGGTAAGAGTATTAAGATTCTTCGATCCGATCGAGGAGGAGAATACTTAAGTGGTGAGTTTCTCAATTGTCTCAAAGAAAATGGTATAATCTCACAATGGACTCCACCAGTGGACGCCCACAGATGAATGGTGTATCTCGAAAGGAGAAATCGAACATTGTTGGACATGGTTCGATCTATGATGAGTTTTTACCGACCTTCCAGCTTCCTTCGGGATATGCCCTAGAATCTATTGCGATACCTACTTAACAAGGTACCTACAAAATCCATCCCCAAGACCCCATATGAAGCATGGACAGGAGGAAACCAAATCTTAAGCATGTTAAGACTTGGGGTTGTCCAAATTATGTCAAAAAAGTTTGAAAACGATAAGTCGCAGACTAGATCCGATAAATGTAGATTTGTGGGATACCCTAAAGAAACATCTGGGTATTATTTCTATCATCCAACCGATCAAAAGGTGTTTGTTATAAACATGCCGCCTTCTTGGAAAAGGAGTTTATCCTTGAAAGGGTCGATGGGAGTAAGATATATCTTGAAGAAGTTCAAGAACCACAAAATACTATAGATCAAAGTGAGGTACCTAACCAAGTAGAGATTCCTTCAGATCACACCCTATTCAGAACTGAAGAGTACCAAAGATACCAGACAGTGTATGGACTTGTCATATAAGATGATTAATGAGGTACGATCATAGATGATGATGATCCATTGAATTACTTAACAAAGCTATGAGTAGTAAAGACTCGTAGAGAAGTGGCAAGAAGCCATGAAACCAAGATGGACTCCATGTATGAGAACCAAGTATGGACTTTGGTCTCACCACCAAGGCATTAAGCCTATTGGGTGTAAATGGGTCTTTAAAAGAAAGATCGAGAAAGCAGCAAGCAAGGTAGAGACCTATAAAGCCCGATCTGGTTGCAAAAGGTTTCAAACAAAGACAAGGAGTCGACTATGATTTAAACCTTCTCACCAAGAGTAATGCTCAAGTCCATTCGGATTTTGCTTGCGATTGCAGCCTTACCACGACTACGTAAATCGCAGATGGACGTGAAAACGGCCTTCCTCAATGGGAAACTTGAGGAGGATGTGTATATGACACAACCAGAGGGATTTGTTTCAAAGGTTGGAACAAATCAAGTCTCAGAAGCTACAACGATCCATTTATGGATTAAAGCAAGCTTCTCGTAGTGGAACATCCGCTTTGATGAGACAATCAAAAAGTTTGATTTTATCAAAATGAGGATGAACCATGTGTGTACAAGAAGGTTAGTGGGAGCGCTGTTTCATTCCTCAGATTATATGTTGATGATATATTACCGATAGGGAATGATATTCCTATGTCGCAAACAATTAAAATCAAGTTATCTAAACACTTCTCCACGAAGGACTTGGGAGAAGCATCCTATATTTTGGGGATAAAGATCTATAGAGATAGATCTAATAGGATGCTTGGCTTATCCCAAGGAACGACATCGACATGATGCTAAAAAGGTTTAGCATGGAAGATTCCAAAAGAGGTCTCACGCCGATGAGCCATGGAATACATCTCTCCAAGAAACAAGCCCCAAAGACACTGAGAGAGAAACCGTATGAGTAAGATTCCTTATGCTTCAAAGAATAGGATCTATCATGTACCAGATGATATGTACTAGACCAGATGTCGCCATGCACTTAGTGTAACAAGCGAGATATCACGAATCCAGAGAAGAACACCGAAGGCAAGTGAAAAATATCCTAAAGTACTTAAGAAGAACTAAGGATGTATTTCTTGTTTACTGTTGGTCCGAATTAAAACTAGAGGGCTTCACTGACTCAAGTTTTCAAACGCACCAAGATGACAAAGAACTGCTTTGGGTATGTGTTTACCTTAGCGGTGGCGCAAATGAGTTGAAAAGTTCCAAGCAAAGAAACAGATTGTTGATTCAAAGGATGAGGCAGAGAGTACATACCGCAAGTGAAGTCGCAAAGGAAGTCATTTGGATGAAGAAGTTCATTACCGAACTTGGTGTGGTTCCTAGCATTAAAGGACCAAGGTTTTATTTCGTGACAACACCGAGTCACAATGCAAGCTAAGGAACCTGTGTCTCATCGTAAATCCAAACACGTGTCATGGCGATTTCATTTGATCGAGAGATCATTGAAAGAGGAGACGTCACCACCGAGCGTGTGGACTCTCAAGACAATATTGCAGATCCATTTACTAAAGCGTTAACAAACAAAGGTTTGATCGTCACTTTAGAAGATGGGTATGAGATACCACTACGATCGGCTTTTTAGTGCAAGTGGGAGATTGAAAGTATTATGCATACAAGCCAATCATGTATGATGATAAAGCATATCTTGTGTAATCAATCTTATTTATTTATTAATAAAAGAATTATTTATTAAAGGCATTTATTATCTACATGGTGTCTTTTTTAATAATATGTGATAAACCCATAGTTTTAAGCAACGCTTTTAGAATAATGATGATGATCATTCTAATGAGATCTAAATTTTAGAAAGCTTAAAACTAAAATAGTTCCCAATCATTGGATTACTAAATAGGGGATTAGTGAATCGGGATAGATTGGTACACGTTGCTTGCTTCATCGATGAGGATGATTGATCTCATGATCATTTGTGTGGAGACACTAAAGCAAGTATGTAGGTGCTTATTAGAGAATAAGTTCATCGAACGTGACTCGCTAAGGAATACCTAATGGAGTTTTACTTTACCGTCAATAGGAATTCTCAGAGTAATAGTAAGACAAATGATCCTCAGACTTGAGATCATCATAAGATCTTATATATAATGAATTACACTTTGACTTATTCCTTAAGACTCTTAGAGTATATCAAAGGGTATGCTTGGGTGTAATAAGTTATATATGAAGATAATGAATGATCAATAAAGAATCTACCACTTCTAGTAAAAGGAGAGATGTCCTATGTGATTCGATAAATGACAAACCTGTGAATCCTTGGTTAAGGTGGAATGAAATTAGAAAGTAGTTTCTAATTTGCATTCATTGGGAGTCGTTCATTTAGGAATCGAAATACATATAATTAAATAAAATAAGACTTGACAAAGAATTCCATGCCTTATATTTAATTGGGACATAGTATGGTGGAAGGATTGAATCAGATTTGCAGAACTATTTACTCAAAGGTTCTTTTATGATTAATGTTGAAATCTATATTATCTGGAAAGTCGTTAATCGCTAGGGGAGGCTTATCCCTATCAGAGAATAAATATTATTTATTTAAATAAATTATTTGTTTAATTTATTTATTTAAATGAGATTAGAATTGTTCTAATTGATTTATTCACAACCGGCTTAATATGGAGAACCTAAAGGGTCACAATTCATAAAAGGAAGAATAATTATTTAAGAAGTTAATGGCATAATTGTAATAATATGTTAAGTATATTTAATTTAATCTATGGTGATAGAATAAATTAAATAGCTTAATATTTATTATTTAATATTTTAGAAATATTAAATATAAATTAATAAGAGGAGTCTTATTAATATTATTATAATTATTATTATTTTAATTTCTAAAAGGTTTAGGAATTAATTTAATATTAGTACTTCATTTATTCCTAATTGGATTAGGAAAGAAAATTAGTTAAAGGAGTTTAACTAATTATCCCTAATAGATTAGGGAACCCATTTAATTAAAAGAGTTTAATTAAATAAATAATACCTTATTTTAATTAAAATAGGTTATATAATATCTTTATAAGAGGAGTCTTATATTAGATATGAGAATACGTAATTCCAAGAGTTGGAGAGTACACCCCTTTTCTTATTCAGATAGGAAAACTAGGGTTTGAGCCAAATCCTTCTTCTTGAAAAATTCTCTTCCTTGGTGGATCACCTATAGAGGCCACACACTGGGTGGCTTACATTGATCAAAGGAAGGAATCTACCGGAGATTCAAGGAGATCATGAGAAGTAGGAGGTGAACTCGTGCACTGAGGAAGCTCGCTTTTACAAGGGTATGATTTCATAATTTCTTATTCTTCGCTTTTAATTAATAATATGCATAAAGGATGATCCGTAATTGGTTTGTGAAAAATTTTAAAATCTGATTTTATCTCGCTTCCGCTATTTTTGCAATTTGATTGCTACTTTGATTTTCACGAAAACCTAACAATAGGTACCCTTGTTGGATACTATGGTTGAAGGAACCATTAGAGTCACAGGATTTAAGAGAAAGGTTAATTAAGGCACCTGTATTATCTTTATCATATGATACGAGGAATTTTGTAGTATATCTCGATGTTTCGCATAGATGACATGATTGCGTGCTCTTATAGCATGAAAATGTCATTGTGTATGCATCACGCCAATTAAAGGATTATGAGAAGGTATATCCTACTTATGATCTAGAATTGGTAGTTGTAGTTTTTGGAATTAAAAATCTGAAGATAGTATTTATGAGAGAGAAGTGTGAATATACGGACTCTAAGAGTCTCAAATATATCTCCACCACGAAAAGTTGAATATGCGAGAGAGAGAGGGTGTGATATCTTATATCATTCGTGGAATGTAAAAGTTGTAGAACGTTAAGAATGAAGGGTAGGGGAATACTAATGTTAACGATTAATGAGTTAATAACGAGATGAGCAAACAGAGTTAGAAGTCAAATTACGGGGTTGAAATGTTAGAAGACTGATCCAAGATAATGGAACGAAGTTACATAAATAGTATTAGTCTTATTTGAATGAAGAAGAGCGGGATAAGTAAGACTAAGTATAGTCTTATTTTGAGGGTGGAATTTGAGTTCCATATAAGTCCGAGTTAAAAGGATAACAGAGATGATATAAAGATAGTGAAATGTGTTAGTAAGTGTTTAACTTCCAACTCAAATTGTTAACATGAAGTGATAAGTCATGTGTGAAAAGGTAATACCTTCGATGAAGGTGAAATGGAAGAACCCCAATGTCGAAGAAGCATTGTCCTCTGTGGTGTAGGTATTATTAGCGAGATTTTGGGGACATAATTCTTATAAGGAGGGAAGAATGTAACGCCCGAGAAAAATCAGATTTTTGAGAATTAAATTTTTATTTTTATTAAATGAATTTAATTGATTATTTATGGAGCAAGCTAATCGAACGTCGTTCTCTGACCTAGAAATGTCAAAAACATCGTAGGATTTTGGCTACGTGGTAGAATTAAAGTGTTTGAATTTCCAAGATGAAAATAAAAGCTTTCCGAGAAATTTTCCAAAAAATACTATTCACGCATTTCTGCTCGGGAATTATTTTTGAACATCCGAGAAATACGTAACGATAGAATATCGAGGTGAGATGGAATATCCAATAATATTTCAGTTATGGAAAATATAATATTTCGCATGTGGACTTAAAACCTAACGTTTAGGAAATTTGACTTTCGAGAAGGAATTTAAATGTATGTAATGAATTAAGCGATAATCGTATTATACGTAGGTGTTGTACGAGGTAAGGAATACGAATACTGTATGAGTTATTATACGAGTACGTATGAATAATGGTATATCGTATATGTTGACTAAGTATACAAATTAGAGTACGAGAATTATACGTATAATATATGTTATAAGGCTTTAAGCCAAAAGAAATGAATTGGTAGGATTGTGTAGGAAGTATTAAAGTCCAATATGATTTATTGGTTAAGTCCAATAGAATTAATAAGTAAGCCAAAGGATTTGTAATGTAAAGCCCAAAGTAAATTAATGTAAGCCCAAAATGATTAAGTTAAGTTAATTAAGATAAAGCCAAAAGTAAGAACCAATGGGTTATGAGATGGTTTAAACCCATGGAGTAAACCATGGATGATCCAAGGTGATGAACAAGTAAACTTAGAGGCTAAGTAAGTGTGGTAAGCACACAAAGTGCTTAAGTGATAAACAAGTAGCTTAATGGCTAAGTTAAGTAGCAACCAAGAAATAAGAGTGGTGAGCAAGTGATGTGGGGAACAAGTTTACTTAATGCTTAAGCAATGAATAGTAAGGAGGTGCAAGGTCCTAATGACCCTTATGCCCTCACTTTGAGATGCCTATAAATTCCAAGCTTCATTTCATTTGTTGTTTGTTCAAAATTCATCCAACTTCTCTCAAGCTAAACAACTTTTTTGGTTGAGAGAATAAGCACATATAAGTTATACATCCTTTGTTAGATTTTCAACCAATAACTTATAGCTTATTAGTTTGAGAGAAAAAGCTAGAAGTTAGCCTTTGTTAATTCAAGGAACAAGAAGGAGATTAAGGATTAGCAAGAGAACATCAAAGGGTAAGCCATCTTTAACCATGTTTCTTTCTCTCTTCCATTGATAGAGAAGGGGGTATTAGTAGAGCTAGCATGCTAAGAAGAAGTTGGAATGATAAACCAAAGGGCTTAAGTCTTAATAAGCCGTATAAGTCATAAATAAGCTATTCGTAATCATTTAAGTTACGAATTTTTGAAGAACAATAATGAACGTATAATAACTTGTGAGAACTTGTAATATTTTACATTAAGAAGTTAGCATGATTAATAAGATGTAAGAATAAGGATTGAAGGACTTAACTCATTAATAAGTCATAATCAATGAAATCTATTATGTTATACTTTAATAAGTAGTTTATAAGTTATGAGTTTTGAACTTATTAAGAACAAGAAATAACTTATCATGATTATAAGTTAATGAAGCATGTAGGTCAAGATATTGGTATAATGGATTGAATCCAAGTGAAATGATTTAAAAATCTCAAGTAACGAAGTTTCGCCGGAATTCGCACGATTAGACTACAATCGTCGAATTCGTGAAATTCTCGAAATGGAAGTCGTATTTTGTGTTTGACCTTGGAAACGTTGGTTTTCAATGGAGGCAAGTCTTATTTAGCGTTATAGAGTTGCGGACTCGAAAATGGCTTGATTCCGACTTAGAACGAAGAAACGAGCATTGAACGTTCACGAACGTTTATCGTTTTCATTAAAAATGAACTAATAGATGAAATTTTAGCAAACGAAGTCGAATAGATAAAATTCTTGCCTAACCACGTAGAGTACGTGATTTGTGAACCATAGGATCTTGAACGAGCCAATTCAGACTTATAACGAAGAAGTTACGAAGCTGGAAATCTCACATAATGAAAAATCTGTCAAAATTGTCTGTGGCATAGAGTCCGCGCCATGGCGTGACTCCAAGCCAATTAGCCGGCACCGCAGAGCCAAAGCAAGCCTCAGCCCCTATTAGTTCATGCCACAGCGCGGAAGATAACACTAGGACTCGCATCATTGGCAGCGAGTCCATCGCCTATTGATTCTAAGGCGTGGCATAGCCATGGCATAGCCTGAAAGAAAAAAAGTTGGCATGCAGTGCGGCCAAACCTCAAGTTTACATAGAGAGGATTGGTTATGAAGATAAAAAGAAAGGCAATGAAGTAATACAAACTTAATGAACATTAAGTAACATTGTTAAGTCGTGATTAAACCCAAGTAAGATCACTTAGGGTTAAAATAAGTCAATTGAAGATGAATACAAACGATGTGAAATAAGTCCTAAACCAATGACGATCGAGCTTCGATTATTAATAAAGTTAGTAAGCCACGATGAAGGACACTTAACTCAAACCGAGTTGTATAAATGAAATAATTTCAGTTAATAAGAGAACGAAATTGGTAAGAATGATGTAAAGAATGACAAAAAGCCGGAACCAATAATAACAAATCTAATAAGGGATTAGATTGAGAAGAAGGGTAAGATTCTTAAGGAGCTATGTATGTTCATTCATGACCTAATTTGGTATGTTATGTGATTATGTGTTGTAGAAATCGTAAAGACTCAAAGGAAACGTAATTATACCGTAGCATACGCTGAAGGCAAGTTTTTCTTAAACGCTTGTCTAACCTTCGTGTTAGCCAGGTTTTCAAATGATTCACATTATGAGATGCATGTATGATTTTAAGGAAAAGGTCGAAGCCAGTTTTAACTCGGCTAGATTAATCTTGATAGATTGAATGAACTATTTACATGTCTTTCAATATAGAATTGCTAATGCTATCCTACGCCAACTAATAGGTATGGATTCAAGGTAAGCCTGAATATGAATAAACAAATATATTTTCATCGAGTATTCGATGGGCACGTGAGGTTGCCACAAATTAAACGTACACACGTTTAATGGATGTAGTGTTGATCAACATAGGGTACTATAGGCTGATCACCTAGATGTACTCGTAAGCTATGCCGAACTTACGGACTTCGTGCCGGGTTATCCTTTTCAAAGAAACTATAAGACGTTCACGTCTTGAACTAGAATTGATGATTTATGGAATATTGTTATTGCAAAACGTTTTGAAGGAAAAGGAAAGCTATATTGAATTATTGATAGTACTTCGTAACTATCATCCAGTTATTGAAGATATACGATTCCTATGTTTCAAGCATGCTTTTAAAATGAAATTGTTGTACTTGCTGAGCTTGTTATGCTCACACTTGCTTGAACCATATGATTGCAGCTTAGACAATATGACCAAAGGATTCGACAATGATAAAGTGAAGGTTAAAGAGAACTCATAACGTACCTATGTAATAGTATAGGTTTGTAATGATAATATTTGATATTATGACAAGAACAAATGTAACGGTTATAAAGAACCTAGGGAATGGTAGTATTGTTTTGGAATATATGTATGACATATTCGTTCTTTTGAGGCTTTTTAATTGAATATTTGTGTGAACTGTAGCACCGTGGAGCACCATCTGTCGGGTTGAAAGAGACCCGAATTGGGGGACATCATAGAGAGCGAGAGCTTGAGAGTTTGTTAAAGAAGAAGAAGGAAGAACATGAGTATGAATGATCGGATCGAAGGTGAGCGTGAAATATAAAAGCTTGCGAATCGTCGGCTTTGTCTAGTGAAAGAAAA
Source organism: Panax quinquefolius (assembly GCA_020205615.1). Classification (NCBI taxonomy): domain Eukaryota; kingdom Viridiplantae; phylum Streptophyta; class Magnoliopsida; order Apiales; family Araliaceae; genus Panax; species Panax quinquefolius. Next base: position 72,555,441 of record CM035160.1, on the reverse strand, counting down.
ATAAAGAAGAGAGGTAACCTAAAACCTAATTGAATTTAAGTTTTCTTTAAGTTTATGTTTAAAAACATAACTTAATGAAGATATGGTTGAAATCATAAGAAAATGAAGAAATAAGAATTAGAAGTTTAGTTTACAATTTTCTTAAGAAAGTATAAGATTCGTAAGGATTTTGAGCGATTTGAATGAATCTTATGAATGAGTAGGTAAAATAAGTTAGGAATGGTGTTTTATAACATCAAATTCAAAGAAAAAGTGAAATCGTAATCCAAAATATTGATTAAAAATGAAGAACGAACGAAGAACACGAATAACACGAAGAACACGAAGAACGTTGTTGATGGACAAATTTAAAACTATCGTAGGATAATTGTTGTTGATTGACAAGTTTAAAACCATCGCATATAAGTTAGTTGCTTATTACTTGGTTAGGAACGATAGAAACGTTCATGAAGAACAGATTAAAACATAGCTATAACGAAGTTATGGCAAAATTTTCGTAAATAACAAACGAGAATTATAAAGTTAGTAAATGAACCCGAACATGTAGGGTTTCATATGAAAGTAAGAGAACGTAGAAAACGTGAGTCGTGGACTCAAGAACGAATGAGTTCCAAAATCGAATGACCAAATTACGGACGAACGAACGAATTCGGTCATCCGGATCAACCTTTATGCACAATTATTAATTAAACGAAAATATGAAGAACAAGAATCATACCCTTAAAGATTCGATCTTCCTCAGGTACAAGTTCACCTCCAATCTTTTTCGCGTTCAACTTGAATCTACCGAGTTTGATTCCTTCCTTTGATCAACGTTATCCACCCAATTGTTTGGTCTCTAGAGGTGATCCACCAAGGAAGAAGAAATATTCAAGAAAATGAGTGTTTGGCAAAACCCTAGTTTTTCTATCTCTCATAGAAAGTGGTGTACTCTCCCAACTATTGGAAATACGTATTCTATGAAAACGTCAACCACCACACCCATAATAACACTCTTCTTATTTATAGATATAGGCAACCCTCTTTAACAATTAAGGCTCCTTTTAATTAATTAGGCTCTAAATCTTATTTGGAATAATTAATTAAAATCTTTTAATTAATTAGCCTCCTAATCTTATTAGGAATAAATGAGAGTACCTATATTAAATTAATTTCCAACTCTTTAGAAATTAAAATAATAATAATTGTAATAATATTAATAAGACTCGTCTTATTAATTTATATATTTAATATTTCTAAAATATTAAATAATAAATATTAACCTATTTAATTTATTATATCACCATAGATTAAATTAAATACACTTAAATATATTATTATGATTATGCCATTAACTTCTTAAATAATTATTCTTCCTTTTATAGTGTGACCCTTTAGGTTCTCCATATTAAACCGGTTATGAATAAATCAATTAGAACAATTCTAATCTTATTTAAATAAATAAATTAAACTATTAATTTATTTAAAGAAATAATATGTATTCTACAATAGGGATAAGTCTCCCTAGCGATTAACGACTTTCCAGATAATATAGATTTCAACATTAATCATAAAAGAACCATTGAGTAAATAGTTATCGTACAATTCAATCCTTCCACCATACAATGTCCCAATTAAATATAAGACATGAAATTACTGTCAAGTTTTATTTTATTTAATTATATGTATTTCGACACTAAAATGCACAACACCAAATAATGCAAATTAGAAACTCCTTTCTAATTTCATTATGCCTTGGCCAAGGACTACTAGGTTGTCATTTATCGAATCACATAGGACATTTCTCTTCTTTTACTAGAAGTGGTAGATTATTTATTGATCATACATTATCTCCATGTACAACTTATTATACCCAAGCATAACCTTTGATATACCCTAAGGGTCTTAAGGAATAAGTCAAAGTATAACTCATCATACACAAGATACTATGATGATCTCAAGTCCAAGGATCACTTGTACTACTATCACTACAGGAATTCCTATTGACAAGCAAGTAAAACTCCATTAGGTATTCCTTAGCGAGCCAATGCTCAAATGAACTTATTCTCTAATAAGCACCTACATACTTGCTTTAGTGTCTCCACACAAATGATCATGAGATCAATCATCCTCATCCAATGAGCAAGCAACGTATGTATCAATATATCCGGATTCACTAATCCCCAATTTAGTATTCAAATGATTGGGAACTATTTTAGTTTTAAGCTTTCTAAGAATTTAGATCTCATTAGAATGGTCATCATCATTATTCTAAAAGCATTGCTTAAAACTATGAGTTTATCACATATTATAAAACAACATCATGTAGATAATTAAAAGCCTTTAATTAATTAATACTTTTATTAATAAATGATTAACATTGTTACAAAGTATATGCTTTATCATCAAACATGATTGGCTTGTGTGCATACTACTTTCAGATTAAGCCAATCGAATGGCACGTTAACGGATTTAGAACAAAGTTCTATCCGAAGGGTATTGAAGTATGTAAGATAATGAAGAGAATGGCTTTGGAATGACCTCGTTCCGAGTTATAACGAATAAGTTACGAAATTTCGAAGTAAGCGAATAAAGCTTGTAAAAGACTTAGAGAAATTTTCTAGGGTTTGTAACCACCCGGAATTTTGGATTATCCAGAATTTAGGTTTAAAGAATTAGTTATTAATAAAAGAAATTTTTATTAATACTATTATGTGCTATGTGTTTATTAATCGTTCTATAACCTAGAATGATTATTAATCGGGAGGATTCTGGCTACGAGCTAGACTGAACGAGTAAGAATTTTCAACATTTAAAATAAAAGTTTTAAAGAACAAAATATTTTTGGGGAAAAAGACGAAATATGCACTATTCATCCGTTTCTGCTAGGAGATTTATTTTGAAATTCCGAGAAGTTATTGATTACGTAAAATCTTGAGACGTGATGGAATATTCACTAATATTTCAGTTATGGCAAAAACGAAGTTTTCGCCAGCGGACTCAAAACCTAAGGGTTAGGAAAAGTAAGTTCTGCGAATGTAATGAGTACGTATAATAACTAGGGTTATTATGCGTGAGAAATACGAGTATGATATGAGTTATTATACGAGAATAGAAAGAAGAATAGTACGACGTATAATACGAATATCGTACGAGTTAAATACGAAGAGATTATGAGATTACGAGAAAGGAATGCGTAGAATACGATTAGTCTTAATGGACTTTGTGTTCATAGACTTTTGTAGAATCCAATTGGACTTGGATTATGTCAAGCCCAATGATTTGTGAAGTTAAGCCCAAGTTAGGCCCAAAAAGAATTAAGATTAAGCCCGATCCAAAGAAATTAATCGCGGATCGAACCGATGAGTCACCGGATGGGTAAAACCCATGGGGATGACCCATGGGCATAAGGAGCGGCCACTTGGCCACCAAGTAAGGGTGGTGGCCAAGTAAACTTGGTGGCTAAGTTGTTGAGTAGGTGGGAATAGTGATTTTAGGGGCGAAATGACTATTTTGCCCCTAGCTTTGAAAATCTATAAATAGAAAGCTAGATTTTTTTTTTTTTGGAGATTTTGAAAATCCTCCATTTGAGAGAGATAGAGAGAGCTCGGTTGGGAGAGAAAAGGAAGAGTATGAGATTGAATGCTCGGATCAAAAGTGATCGAGAAATAGAAAAGCTCGCAAATCGCCGGCTTTGTCTAACGGAAGAGGATTAAAGAAGAATGGTAATCCGAACCCTAGTTCTTCTAATAATTTTCTTTAAGTTTCTATGTTTAAAACATAACTTAATGAGAATAAGGAATAAAAGATGTTGAGAATGATTTCAAATGGTTGAAATCATGAGAAAATAAGAAATAAGAAATTTATTTTATAAATTTCTAAAGTAAGTATAAGATTCGTGAGGATTTTGAGTGATCCGAATGAATATTATGAACGTGTAGGTGAATTAAGTAAGGAATGGTGTTCTATAACATCAAATTCCAAGAAAAAGTGAAATCGTAATCCCAAATATCGATTAAAAATGAAGAACGAATGAAGAACACGCGAAGAACACGAAGAACGTTGTTGATGGACAAATCTAAAACCATCGTATTGTAATTGTTGTTGATGGACAAGTTTAAAACAATCGCATATAAGTTAGATGCTTGTTGCTTGGTTAGGAACGTTAGAAACGTTCATGAAGAACGGATTAAAACTTAACTACAACGAAGTTATGGCGAAAAGTTCGTAAAAGACGAGCAAGAATTTGAAAGTTAGTAAATGAACCCGAACGTGTAGGGTTTCATAATAATGTAAGAGAACATAGAAAACGTGAGTCGTGGACTCAAGAATGAACGAATTCCGAGTTCGGATGACCGAATTACGGACGAACGAATGAAGAACGTTAATAACGTAAAAATGAACGAAGAGTGAAGACTAAGCAAATTGAATGGCATGTTAACGGATTCAGAATGAAGTTCTGTCTATGGGTAATCAAAGTACGTGAGGTAAGGAAGAAAATGGCTTTGGAATGACCTCGTTCCGAGTTATAACGAAGAAGTTATGAGATTTCAAAATCGGCGTCTCAAGCTTGCAAAAGACTTAGAAAATTTTCTAGGTTTCATACTCGGTAGTATGCAGTCATGATGAGTCATACTGGAGGCCGATGTTGCAGAAGGCGTAACAATGTCTCGAGTACACCGCGAAGAGTTCGCCGTGCAATGTGAACCGTAGTACAATTTGTGCTACTGACGCCATGTACGAAGACGAAAATCTTACGAGTGTGGAAAGGCACACGCTCATTTAAGTAAGGACTCGCGCTAAAGCGCCAGTCCGGGAAGAGAGGAGAGAAAAGTAGTTCGCGCAGCAGCGTGAGAGGAAAGGAAGGGCACGGCGCTGCAGCGCCGGTGCAGAGTAATGCCCAGAAATGAGATTTTTAGTTCTCAGTTACTGGAGGATGTGCAAGAAAGAAGATAAAGAACATAATGTTCAACTAATGTAACACTTAATCAAGTGTTTTAAACCTTTAATGAAGGTTGAACGAAAAGATTAAACGAGACTAAAAGAATGCAAACACGGGTTACGAAACCGATATCCGGGGACCGTAGTCGCGATAAACGAACGTGGGGAATTGCTATGATTGTGATTCCTTAGACGTTGAGTGACGAAAGTAATGTATAACATTTTGAAGTTATGACATGGCAATGAGAGATGAATGTAAAGTGTTTAGACGCTATGAACGCAATGTTGTTGCGATGAACGATCGGTATTAGCATACAACGAAGTATGGCTTTGACATTAAGAAAGAATAATGAACATGGGGTTCATGGGATGGATAACGATCGAAAGCAATTAAAACCTTGAATAAAGGTTGAATGAGAGATTAAGAGACAAGCAACGTGAACGTTGAATACGTAAACGATCCTCATGAATCGTATTCGCGTTTGACGAACATGCTAAGTATACCATGGTTGTATGACTTAGACGTTGATGAATGTAGTAAGTAAGATGCGAATGGTATCAAGAAAGTCGTATCGAACGGTATAGAGATTAATGAAAGCCGAATGTGAATCGGATAAGAATGAATCCTGAGGTATAGCAATTACTTGCCAGAAAGCCAAAAGGAATAAGAAATTAAATTAACGAACATTATAATTTAATAATTCGTATAAGTTAAGAGAAAGTTAGGTTGTGGTACAATCGTAACCTTTGATGGTTGACATATGGGAGCTGGGCTAAACAATTCCTCCAGAGAGAGAAGGTATATACGAAACTGGCAACCGATCTAACTCACTACGATGGTAGTGTAGATGAGATGGGAACTTGTTTGTTGGTTATTTGTGGGAAACCACTCAGAGTACCATATGGACTACAAGTAGAGAAGCGATGTGTGCTGAGTCCTAGAGAAGTATAAGAAGAATATAAAAATGTAAATCATCAAAGATGATGAACATTTTGAGTAAGACATCTCCGTATGTCATAAAGCAGTAAAGTGGTAAAGAAAGTTGGTCTCATAAACTTAGTTGTAAGAACGTGAACCTTAAGAAGTAAAGTTAAGTAAACCAATGTGTAAGTCAAGTATATAACTAATTGGTGTATGTGTTGTTTCCTTATGTGTTATAGGGATTGGAATAAGCAGTCCAGCGTAAGTTGTAGCTGTGCGTAAGGAAAGTTTCCTAACTTCAATCATATTTTAAATGAATGCTAGTTTCTTAAACTTCTCAGATGTTGAACTTGAGAAGTTCTGTCTATGTGAAAATGTGCGATATTTGTACAAGGTGGTAGAATGTATGAGGCCTTGTGCCACAATGTGAACACTTCGGTGTTTCTATGAGATGAATTATTATATGTTTGAACTGTTCAATAAAAGAATGCTCTATTTATACATGAACCGTTATTGTTAAGTCTGTGCTATTGATTCTAGCCAGACAGGATGTGTATGAAAGAGAATAGAGAATGAAAGTATTTCAAAGTGAATGTGACTAATGTTTTAAGATGATAGGAATCAAGACTCTTCCTATTATTCAAGCTGCTTCGTAACCTTGTTCGGTTATTGAAGTTTGAAAAGAATGTTTAAATTCTTAATGTTGTTTGTTCAACTGTTATGCCTTGCTGGGCAATCGTATGCTCACACTTGCTTTAAATGAAAAACATTTTTAGCGAACGATGTTAGAAGAACTTAAGGATCCCGTATAGATCAAGCTGACGGTATCCAGATAAAGTGCCATTCAGAATGTGAATGAGCGAGAAGATCAAGTGAAGACTTGTAAAGTAGAAAGAAGAAAATTAAACTATAGACTAGTTTAATGAACTGTATGTATCCTTGGTGGCGGATAAAAGTCACTCTTGTAAGATGAAAGGAATAATGTAATTATCATTATTTGTAATGAGGAAGGTTATAAGGTTTTCGAACCTGGGAATTCAGAATGTATGTTATTATATTTCAGTATATAATGATGTATATTGGATGAATGATGTACTCGTGGCGTACGGAATCCAGGTGTGAAGAAAGACCGGATTTCGGGGCGTTACGGGTTGGTATCAGAGCTGATAGGTTTTAAACCTTAGGTATGAGTACGTAAGACTATAATCGTAAAAAGAAGGATAAGAAGATCACCACGTGATCATAGTAAATCGTAGTAACAGATGAGTTGTTAAACGATGAATGATTTATAGCTAATGCTATGAATGAATGGTACTACAAAGTAGTACGGGAAGAAGAACTCAAATTGAGTTGTAAAGGATAGTATACGGATTAAAGAAAATTCGTATTAAGTAAAGAGAAAGTTAGAAGTTGTAAGATCTCAATTGAGGACTCATGTGATGGCTGAGTTGTATGAATCAATGTATGGGCAGAAGTTTGTGCTTGGTGTAACAACCACTCTGTTTATTACAGTGATAATCATTGAAATTGGTCGCACTATCAAGATGTATATGACGAGAAGGTGAATCTTTTCTCATGTATATACTTGATAGGTAGAAAATGATAAGATAGGTGCAGGTTCTTGAAACTCATACTTATGAAAAGTTTGTGACTCATAGTTATATTCTATGTTTCTGAGCCCTAAGCATACAGATAGTCCTTGATTTGTTCTTGGATTGCATATTGCGAAGATAAGTTCTTAAACACATATGGTTGTGGAAAGTTACTAAACACATAAAGTGTGGTAAGTTGATGAACTATAATAAGGTATAGGAATGTTTAGACTGAAAGTAAGTATTTTCAGTAGACTTAGCATTAAAGGTGCTAGAGAAGATTAACTATTGTCGCAAGTAAGACAATGAAGGAAGATGAAAAAAAAAAGATATTCCAAGTCATCTAGCTATGCTAGATTTCGAAATTTCATGAAATCGTGCTGATGTGTGCATTTTGAAAAGGAAAAAATTGGTTCAGTTTTTGGAACCAATGGATTTTAAAAGAACTTTTCTTGGTATGTCTATGCTAATTGTTTCAGCTAGACAGAAAATGGTTTAAAATATCAAAATGAATTTTATATCATCAGTGCATTTGATGCAAAGATGGTAAAAGGATGGAGTTATTAATGCAATTAAACCTAGTGTTGGATTTGATCTTAGGATCAACAACCTGCTATGGTATGATGTATAATGACGAAGTCATAAACTGACGAAGTCCTCAACGTACTGTGAAGACTACGGTATCATGACGTCAGAAAACATTTTGATGTATTGCGAAAGAATTTAAAGAAATAGTCGACGTCAATTGAGTTGACTAGACGAATGTTTCACGTTGATATCCAATCTATTGGTATGGTCTAAGCTACTTGATTCGGCTAGACAAATGGTATGTCATCGAGCTTTCTTTGAGAACTTGTGCCAAACCAAATTATTTTGGTGCGGAATCTAATGATTTAGTCTGAGGAGAACATGGAAGAGGTAGTTACTTTCTTTGTGATTGTAAACTGACCGTTAAAGAAGTGCTTACGGTGAAATGTTGTTTAACCTAGTAAGAGTTCATGGTCAATTTGACCCCTCAGCAAAAGTATGAAATGTTTTAAAGGAATTCATACATTCCTCGTTATTCCTTTCACTTCATGATTCCTGATAAGTTATGAAGGGTAGGGAATGTTTGAAATATAAGAACTTCTTTGAAAAGAAGTTGAGAAGAATAGTAAGTTAAAATTTCAAGGGCGAAATTCTGTGAAGAAGGGGAGAATGTGATGACCCGGGTAAGGGTTGGTTTTAAGAAATTTCGAGGACGGAATTTTTATAAGGAGGGAAGAATGTAACAACCTGGAATTTTGGATTATCTAGAATTTTGGTTTAAAGAATTAGTTATTAATAAAAGGAATTTTTATTAATACTATTATGTGCTATGTGTTTATTAATAGTTCTATAACCTAGAATGATTATTAATCGGGAGGATTCTGGCTACGAGCTAGATTGAACGAGTAAAATTTTCAAGACGAAAATAAAAGTTTTTCGGGAACAAAATATTTTTGGGGAAAAAGACGAAATAGGCACTATTCATCCGTTTCTGCTAGGAGATTTATTTTGAAATTCGAGAAGTTATTAATTACGTAAAATCTGAGACGTGATGGAATATTCAATAATATTTCAGTTATGGCAAAAACGAAGTTTTACTTACTGGACTCAAAAACCTAAGGGTTAGGAAAAGTGAGTTCCGCGAATGTAATGAGTACGTATAATAACTAGGGTTATTATGCGTGAGAAATACGATTATGATATGAGTTATTATACGAGTATAGAAAGAAGAATAGTACGACGTATAATACGAATATCATACGAGTTAAATACGAAGAGATTACGAGATTACGAGAAAGGAATGCGTAGAATACGATTAGTCTTAATGGACTTTGTGTTCATAGACTTTTGTAGAATCCAATTGGACTTGGATTATGTCAAGCCCAATGATTTGTGAAGTTAAGCCCAAGTTAGGCCCAAGAAGAATTAAGATTAAGCCCGATCCAAAGAAATTAACCGCGGATCGAACCGATGAGTCACCGGATGGGTAAAACCCATGGGGATGACCCATGGGCATAAGGGGCGGCCACTTGGCCACCAAGTAAGGGTGGTGGCCAAGTAAACTTGGTGGCTAAGTTGTTAAGGAGGTGGGAATAGTGATTTTAGGGGCGAAATGACTATTTCGCCCCTAGCTTTGAAAATCTATAAATAGAAAGCTAGATTTTCTTTTTTTTTTTTGGAGATTTTGATAATCCTCCATTTGAGAGAGATGGAGAGAGCTCGGTTGGGAGAGAAAAGGAAGAGTATGAGCATGAATGCTCGGATCAAAAGTGATCGAGAAATAGAAAAGCTCGCAAATCGCCGACTTTGTCTAATGGAAGAGGATTAAAGAAGAACGGTAATCCGAACCCTAGTTCTTCTAATAATTTTCTTTAAGTTTCTATGTTTAAAACATAACTTAATGAGATTAAGGATTAAAAGATGTTGAGAATGATTTCATATGGTTGAAATCATGAGAAAATAAGAAATAAGAAATAAGAAATTTAGTTTATAAATTGTGACGCCCCCAAATTCAGGTACATAAAACCCGAACTCAGTGCTTCACGATACCATTTCTATGAGCGGAATAATACTAATAATAATAACAATAATATAGATTATCAAATTTAATTTACATATTATCAGAGTTTTCAATCCCAAGTACGAAACCTTCAAACATTCGTTACATTACATGATATATATCCTCATTATCCTAATAAAGTCTAGTTATTACAAAAGATAACATTATCTTTCATTCAGCGACCTTCCCTTTCCCTTTGTTCTTGGCAGAGCCTTCAGGTTGTTCATACTTAGCTGAAAACATTCAAATTAAGCAAGGATGAGCATTTGAGTGCCCAGCAAGTAATATTAACAATAACATTTAGCTGAATGAATTAAATGTTTTCTTTGAACGATACTTCTACAACGAATCAACAGTTATGAAGTAAGCTGGATCAATACTAAACAAACTATCATTTCGATTTTAAAATTTTGAAACTACGTATAGACTATAAATGATGATCATTTGACAGACTATGAACATTGTTTTTAGTTTTCGCTAAGGTTTAAACATAACTTCATGTGTAAACCGTCATTACTTACGGGCACGGGGGGTGATCAGCCCGTTATGCCCTATATTGATCAATATTACATTGCTAGAACGATATTATCGTTCATCATTTGTCCGCCTTGGCGCATAAAAATTTCCCATATTTGGGATGTTCATACCAGTCTTGAATCCAAACCAAAACAATTCGATTGGATAAAGTTTTATCTTGTTCAATAATAATTTTTAAATTGGTGTCTAGCCGGATCAAATAGCTTAGACGGCTTTCAATTTAACGTATACATACTAGGCAACTATAAGTATGTATCAACATGTGATAAAATATAATGATTATCCAAGTGAGGACACTTGTATAACCATGTTTAGAAATTAACGAACAGAATATATTTCTTGATCTACAGTAACAGAATTAAGGAACTTGTACAACAGATTATAATTTAATAGTTTAGTTATATAGAATCATTGCATAAGTATATACAAAGGTTGAAATATTTGAACAATTGAATAGAATAGTTTAGATATTATCTTACGCATGTCCATTGCATAAAGTAAATGCAAAGGGTTAGATACTTGCCTTGTCTGCTGCTTACACAACTTAGATTTATCTTTTATATCAAGCCTTATCATTAAATAGATGATTCGTTCGATTAGAATAACATATCATGTCATATAGTACTGCCATTTGCAGTCAGCACATAACCTAACACATTGTCATGTAAATTTAACAACCATTGACTCACAAATAAACAATTATCAAGTCAACCTATCTAAGTCCAGATCAATTTCTGAAATATGTCAGTGTACTGACAACTTTATCGGGTATTTATCGAGTTTAAGACTCTATACAATAGTTCAATATCCTTTTAGATGACTTATATATTAGTCATATTATTTTTAAATGACTTATAATAATTTTTAAACCGTTATTATAATTTATCATGAATTTTCAAACATCAGAATCATTATTAAATGATTTAAATATTAAACAATTCCATTATCATTAATATTTAATTAATATTAAACTATTAATGAAATTATTTCCAAAATGTTAAATTTATTTATAATAACTTGAAATACTTTTAAAGTATTAATATTACCCTTAAATGATTTTTTAAACATTTAAAATCATTTTTAAATAATTGCCATTAATATTAAAGTATTAATGTATTATTTATCAAAATATTATAAGTCATTAATTATAACTTAAAATATTTTTAATTCATTTATATTCTTTTTAAATAATTTTAAATTAATAAAACCATTTTTAAACTATTTATTTAATATAATTATTAAATAAATTTAATATCATTAATAATAAATTAATAATTATTAATATTAAATTATTAATGAAATTATCCTTTAAATATTAAAAGTTATATTTTATAACTTAAATAATCTTTAAATCATTTTTCTATAATTTTAAATCATTAATTCTATTTTCCATAATTTATTTAATACACTTATTAAATAAATTAATTACCATTAATATTAATTAATTAATGAAATTCATCACAAAATATTAAAAGTTATTAAAAATAACTTAAATTATTTTCTTATACCATAATATAATTTTAAATGATTTTCATGTATTAAAATCATTTTTAAATAATTTATTAAATATTATAATTAAATACTTTTAATATTCCAAAAATATTAAATATTTATGAAATATATTTAAAATAATTAAAATATAATTTTCAAACCTTAAAATAATTTTTAATAATTTATTTGGTATTTTTAATAATTAAAAACTATTTTTTCTATTTATTTATTAATTTTTGGAAAATAAAATACTATTTGTCGCTAAAGGGTTTTTTTATAATGGCGTAGGCTGTCGCTATAGGTGTTCTTCATGCTCTTCATACAAACCCTGAAAATCAAGTCAGTGTTGAGGATGCTAGGTTTGACCAATAATTGTGCACGGTTTAATGTGTTTCTTAGCTATATGTTGATCCGATAATGTAGTACCAATACAAGACTACACGATTCAACAATAAAAATCAGCAGAACATGCACAACAAAAGAGATATGATCCCTCAAACAAGCTGTCAGACATGTTCTTCATTTCTGGGTTACCCAGCAATGAAGAACAGGTTGTCTGTCCATTTTTGGCCTTCTATAACATGTGATTCTTGTGCGTTTTGTGTGAACTAATGCATGAAGTATGTAGCCAGCATGCAATACTATAGATCTATTACAAAATATACATATAACAACTGATCCTGTCCAGTCAAACCATGTCAGAAGACATGCTCATCGGTTTTCTGGGTTTCCCAGAAAACAGATGTCATGGTCGTTCGGCTTGGTTTAACCAATAATTTCTTTCATCATGCTTAGTGTTTAGGTGATATAAAGATACCATAATGTAGTACAAACAACATACTACAATTTAGATACAAAACCAAGAACATATCATCAAAACACTGTCAGATCCGTACTCATAAAAATCCTGTTAGACCTTTCTGGGCTCGTTCTGGGTTACCTAGAACATGGCCAGTCATGGTTGGTCAACAGTGTTTGACCACCCATATTTTGCAACCTACATCCGATATGACTCTGATTTAAGTTCCAGAGCAAAGATCTCACAGCATAATACAAGATCAAACATTAAAACAACAAAAACACAAAACAGAGAACGATCTACAGGGCCTGACATTCGTTGTCAGACGACTTTTTAAAAATTTTCCAGATTTTGAAAAATGTCAAATCCGAGCCTCTAGATGTTATGGATCTAACATCTAGCAACCTGGATCATCATTATACATTAGTAACAACATATTTAACACAAAAAAAAACAACATCAATCAACAGATCGATGGACAGATTCTTAAGTAGGGTTTATACCTTTTCTTTGAACAATTTTGATCTTAGGCTACTAATTTGGTTATGATGTTCGTGGGGCATGGTTGTGGAACTGATCTAGCCAAGGATTTCGTACGTTAGAGAGAGAGGGGGACTTGGATTAGTTTGATGATCAAATGGAATTAAAAAGTGAACTTTCTCTCTCCTAAACTATATATATAATTAGCTAGATGCATGAATCTGATGTTGCTGTCATTACATGGCTGATTTGTATAGATTTTTGGCACATGGGATTATCTAGGGTTGGTGAACAACCCAAATCATGGCAAGATTTGCAAGTTACCTCAATAAAATAAATCCAAAAATGTTATTTTAGTAATTTAACAAAGTATTTAAGGGTATTCTTGTCCATGGTACTTGAATCTATGGATAGATCAATAGATTTTAAACCCTAAGGTTTCCCAAATAATTTCTAGGGTTTAAAAAATTAAGTTTAAAGTTTAATAAAATTTTAATTAGACCACACTAATTAAAATTAGGGTATTTAATAGAAAATTAGGGTTTTAAAATAATTAGGGTTTCTTAATATTACTAGGGTTCCCTATTTAGCAAATTAGGGTTACTAGGGTTTGTCATGATACATCATAATTGACCAACCATTTTCGGTCCACGTATACAGTACCTATTAATAACACTGAAAAATCAAATATATAATTAATATTATATTATTATCATTCCTTATTCCAAAACCATAATTAGGGTTTGGATTTCATATCTGATTTATCTTGTATAAACAGCTTTATTAATTAAGTTAAAATATTTAACTTAATAATCCAAGCTTAAATTCATATAAATGAATAATAATTATAATAACTACAATAACCATTCCTTATATTATTTAAATAATATAATATCATATTTCCTTTGAAAATAAATAATAAAAACATTTCTACAATAAAATTAATTATAAAAAAATATAATTTATAATGATCATTAATTCTAAAATAATATTATTTATAATTATTCATGTAATACATATATTTTTATTTACCACATAAATACATATATACATTATCTTGTACAAATCCTCATCCTTAAAATAATAATAAAAAATTATACGCAAAATTTTTGTTTTATTATATAGAAAATATCGAGTTATTACATAAATTTCTTAAGCAAGTATAAGAATCGTGAGGATTTTGAGCGATCCGAATGAATATTATGAACGAGTAGGTGAATTAAGTAAGGAATGGTGTTCTATAACATCAAATTCCAAGAAAAAGTGAAATCGTAATCCCAAATATCGATTAAAAATGAAGAACGAACGAAGAACGCGAAGAATGTGACGCCCCCAAAAATAGGTATACATCACCCATCTTGGGTAGTCAGATACATGGTACAGAATTTAAATACAACTTACTAATATAACTGTCGTGTACAATACGACATAAACCGTGAGTTTGAATACAATATTGTCTACTAGAGATCATACAAACTCAAAAGGAGTCCTCATTACAATTATTATCACATTTATTTCACGTAATAGTGAGGACTACTAATGCTATCCTCGGACCATTACTCCGTTCCCCGACTCGTCCCAACTATATTCTCATTTTCAAGAGAACGGTGAAAGAAAGGGTGAGCTCAACTAGCTCAAGAAGAAATATTATGACTAAGATAATCTGAATAAATTATCATTAGCCTACAACGGTGTTAAAGCGATAAAATATAATGAACATCAAGTTTAACTACTGGTGAACCAAAGAATCCATTAAAAGAGTCAAGTAGAAAATAAAATCTACTATCTTTTATGATTTAAAAGGTTTTCATCACTTTGTTATAAATGAGACTCGACTTTAATAAATATTCCACATCATCGAATCACCCCGCACTACTATGATGATATTCTTTAGTATCACGATCACAATTATTCATGCACTACGGCCAAGAATATTTGTGTATTCATTAATGGTCATGATCATGCCAACAATCGTCCATCAATGCACTACTGCCATTCGAGGATTTTTACCACATCATTTGTAACATTACGGTCATGATTACACAAGAATAGTCTCTGGTCATAATCATACCAAGTCCATCTATGCACTATGTGCCATAGATGACTTTCAACATAATATAAACATGAGGATGATGACAATGATATAAGAATTCAATAAAACAAGTTCAAGAATTAATTTATCTAGGAACCAATAACATCCAAACTATCAACATGACATCGCTTTGTAGAGTAAAATTCAAGAATATTGAGAAGAATATTTCCATGAAAGGATCTTTGGATGAAGCGCAAATATCAAGGATATTCCACTAATTTCATGGAGTATAGAAGTCAAAGTTTTAACCAATTGGGTATAATAAAGAATGGAATAACAAAAGAAATCACCATGCATGCGATAGGCCGCACAGCAAAAGTTATTCCAATGAATAATAAATAATGGAACTAGGTCCCACAGTAAAAGCGCATAGATAGGATATTCCAACGTAATAATAAAGAATGGAATGGATATTCCAACAGAATAATAAAGAATGGAACCAGTCCGGCAGAAAACACATGCATGCAGGATGTTCCAACAGAATAATAATAAAGACGGAACCAGGTCCGGTGTAAAACACACAGACAGGATGTTCCAACAAAATAATAGAAGAATGTCACCAAGTATAGGGTAAACCGCGTATATAGGTTATTCCAACAGAATAATAAGCAATGGAATAACAACAGTTCTCTTCATGAATAAGAAAGAATAACACCCCTTACTTTTGGTAGGAGATTGAATACTGCAGTAGTGTAGTAACAAAATACTCTTCTTCTTTCTCTCTTATTCTCTCTATACTTTCTCTCTATAGCTTGAATGAATTAAGTGAAAATAATGAAGCACTAGGCCTCTATTTATAGAAGATTTCTAGCTTAGCACCCGCCATGTGAAAAGGCAAGTGGCAGCGGTGGTGATGTGAAAGAAAAGTGGTTTCGGCTTCTGTAATGAAACGACAAGTGGTTGGGCGCTGTAATGTGAAACGACAAGTGGTTCGACGTCCGGTAAAGGTAATTACTATCGTGAAGGTAATTACTATTCACAAAGTTAATTACTATTGACGAAGGTAATTACTTATTAACGAAGAGACTCTTAGATGATGACATATAGGCCCCCCATAAAATAATAATCAAACTTACCACAAACGCCTCATAACAGACTCTTTATATACATCAAGGATTGAAAAATATTACCACAAATCATTTTAGTTTTAATCAACACATATTAAATCTTTCAACAATTATTAATCATTTATAACTTGTCGTCTCAATTATTGATTTAATACTATAACATATTATATAGATGATACTGTGACAATAATTGAATCAATAATATAAGAGATATGATGCAAAGCAATTATCGTGAGCAATAATTGAGCATAATGAGTGACTTCTCACGTAAGCATCAATAATCAATATCGTGTGCTACTATACAACTACGGCGACATCGTACTTTTTTTACTACCGGGTAGTTTAACGGTTTTAATGGTAACACCTCTGTAGTTAATTTTATAGAAAGATAATTTTGTCGTTTTCTAACTAATTTAATAATACTTACATTATGGGGTCCACTGATGATTGAGTAGTCGCATTGAATATTCCCCGACAAAAAGAATATTCCCCGACCAAATGAATATTTTATAACAACTTGCTTACTTTTTAAAATTTATAAATATTACCCACAACTATAACATTATATCAAATTTATTCCATAATATTCAAAAATAATATTTATAGAAAATTCATCTTTGTTTATAAAAGTTGGGGTCTTACAACCTCCCCTTCTTATGAAATTTCACCCTCGAAATTAGGGTACGTACCTGGTATGTCGAAGAGGTAAGGATACCTTGATTTCATTTCAGATTCTAACTCCCAAGTCATTTCCTCAACATCGTGGTTCCTCCACAAAACTTTGACTTGAGGTATAACCTTGGAGCGTAGAATATGTTCCTTCTTATCCAAGATTTGAACAGGAACCTCTTCATACGTCAAATCTTCCGCTATTTCGTCCGGTTCTAACTCAATAATGTGGTTCGGGTCTTTCACATATTTACGTAACATGGATATGTGAAAATGTTATGAACACGAGACATACTTGGCGGTAAAAGCGAGTCTATAGGCCACGGTTCCTACTCGATCGAGGATTAAAATGGACCGATGAATCGAGGATTGAGTTTTCCTCTCTTTCCAAATCTTGTAACTCCTTTCCATGGAGCAACTCTTAACAACACATGATCTCCTATATCGAATTCCACGTCCTTTCGATGAAGATCAGCATAACTCTTTTGTCGATTTTGTGAAGTTTTTATCGTTGTCGGATCGTTTGAATCTTTTTTCGTAGTCATACGTACTCAACTCGGTCCCAACAACGTTGTTTCACCCACCTCATCCCAGAATACTAGAGAACGACACTTTCTTCCATACAACGCTTCGAATGGAGCCATGCCAATACTTGCTTGATAACTGTTGTTGTAGAAAAACTCCACCAATAGTAAGAACTTGTCCCAACTTCCCTTGAAATCAAGGACACAGAGTCTTAATAGATCTTCAAGAGTTTGAATAGTCCTCTCCATTGTCCGTCAAAATTCGAGGATGATATCTTTCAACTAAATCGTGAAAGTCTGTGCCTATAGCTTTTTGCAAACTAACCCAAAATCGTGAAGTGAATCTTGGGTCTCGATCGAAACTATGGATCTGAAAGATACCATGCGATCTTACAATCTCGTTTATGCATATATACGAGAAAGACGTTCAAGTGTATAAGTTTCTCGATCGGGAAGAAATGAGCGGACTTGGTCAATCTATCAACAATGACCCAAATCGCATTTATGCCTTGAGAAACCTTAGGAAGACCCAGAACGAAATCCATGGTAATGTGCTCCCACTTCCATTCGGAATTTCAAGTGGTTGCAATGGACCTTTTGGTACTTTATGCTCCGCTTTAACTCGTTGACAAGTTAGACACCTTGAGATAAACAAATAGCTATCTCTCTCTTCATATTGCTCCACCAAAATGTATAGCGAATATCATGATACATTTTGGTACTCCCAAGATGGATTGCAAATGGAGTGTTGTGCGCCTCCATCATGATATTATACTTTAAATCGGGTCGTTAGGAACACAAAGTGCGGAGTTGACTCAAGTATTCCTTCTTCATCGATTCTTGCTTCCTGTGATATAGCACCTTCTTGCACTTTCTTCTTCATACGCATCGGCTCCGTGTCCGTAGCTTGAGCGACTTTAACTTTATCGATTAAAAGTCGGTTCTACTCGTATACTCGCTATCATCACATGCGTCCCCAGAGTCTTTAACTCTATCTCCATCCTTTGCAAGTCACACAAAATGGGCCTCTGCGTTGACAATATCACACTCGTACTTGCATATGATCTTCTACTCAATGCGTCGCCTACCACGTTCTCTTTTCCGAGGATGGTATTGGATGGTATGATCATAATCTTTTCAAGAGTTCAAGCCAACGCGTCATTGTCTCATGTTGAGTTCCTTTTGAGTGAAGAAATATTTGAGGCTTTTATGATCCGTAAAGATCTCCACTTTCTCCCCATACAAGTAATGCCTCCAAATTTTAAGTGCAAAGATAACAATACCGCCAACTCTATCATGAGTAGGATAATTCCTCTCATATTCTTTGAGTTGTCGCGAGGCATAAAGCTATAACTTTTCCATGTTGCATGAGAACACATCCCAACCCTTTGCGAAGCATCATGTAGATGACAAATCCCTCCGAGCGGATGGTATTGTTAGAGCAGTCTTTGAAATAAGTCTCCTCTTGAGTTCTTGAAAACTCTTCTCACATTCATCGCTCCAACCGATCTTTGTATCTTTTCGAGTCAGCTGAGTCAATGGAGTAGCGATTCGAGAAAATCTTTCCACGAATCTTCGATAATAACCAGCTAAACCGAGAAAGCTACGTACTTCGGTCACTGATTTAGGTTGTTCCCAGCTTTGAATAGCTTCAATCTTTGTTGGGTCAACATATATTCCATGACTTGATACCACGTGCCCAAGGAATGCTACTTCTTCAAGCCAGAACTCGCATTTCTTCAACTTGGTATAAAGCTTATATTCACGAAGCTTTTGGAGTGTCAGCCTCAAGTGTTGCTCATGATCTTCACGGCTTTTGGAATAAATAAGGATGTCATCAATAAAGACGACCACAAAGTGATCCAAATATTCCTTGAATACTTGGTTCATCATATCCATGAAGGCGGCGGAGCATTAGTCAATCCAAAGGACATGACTAGGAATTCATATTGCTCGCATCTTGGGGAGTTACGAAAGCCGTCTTTGGAATGTCGTGGTTCTAATCTTCAATTGGTGATATCCGGAACGAAGATAAATCTTTGAAAAGAATTTGGCTCCTTGCAACTGGTTAAACATGTCATCAATACGTGGCAATGGATACCAATTTTTGATGGTGACATAATTCAACTCCCGATAATCAATACAAAGTCGCATACTCCCATCTTTCTTCTTCACGAATAGAACAGGAGCTCCCCAAGGAGAAGTACTAGGACAAATAAAGCCAATGTCTAATAATTCCTGCAGTTGGGTCTTTAACTCCTGAAGTTCAATAGGAGCCATTCGATATGGGGCTTTGGAAATAGGTTTTGTACCGGGTTAAAGGTTGATACAAAATTCAATTTCACGCTACGTGGGTAGGCGGGAAGTTCTTGAGAATACGTCGGAAATTTATTAACAATAGAAATATCGTTCAAAACCGGCGTATTTTTGTTTAAATCTATGACATGAGCTAAGAAAGCTTGACATCCGTTTTTCAATAAACGAATAGCTTTATGGCTTGAGATGACCGTGATTGATTTTAATGGTTTGGTCGCTTGAATTCGCATAATAGGTTGGTTAGGAATATGAAAGCTAACAACCTTACGAAAATAATCAATTTTTGCATGATAAGTAGTTAACCAATCAATCCCTAGAATCACGTCAAATGCAAGTATTTTTAATGAAATAAGATCGACAATTAATGTGAGGGTACCGATTTGAACCAAACAAGACTTATAAATAGTGGATGTAATGAAAGTTTCTCCCAACGAAGTTTCCACAGATAAGTCAAAGTCTAATTTCTCCGGAGTCAAATTTAATCGATGAGCGCAAGTAGGAGAAACAAAAGAATGGGTAGAACCGGTATCAAATAAAGTATAGACTTCATTAGAGTTTATGATAAGCTTACCCGTGATGACCTCATTCGGGTTCCTTGCTCTCTGGGAGGTCACAACAAACGCTCTCCCTTGCACTACCGGTTTTGACTTTTTTGGGACGGCCTTTGGTGCCTCCATCCTAGCTGAATTTGTCTTCGGTAAACGACAAAATCGAGCTAAGTGACCTTCTCTTCCATAATTATAACATACTTTGAACGACATGGCGCAATTTGGACTGATGTGTCCCTCTCCTCGCATTTGAAGCATATGATAGGTGGTCTTTCTCCTTCCTTAACAACGGGTGCTTGTGCTGACGTCATTCCATCATTGTTGAATCTCCTTTTCTTGAAATGTCCATTCTTATTGCTTTGGCCCTGATTACCACCGAAGTGGTTACCATATCTGGCCTGTTGATTCCCTCCATGCTTGTTGTAACCGCCGATGACTACTCTCATTTGGTATTATAATTTTGTCTATTTGCTCTCTTTTAGTGCGTTGACTCGTTATCGCGCTCCACTAATCGAGCCCTATTTACAACATCTCCGAATACAAACGCAGCGGTTTATGAGAAATAAGATGTTGGCGTATCTCCTGGCTTCAAACCTCTTAAAAACATTCGCGCCATTCTCTCTTCATTATCCACCAAGTGGGACGCAAAACCGTGATAACTCCACAAATTTTGCCTCGTATTGCGACACGATCACATTGTTTTGTTCAACTTGATAAACTCCACCTCCTTCATGTATGGCGAATACTTTCGGGAAAGTATTTGTCGTTGAATGACTCTGAAACTTCTCCCAAGATATCTTGATCTGATGGGTTGAGTCGTTTCACCGATTCCCACCGATGTCGCCTCTCGCATGACATATAAAGGCGCAGAAGGGAACCTTTGCTCCTCGGAGCATCCCAAGACATCAAATATCTTAGTAATCTGCTTTATCCATGCTTCCGCTTGAAGTGGTTTTGGCTCTCCCTTAAACTCCGGTGGTCCCAGCTCCTTGAACTGCATTTAGCGGTGATCGCCCGAGAGTTTTTCGTGTTTCCACCTACGTTTTGGTGAGAGTCGCTCTACTTTCATTGTTGTATGAATTGCATAAAGCCTCACGAACATTTGATCATTCATCATTTTGTCGGTGTTGTTGTTTGCATGAGGATTGTCGCCTTCACGATGCACATTATCCACGATTATTGATATGTGGTGAATCAACGATCGCTTTGTGCTCCATTGCTATTCTCAACATTCTCGGATGTCATTTTCGAGATATTGCCACAAAACAAAAGGTTAATTGACATGTAACATATTATCCTATATTCGGCCCACCAATAAAAATAGCACATAAACTTAGGTAGGTCATACTAGCGAAGGTATTCCCCGTCTCTCCCTCCTAGTACTATTCTCACATCTTAGCCAGGATCATATCCCTAAGCTCGATACCAATTGTGACGCCCCAAAAATAGGTATACATCACCCATCTTGGGTAGTCGGATACATGGTGCGTAATTTAAATACAACTTACTAATATAAGCTGTAGGTGTACAATACGACATAAAGCGTGAGTTTGAATACTATATATTGTCTACTAGAGATCATACAAACTAAAAAGGAGTCCTCATTACAATTATTATCACACTATTTCACAGAATAGTGAGGACTACTAATGCTATCCTCTGGACCATTACTCTCCGTTCCCCGACTCGTCCCAGCTATATTCTCATTTCCTAAAGAGAACAATGAAAGAAAGGTGAGCTCAACTAGCTCAGGAAGAAATATTATGACTAAGATAATGCGAGAATAAATTATCATTAGCCTACAACAAAGATGTTAAAGCGATAAAATATAATGAACATCAAGTTTAACTACTGGTGAACCAATGAATCCATTAAAAGAGTCAAGTAGAAAATAAAATCTACTATCTTTTATGATTTAAAAGGTTTTTCATCATCATTATATATTTGAGACTCGACTTTAATAAATATTCCACATCATCGAATCACCCCCCGCACTACACGGCCGAGGATATTCTTTAGTATCACGACCACAATTATTCATGCACTACTGACCAAGAATATTTGTGTATTCATTAATGGTCATGATCATGCCAACAATCATCCATCAATGCACTACTACTAATCGAGGATTTTTACCACATCATTTGTAACATTACGATCATGATTACAAGAATAGTCTCTAATCATAATCATACCAAGTCCATCTCGCACTACTGAAGCCACAGATGACTTTCAATATAATATAAACATGAGGATGATGACAATGATATAAGAATTCAATAAAACAAGTTCAAGAATTAATTTATATAGGAACCAATAACATCCAAACTGTCAACATGATACTGCTTTGTAGAGTAAAATTCAAGAATACTGAGAAGAATATTTCCATGAAAGGATCTTTGGATGAAGCGCAAATATCAAGGATATTCCATTAATTTCATGGAGTATAGAAGTCAAAGTTTTAACCATTTGGGTATAATAAAGAATGGAATAACAAAAGAAATCACCATGGATGCGATAGACCGCTTGCAGGCGAGTTATTCAACAGAATAATAAATAACGGAACAGTCCGGTAGTAAACGCATGACAGGATATTCTAACAGAATAATAAAGAATGAAACCAGTCCGGCGAAACGCATGCAGACGAGGATATTCAACGAATAATAATAAAGAATGGAACCGGTCCGGCGTAAAACACATGAGACGAGTTGTTCAACGAGAATAATAATAAAGATGGAACCAGGTCGGTATAAAACTCATGTATGCAGGATGTTCCAGCAGAATAATAGAAGAATGTCACCAAGTATAGGGTAAACCTGCGTATCTGAGTTATTCAACAGAATAATAAGCAATGGAATAACAACAGTTATCTTCATGAATAAGAAAGAATAACACCCCTTACTTTTGGTAGGAGATTGAATACTGCAGTAGTGTAGTAACAAAATACTCTTTTTCTTTCTCTCTTATTCTCTCTATGCTTTCTCTCTCTATAGCTTGAATGAATTCGTGAAAAATAATGAAGCACTAGGCCTCTATTTATAGAAGATTTCTAGCTTAGCACCTGCTATGTGAAAAGGCAAGTGGCTTGACGACTGGTGATGTGAAAAGAAAAGTGGTTTGACGCCTGTAATGTGAAACGACAAGTGGTTCGACGTCTGGTAAATTTAATTACTATTGACGAAGAGACTTTTAGATGATGACATATAGGCCCCCCATAAAATAATCAAACTTACCACAAACGTCTCATAACAGACTCTTTATATACATCAAGGATTGAATAAATATTACCACAAATCATTTTATTTTAAATCAACACATATTAAATCTTTCAACAATTATTAATCATTTATAACTTGTCGTCTCAATTATTGATTTAATACTATAACATATTATCTGAGATGATCTTTGTGACAATAATTGAATCAATAATATAAGAGATATGATGCAGCAATTACTGTAACAATAATTGAGCATAGCTGAGTGACTTCTCACGTAAGCATCAATAATCAATATCGTGTGCTACTATACAACTACGCGTATTACTGTACTTTTACTACCGGGTAGTTCAACAGTTTTAACGGTAACACCTCTGCCGTTATTTTTATAGAAAGATAATTTTGTCATTTTCTAACTACGACAATACTTCGGTTGTGGGGTCCAATCAATGATTGAGCCGTCGAATAATATTCCCCGATAAAAAGAATATTCAGACCAAACGAATATTTTATAACAACTTGCTTACTTTGCAAAATTTATAAATATTACCCACAACTATAACATTATATCAAATTTATTCCATAATATTCAAAAATAATATTTATAGAAAATTCATCTTTGTTTATAAAAGTAGGTGTCTTACAAAGAACACGCGAAGAACACGAAGAACGTTGTTGATGGACAAATTTAAAACCATCGTAGTGTAATTTTTGTTGATAGACAAGTTTAAAACCATCGCGTATAAGTTAGATGCTTATTGCTTGGTTGGGAACGTTAGAAACGTTCATGAAGAACATATTAAAACTTAGCTATAACGAAGTTATGGCAAAAAGTTCGTAAAAGACGAGCGAGAATTTGAAAGTTAGTAAATGAACCCGAACGTGTAGGGTTTCATACGAATGTAAGAGAACATAGAAAACGTGAGTCGTCGACTTAAGAACGAACAAATTCCGAGTTCGGATGACCGAATTACGGACGAACGAATGAAGAACGTTAATAACGTAAAAATTAACGAAGAGTGAAGATTAAGCCAATTGAATAGAATGTTAATGGATTTAGAACAAATTTCTGTCTGTGGGTAATCAAAGTATGTAAGGTAAGGAAGAAAATGGCTTTGGAATGACCTCGTTCCGAGTTATAACGAAGAAGTTATGAGATTTCGAAATCGGCGTCTCAAGCTTGTAAAAGACTTAGAAAATGTTCTAGGTTTCATACTATCAGCTGCGGCCATGAAGTTGTGCCTTGAGGCCGAGCGCAAGCAGTAGCGTAAAAGTGTCTGAGTACACTGCAAGAGTTCGCCGCAGCGTGAACCGTAGTACAATTTCTGGCACCGCAGCGCCATGGACAGTACGAAAATCTTCTGGAGTGTGGCGCCGCAACGCGGCCCACTAAGTAAGGACTCATATTGCGGCCTTGATCAGGAAGAAGAGAGAGAAGTAGGTCGGTGAAAGAGGGCGAGAAGAAAGGAAGGTCACGGCACCGCATCGCTGGTGCATAGTAATGCCAAGAAATGAGTTTTTTCGTTCTCAGTTACTGGAGGATGTGCAAGAAAGAAGATAAAGAACATAATGTTCAACTAATGTAACACTTAATCAAGTTTTTTAAACCTTTAATGAAGGTTGAACGGAAAGATTAAATGAGACTAAAAGAATGCAAACACGGGTTACGGAACCGATATACGGGGACCGTAGTCCCGATAAACAAACGTGGGGAATTGCTATGATTGTGATTCCTTAGACGTTGAGTAACGAAAGTAATGTATAACATTTTGATGTTATGACATGGCAATGAGAGATGAATGTAAAACGTTTAGACGCTGTGAACGCAATGTTGTTGTGATGAACGATCGGTCTTAGCATACAACGAATAGTATGGCTTTGACATTAAGAAAGAATAATGAACATGGGGTTCATGGGATGGATAATGATCGAAAGCAATTAAAACCTTGAATAAAGGTTGAATGAGAGATTAAGAGACGAGCAACGTGAACGTTGAATACGTAAACGATCCTCGTGAATCGTATTCGCGTTTGACGAACGTGCTAAGTATACCTTGGTTGTATGACTTAGACGTTGATGAATGTAGTAAGTAAGATACGAATGCTATCGAGAAAGCCGTATCGAACGGTATAGAGATTAATGAAAGTCGAATGTGAATCGGATAAGAATGAATCTTGAGGTATGGCAATTACTTGCCAGAAAGCCAAAAGGAATAAGAAATTAACTTAATGAACATTATAATTTAATAATTCGTATAAGTTAAGAGAAAGTTAGGTTGTGGAACAATCGTAACCTTTGATGGTTGACATATGGGAGTTGGGCTAAAAAATTCCTTCAGAGAGCGAAGGTATATACAAAACTGGCAACCGATCTAACTCACTGTGATGGCAGTGTAGATGAGACGGGAACTTGTTTGTTGGTTGTTTGTGGGAAACCACTCAGAGTACCATATGGACTACTAGCAGAGAAGCGATGTGTGCTGAGTCCTAGAGAAGTATAAGAAGAAGATAAGAATGTAAATAATCAAAGATGATGAACATTTTGAGTAAGACATCTCTGTATGTCATAAAGCGGTAAAGCGGTAAAGAAAGTTGGTCGCGTAAACTTAGTTGTAAGAACGTGAACCTTAAGAAGTAAAGTTAAGTAAACCAATGTGTAAGTCAAGTATATGACTAATTGGTGTATGTGTTGTTTCCTTATGTGTTATAGGGATTGGAATGAGCAGTTCAGCGTAAGCTGTAGCTGTGCGTATGGCAAGTTTCCTAACTTCATTCATATTTTAAATGAATGCTAGTTTCTTAAACTTCTCAGATGTTGAACTTGAGAAGTTCTTGTCTATGTGCGAATGTGTGATGTTTGTACAAGGTGGTAGAATGTATGAGGCCTTGTGCCACAATGTGAACACTTCGGTGTTTCTATGAGATGAATTGTTCTATGTTTGAACTGTTCAATAAAAAAATGTTCTATTTATACATGAACCGTTATCGTTAAGTCTGTGCTATTGATTCTAGCCAGACAGGATGTGTATGAAAGAGAATAGAGAATGAAAGTATTTCAAAATGAACGTGACTAATGTTTTAAGATGATAGGAATCAAGACTATTCCTATTATTCAAGCTACTTCGTAACCTTGTTCGGTTATTGAAGTCTGAAAAGAATGTTTAAATTCTTAAAGTTATTTGTTTAACTGTTATGACTTGTTAGGCATTTGTATGCTCACACTTGCTTTAAATGAAAAACATTTTCAACGAACGATGTTAGAAGAACTTAAGGATCCCTTATAGATCAAGCTGACGGTATCCAGATGAAGTGTCATTCAGAATGTGAATGAGCGAGAAGATCAAGTGAAGACTTGTAAAGTAGAAAGAAAAAAATTAAACTATAGACTAGTTTAATGAACTGTATGTATCCTTGGTGGCGGATAAAAGTCACTCTTGTAAGATGAAAGGAATAATGTAATTATCATTATTTGTAATGAGGAAGGTTATAAGGTTTTAGAACTTGGGAATTCAGAATGTATGTTATTATATTTCAGTATATAATGATGTATGTTGGATGAATGATGTACTCGTGACGTACGAAATCCGGGTGTGAAGAAAGACCAGATTTGGGCGTTCTGAGGGTTTGTGCTTTCGGTCTTTGCTGAGCACCGGTGAGCTATGAGAGACGCAATACTGCAAATGCGTGAACTCGACCATATACTATCGGTGGTGGGTGGCGCCATAGCGCGAGAGGTAACGAAGTGTTTGGCGCCACTGCGCCAGACAAAGGAAGATGATGATGTAGGCTCGCGCCGCAGCGCGAGAGAGAAAGAAGAGAGTGGCGTCGCATCGCCGGTGCAGGGCAATGCCCATTGATGAGATTTTTAGTGCTCAATTACTGGGGGATGTGTAAGAAAGAAATATGAACATGTAGTTCACCTAAATAATACTTAAGCAAGTGAATTAAACCTTTAGTAAGGTTAAACGGAAAGATTGAATGAGATTAAAAGACAGAGAAGTTAAGTGATAGATTACGTAGCCGAAATCCAGGGATCGTAGTCGCGATAAACAAACATGGTGGATTACTATGATTGTGATTCCTTAGAAGTTGAGTGACGAGGGTAATGAATAACATTTCGATGTTATGTCATGGTGATGAGAGATATGTGTAAAGCGTATAGACGTTGTGAACACAACGTTGTTGCGACAAACGAGCGGTCTTAGCATACAACAAATAGTATGGCTTTGACATTAAGACATAATAATGAACATGGGGTTCATAGGATGGATAATGAAAGAAAGTGATTAAAACTTTGAGTAAAGGTTGAATGAGAGATTAAGAGACGCACAACGTGAACGCGGATTATGTAAATGATCCTCGTGAGACGTATTCGCGTCGAGCGAACGTTCTAACTGTACATTGGTTGTGTAACTTAGACGTTGATGAAGGTAGTAAGTAAGATATTATTTATCGATAAAGCCGTATCGAACTGTAATTAGTGTAATGAAAGCCGTAATAAGTGTAATGAAAGCTGAATGTGAGTCGGATAGAGAATGTTAGAATAGAATGTAAGCGTTAAACACTTTAACCAACGTGAGTGTTGAGTGTACGCGAATATTAAATGGGCAGAACCTACACCTCGTGTAAGGTTTGACTGTAAGGTAATGAAGACCAATGATTAAACCTGTGAATAGTGAAGAAGCTAAATTAAAGACAAGTACGTATAACGTAAAGAAGCCGAGTTAATGTTTATAACTTGGAAGACATTTCGAGTCGAATGAACCAGACGTTGTAAAATAAGAATAAGGTAATGTAAAATGCTTAGCGCTATAAATGCGTAGAATGAACATTGAATGATTGTTCCGAGTATGCAAAATATTGTATGACTTAGACGATAAAGAATGAATCCTAAGGTATGGCATTTAGTTGCCAGAAAGCCATAAGGAATAAAAAGTTGGCTTAACGAATGTTAAAGTTTAATAGTTCGAGTAAGTTAAGATGAGTTTAGGTTGTGGTACAATCGTAACCTTTGATGGTTGACATATGGGAGCTGGGCTAAACAATTCCTTCAGAGAGCGACGGTATATACGAAACTGGCAACCAATCTAACTCACTGTTATAGGCAGTGTAGATGAGACGAGAACTTGTTTGTTGGTTGTTTGTGGAAAACCACTCAGAGTACCATATGGAATACTAGCAGAGACGTGATGTGTGCTGAGTCCTTGAAAAGTTATAAGAAGAAGATAAGAATGTAAATCATCAAAGATGATGAACGTTTTGAGTAAGACATCTTCGTATGTTATGGAGCCGTGAACCAGTAATGAAAGTTAGTCGCGTAAGCTTAAAGTACAAGAGTGCGAACCTTAAGAAATAAAGTTAAGTAAACCAATGCGTAAAGTCAAGTATATGGCTAATTGGTGTATGTGTTATTTCCTTATATGTTATATAGGATTTGGAATAAACAGTTCAACGTAAACTATAAGCTGTAGATGTGCGTAAGACAAGTTTCCTAACTTCATTCATATTATATGAATGCTAGTTTCTTAAACTTCTTAGATGTAGAACTTGAGAAGTCTTATCTATTGGTATATGTACGATGTATGTATAAGGTGGTAGTATGTATGAGGCCTTGTGCCATAATTTTAACACTTCGGTGTTTCTATGAGATGAATTATTCTGTGATTGAGCTGTTCAATATAAGTATGTTCTGTTTATATATGAGAATTATTATTGAATAAGTCTGTTTAATGATTACAGCAGAACGAGAATGTGTATGTAAAAAAGTAGAAGAATGAAAGTATTTCAAAGTGCATGTGAATGATGTTTTAAGATAATAGGAATCAAGACTATTCCTATTATTCAAGCTTCTTCATAACCTTTGTTCTGTTATCAAAGTTCTGAAGAATGTTTAAACTCTTGAAGTGGTTTGATCAACTGTTATGACTTGCTGGGCAATTGAATTCTCACACTTGCTTTAAATGAAAAAACATTTTAACAAACGATGTTAGAAAAAACTTAAGGATCCCGTAAAGATCAAGTTAATCGGTATCCAGACGAAGTGTCATTCATTAGATGAATGAGCGTGAAGATCAAGTGAAGACATGTAATATAGAATGATAGAATTAAACTATAGACTAGTTTAATGAATAATTTTGTATCCTTGGTGGCTGCTGAAAGTCACTCGTGTAAGATGAAAATAATAATGTAATTATATTTATTTGTAATGAAAGAGGTTATGGGGGTTTAGAACCTGGGTTTTGAGAATGTATGTTGTTATATTTATTTATATAATGACATATGTTTGGTAAGAAGTGGGACCGTGACGCACGGAATCGGGGTGTGAGAATAGACCGGATTTTGGGGTGTTATAATATGGATAATATGTGGCATGTCAATTAACCCTTGTTTTGTGGCAGTGTTTGAAAATGACATCCGAGAATGTTGAGAATAGCAATAGAGCACAGGAGACCATTGAGTCACCACAGATCAATACCCAGGATAATGTGCATCAGGAAGGCAATAATCCTTAATTAAACAACAACACCGACCAAATGATGAACGACGGAATCTTCAGAGGCTTTCTGCAATTAATGCAATATTAGGCGAGAGAGACTCCTGTCCAAAATGCATGTGGCAACACTGGCAACTCAAGGATGGTCACCGCTAAGTAGTTCAAGGAACTGGGACCACCGCAGTTTTTGGGTGAGCCAAAACCACTTAAGGTGGAGACGTGGATAAAGCAGATCACCAAAATATTTGATGTCTTGGGATGCTCCGAGGAGCAAAAGGTTCCATTTTCCACCTTCATGTTACGAGAAGATGAAGATTACTGGTGGGAATCTGTAAAGCGTACTCACACCAATACAAAATCATAAAAAGATAACACTTAAAAGATGACGTTTTTATAAAAAAATGTTGTGGTGTTTTTTTACAACATTTTTTAACAAAATATTGTAGATACATATTTAAAAATGTTATGTATTTATAAGGCAATTTTTTATTTTAAATAGATAACGTTTTTAAAAAAAACGTCTTCTATATAAAAAACACGGAGCAACAAAAATAATGAAGTAAATTTGAAATTAAAATAAAACGCCAGACTCTCTTGTAACTCAAAACCCTAGCCTCTCTTCTCTCTCACTCCCTACCTCCACAACCATCAGAAATGGCCACCAATGACCCCCCGCCACCAACTCCCTCCCTTTACCGGACGTCATGAAGGCCACAATCTGTCCTGATCTCGTCAATTTTGTCCACGCTCTAATGAGAAATAACTCTCGCCAGCACTACACCATCTCTAGAAAGGCCGACCACTAAACCACCACTGAGTCCTGGGGTACTGGATGCGCTGTCTCATGTATTCTAATAAGTTTACAGTAATACTGTTCTGAAATCTCTCTCTTTTGGTGCAATCTGAAATACCTCTCACGTGCTCAATCAACACGCTTTGGGACTACGTATGGTAGGTTCTGCAACTCAAATTCCTTCTTCTTCATTTTCTTACTCACTAATTTAACCACTTTCCTGTCGACGTTGAGATTTTTATTTGTCCCTTTCCGTTACTTGTTCTTCGGTGTTCTCATGTTAGGTGAGATTTGTTTGAAAAAACAAGTGAAAAAGGTCTGACATGTATCATGTCGATGATGACTGCTAAAGGTCGCCAGTTGGTTTTTTATATGGTTGTACCAACACAACTGAGAAAAGGTTTGCACATTGACCCAGTGATGTGACACTGCTAAACGGGTCGGTGAGACCGAGATTCATTAGGGCCCGAGGACTTGATTATGCGGAGGGAAGGTGTTAGGCACCCCCCGACATCCGTGTAACCACGGTGTCCGCCACTTTTCAAGAAACTGTTATATGAATGTGTGTGTGTGGATAAATATGCAATTATTTAGAAGTAGTACGAGGCCTCGTTCGCACCTATATACATTGGGATTTAATTTGTGTAAAAATTCAGTTTTAAGCAAGATATAGCAATGATGTTTTATAAAAGAGGTTTTTCAAACCCTTGTGATCAATAGTAATTGAGACCTTTTACACTCCCATTTTATTAAGTGTTTGGCTTGATTGTTTTTAATTTTCAAGATGCGAAGCATCTTCGAGAACATAATGTACAAAATAGTGCCGAACTCCTCGTGGGCATGAAAACCATATGAGGAAACTCAAACACCGTGAATAAATTTAAAGCCTGCTTACAGCTGAAAAGGTCTATCATGGGAACCGAATCTAGATCCAGTAAACTAAATTTGTGATCACATGATTCCTAGGCTCACATGATGCCTCAATTGATAATAAAGTAGTAAGCATGTATATATATAAAAGTTGTAAATATATATATACAGACATGATCAGCCACCACGAAGTACCTCCATGGGGGATCAGAAATGTAAATAAAGCTGTTAAAGCATTCAACCGCCACGGAGTAAACTCCAGGCGGAAAAAAAGGTAAATAAAGTTGTAAAGACGGTCAACCGCCACGAAGTAAACTCCAGGCGGGACTGAATGTAAATATATATATATATATATATATATATATATATATATATATATATATATATTAAAGCAGTAAACGCTCCGGATATAAAATCTAGGCTCATCAAAAAGAGTTCGACACACAGTTCATATATATAAGTATATATATATTAGAAAGCAAACAAATGCTCTAGATCGAAGTCTAGGCTCAATTGAGGCATAACTTGATAATGTTAGTCAATATATCAATATATATATATATATAAACTGAAATAAAACCACGGACCGAAGTCCGGGCAAACACATTCAACATGACTCTCAATGTGAATAATAGTGTGTGCAAAGATGAAAAGAAAGGCTTTAAAGTGTGTGAGAAGGCTTATAATGGGTTGCCAAAGAAGACTTCTATATCTTTAAAGGGATGAACACTAGGCTCCCGCCAATATAAAAGTAGCTATATGTGAGCTCACAAGTGTTTAAAATGAGAAAGCACTCAGTGTAGGGTGAGTACAGAGCAAAATGGCCACCCCAAGCCCTCTATTTATAGAGGGGGTAGCCGCAGGTGTACCTGCCCCTAGGCCGTAGTTGTACCTGCGGCTGGCCGGGTTACCCCGGGTTTCACGGGTCTCGTCGTCTCGAAGTACGTGCATGCATCCAATGTGATATCCGCTCGAACTTTTAAAATTGAAATCTGGGCATCCGACTGAGGTATGTAAGACCTATTTCGGACCGCCGTTGTCGAGTGTTATGCAATAACATGGGATTAGAGGTTGTATGAAGTCAAGAAGATGGGATCATGCCCTCCGGTTTTCAAGCTTCAAATTCCATCCGTTACCCTGCGTAATAGTCACTCGGGATTGGACATCCTTAGTTCTTGTGGGACATTGTTGTGCATAAATATATGTATGAAATATTGAGATGGCACGATTGTGGCGTCAAGGTGGCAAGATGACAACTTTGCCCCTCACTGGGGTTATCGCCGATTTGGGTTGATAAAGCAGACGTTGCTTAGGGTTATCTCTAAGATTGGACTGCTGAAAGTGTTGAAGGTCCTCAGTGTCATCTCTGAAGTGTGCCTATCTTCCCGGTGTTATCTTCATGTCTTGTATTGAGTGCCTCAGTGTGAGGGTCAAGGTTGAAGCTGATTGCATACCTTTGAAATCAGCATTTCCAGGGTTATCTCCGGAACTGCATTCCTTGGGGTTATCTCCAAGGTTGGTAGCTGCTACTCCCAGTGTTGGGACAGAGACTGAATACTCGGGGTTATCTCTGAGATGAATCGGTCTTCTTCGATGGAATTTCCGATATTGGAACTGCATGCCTCGGGGTTATCTCTGAGGTTGGAACTAATACTCCCAGTGTGTGTTCCGGGGTTGAGGATGAACTTCTGGTAGTATCTGAAATTTGGATGTGAAAGCGGTCTTCCGAGGTTATCTCTCGACGAAGAGCGAATCGCCTCCCTGCAAGGTCGAGAATAAGTGTGCAGAAAATTTCAAGTGTCTACAGATGCCCCTCTTTATCATATTCATGCATTACAAGGCATGAATGGGATAAAGAATCCTAGACACTTGAAATGGAATAAGATAAACATGATGCAAAGTGCAGCAACATGATACAAATGTATGATGCATGTGTGTGGGGTGGTTGCCTGACATGTTGGGGATGATTTTCGGCTCTCTGATGCTTTTACCGGGGATTAGCAATGATGACCAAATTGGATGTGTGATCCAAATCCTATAAGATGTTGGCGTTGGGGATGTCACCAAAGTCCTTCATCCCTGATACAGACTTGATTCCTAAGAGGTGCCTCTTGTGTACAAGAGATCTGTGGGGGATAATGCTCTGTCTGCTTGAGGATGTATATAACATATTCAATCATTGATCCTCCTCGATGATGTTGATCTTCCCTGGTTTGTATCACCAGGACATATTAATGTTCTGTTGGGTTTATTGCCAACATCATGTGTTCTCAGGGCTGCCTGACCTTCGCTGACATGTACGTCAACAGAAAAACCCCTGTTGGGCATGCTGTCAAGGCTGCTTGACCTTCGTTGACGTGTGAATCAACGGATAACATGCGAGTTATGAGGCTTTAAGCCAAAAGAAATGGATTTGTAGGATTGTGTAGGAAATATTAAAGTCCAATGGGATTTGATAAGGCCCAAATGTAGAAATGATTAAGTCCAATGTAAATTAAATGTGCAAGCCCAAGTGTTTGTAATGTAAGTCCGAAAGATTTGTTAATATAAGCCCAATGTATAAGATGATATTAATTGAATTTAAAGTCCAAAGCAAGGATGATCCATGGGGCAACCCATGAGCATATGGATGACCCAAAATGGTGGGCAAGTAATGTAACATTCCAGAATTTTAAATGTAGTATTAAATATTTATTGATTTATATAAATATTTAATGGATGTGTTTTTCGTTGAAGAAATATTTGTTTGATGAATTTAATTTTATTTGGTTAATTATTTGTTTGTTAAATAAATAATTAATGAAGTAAGGAAATTATTATAATATTGATATTTCAATTTAAATGATTAATTATTTGTATTGTGTTATGTGATTAAAGGATTTATTTAATTAATCGTGATTTGAGTTAATTAAATTAAAATATGAAAGCTTGATTAAATATAGTTTGACAAATAACTATATTATAGGGAGTTATTAAAATAAATTAAAAAAAGGGTTTAATTTAGTTTTTACCAAACAAGGCCTAAGAATTTTAATTCTTTAAAATTTAAATGGTTTGCCAAACAAGCCTTATGGCTTTTGGAATTTCTAGATTTTTAAATTAAATAATATAAGTAAAACAAATTAAATAATAAATATAATATATTTATAATATATACGTTGTACTGGTAACTGATAAGTGTTATTATTATTATTAAGGCCATGTCCATTTTTTTCTTTACGCTTACTGTTCAGCTTGGTTTGACGTACAATTTAGTTGTCAAGGATTATTACTGAGAGTTCAAAAAAATTGAGAAGAGAGTTTGGCTGAGAGAGTTGAGAGAGAAATTAAGAAATTTCCAGCAATTAGCAAGGATTATATTAGCAAATTAAAGGTATGTTCACAACTTTGTATTATATATATGTGTTCATATATGAATTGACGACATAGTTTTGGCTTATGTTCTGTGAATCAAATTGATGAATTGTGGATATATAGTTGGTAATTGCGGTTGTACATGTTTGTAATGCTAGAGTTTATGTTCAAACAAGAAATTGCATGCTAAATTTGTTTGACAGTGGAAGAAAATTTTGACATTGTATGTATTCTTTGTATGGCTTAGGTAAGTACCAATTTAGATGTTCAATTCTTATATTAAACTATAAATTGAGGCTTGCATATGTTAGTTCAATGAGATATGAGTATAACGTAATTTGAATGAGGTAATTTGGAGAAGAATTGAAATCACAGTGTTCAATTTTGTGAAGGAACTCGAAAATGGAGATTTTGTATGAAAACTTGAATTTGGAGAAATTAAAATAGTTTTAGTTAGTGTTAAATTGTGCTAATTAGTTGTAAATGTGAGCAATCATGTTTATGATAGTTGTATATTTATTATACGTGTTAATATTATTGTCTATTGGGTGAAATTTGTGTTTGTTGGGCTAAAGTCGGCTATTGTTAATAGCCTTCTCTGTGTCTGTGTCGAACAACGAAGCAATTGCTACACGGTACAAGGCGAGTAAAAGCAGTATGATTGTCTTGGGTCCCAAGCCTTTGTATATGGCGCAATTGCGCCATACTACAGGTTTGAGATCGACTTACATTATTTTTGCAGATTTGGGAAAGTGTCATAACATGGTCTAAAATTGTGTTAGCATGTTAAATATGATCAAAGTTGCAAAAATGAGTAGTAAATCAAAAACACGTTATGTGGTAATTTAGTATACATAATGAAGGTTAGACAAGTGTTGTGAAGTAAAACACTTAGAGTTTCTGAAATGTGAGTGGTAATGAACATGTTATGATATGTTAGCATGTCTAATAGGTATTGTGGTTCTAAAATTATGTGTAGGTGATCGTGAGTTTAATTTTATAGCTTACGCTCAAGGCAAGTTTTTCTAACTCTACACTTTCGTTGAGCTAGTTCTTTTATTACATTGTGCAAGTTTTTCTAACTCCACACTTTCGTTGAGTTGGTTCTATTATTACATTGTGTAACTTCATTCTTTTGATTGAGAAAGCTTCTAAACCTATCTATTACATTGAGCATGTTTTAATTCTAAATTATTGGAATACTAATCATTGTTGACTTACTCTAACTTGTTTATAGTTTAACAAGTTTCTTTAGTTTAATCTTTTACAATAAATGTTCTTGAACCTTAATTCTTTGTGTTGAATGGTTCAATCACTTTGTATATTTTATTACATGTGGAGTAAGCATTGTTTCCAGCTTACTATCAACTAATACATGTTCGGTAACTAAAATTCTAATTTGATAAGATTATAGACCTAGCTTATTATTATTCAAGCCAAGGCTTACCATTTCTTTATTTTGATCAATACTTATGCTCTCTAGTTATTTCAAGCATGAGTCTAGAATATAGTCAGTTCACCTATAATTCTCAAATGTTCTAAGTTATATTCTTATTAAACAACTGTTGTGTTATCAAGCATTGTTGATTCAACTAGTTCCCTAGTTGATGATCGTTAAACTTCAAATTACCCTTGAAAGCTTAACCAAACCAAACTATCTTTGGTGTGGACTTGTACTCTAAATACTGAGATGAACAACCCTATGTTTAGGGGTTTACGCTTAGCATTGAAATGGTTGTGCACAATACATTGTACGAAGGATTGATCCCCCTAAGTACGTGGAGTCCTTATAGTCATATGACTGTTAAAGTTAAAGTTGAAAGATTACTTATAACTGTGGACATGGTTCATGGTCATTTGACCCTCAGTAATATATTTAAGAATGTTAATAGAACATATCATTCAGTTCTATTGAGCCTATGAGTTGGCAAGTATTGAAATGTTAATAGAACATATTATTCAGTTCTATTAAGCCTATTATTTGGCAAATGTTGTAAAGATATTTATTCTTATCTCAAGTAAGATTTGTTTGCTCACTCTTGCATATTTATACATTTATTGTAGCTATGAATGAGAAGGTAGATAATCCTACAACTAGCAAAGGAAAGGGAAAAATGTACAAGTGATGAAGAATTGTAATTTTGTTTTATCGTTGATGATAGACTATTAATAATGATGTGATGTAATGATTTAATTTCCGCACTTGAATAATTGTATTAAAGGTTAGAGAACCTGGGAGATAATGTTTTTATTAAAGCAATCCTGTATGGGCAGGTTTTTATTATTCAATTTATTATAATTGGGTAGCTAGATATGAATGTTTTGATTACGTGAACACCAAATCTTGAGGTAATGAAGTATCAGGATTTGGGGGTGTCACAAGTTGGTATCAAAGCTTTAGGTTATGAACCTTAGGTGGGGAAAAGCCTTAGGAAGTAACCTTTGAAAAGATAGTGGTGATTAACTCTTATAGAGTTTTAAGGAAGAAATAATAAAACACTTATGTGATTATGTGTTTATACGTATGTGCTCGTGAGTGTCGAGTAGTAATGATTAATAATTGAACTTAAAAATTTTGTTGTCAGGATGATTAATGTCAGAGAATCCAGTCAGGCTAGGGAGGATAGATCTCAAGTGCCTACAAAGGAGGAGCCTCGCAACTTTCATGTTAGTTGGGAACAACTACTGCCACGGGAGTCAGCCCCGTTGGTCACAGTGGTTGAAGATATGGATGATGATGCGGAGACGGATGAGGAGGATCCTGTTGAGTTGCCACATGGGGATGAGGATGACGAAGACGAGGAAGCGGAGACTCCACTAACCTCGATAGTTGCTCGAATGTACGATGAAGTCTACGACCATAACGTGGAACTTCAGGATACAATCAAGGAATTGTAAGAAATAATAGCTTAACAATAGACTACAATGACAGAGAAAGATGATGAGGTCCAAGACCGTGAGGAATGACTGAATAATGTCGAGGAGAAGCTAGAACAGACTGAAGGAGAGAAAGAACAACTGATCGAGGAGGTCGTTGAATTGAAGAATAAGCTAAGGGAAGAAGCTACGAAGAGGGCAAGAGCCGAGGACGCATATGATGAGATGTTTCAACAAACCGGGATAGCAGTGAAAGACGCACCGGTAAAGAGAATGAAGATGGAAGAGATGAATAGACTATTCAACACTGTGGTTTATCGAGCTCATGATCGGGTCATGGGTTATCCGATTCAGTTCGAGACACTGCCATCGTACGTATTAGATCACATAACAATGTTTCGGATTATGGAGGAAGAATGTAGTAAGGCTAAGCAGTATCTTAGTAGAACATCGTAGTTGTTATGCGATTAATAAATGTTAAATAAATTGTAAATCCCAAGTGTTATGTAACCTATGGGATATAACGATGATGTTGTCCTAAAACTTTTGTAGTTGAGGAAAGTAATGTAAATAGCAGTGATGCTATTGTTTTATGTTTTCAAAGAGGTTATGAATAAATAAAAGTTGTTATTTTATTCAAAGTGTTACGTGATTATGTGGTTATTTCTTTTGTGGAGGCAAGTTAAGTAGAAATTACTTAAAAGAGTTGAATAAGAACCTAATGAGTGTATTTTTAAACAGAAAATGCCTCCTAGACGTCAACTACTACGACAGAGAACCACCGAAGGAACCAACATTAACGACAATGTTGATGCTAACCCAGTTCAACAATTAGTGACGTTACTGACAGGAACATTGCAGAATCAACCACAGAACCAAGGAATAACATTTAAGGAGTTCAAGGCGGTTGGACCACCTGAATTTCGAGGGTCAGTGAATCCAGTCGAGGCACAGACTTGGATTATAGATATAGAGAAGGTGTTCGATGTTGCTAGGGTAGGAGATGATCAGAAGACTGATTTCTCAGCATTCTTGTTGAAAGCAGAAGCTAGTTATTGGTGGCAGACCAATAAAACTTGAGTAGGACCAGGGATAGGTTTAAGGAGATATTCTTCGAGACCTATTTTCCCGAGTTCAAAGGGTCAGCTGGAAGTGCAGTTTCTGGAACTGAAGCAGGGAACGATGACGATATTCGAGTAAGCCGCTAAATTCAACGAGTTGGCAAGGTTTACGACTTATCAAGTCAGCACGGACGAACGCAAGTTGAAGAGATTTGAACAGGTATTGAAGCCCTGGTTGTACAGTAGGGTTTCCCTATTTCAATTGAAGACTTTCGCAGGAATGATGGAGAAAGCAATACTCGCTGAAGGTGGAGGCGAGGCAGTGAAAAAGTTCAATCAGGAACAGAAGATAAAGAAGAAGAAGAACAAGAAGAATGAGGTGGAAATTAAGAATGGAGGTGGTAGTGGTGGAAACAACAACATCAACAACAACAACAACACGTTGAAGTGGAAGTGGAATGGAAACATGGGTGCTGGAAACCAACAGGGTAACCAGCAGAACAAGAAGTTTGAAGCATGTGCTATATGCGGGAAGTTTCACAAGGGTGCGTGCTTGATGGGGAAACGATGTAACGACCCCAAAATAGGTCCATTCCATCCAACCCATTCTCGAGTCGCCAAATATATGGTACATGAAAATAACTACAACTTTATTACAACAATTGCCGTGCAAAATACAACAACACATATCTTTGAGTTTGGATACAAATATATACCAATCAGTGTACGTCACAATGACACCTTACATAAAGGTATAGTCAAAAACTATTTTAGAAATTAGAATCTTTGGGAAGTGCTCAAGGAAACCTTCGTACATGGGAGGCCATGCTTTTAGGTTATGGTAGATATCATATGGCCACAGAATTATCCTTGGTTGACCCAATAGACCCCAAAGAAAAACGAGAAGATTACTATCGTATTCTTCCCAATGGTGAGTCTTCTCTTGACATATCATTATCTCCACTGTCTTTAATTGGGTATTATACTCCAAACAAACACCAAGATTATATAGGTAGTGCTTGTAAATATACTCAGCAAGTGGATGAGCACAACCATGCCTTATGATAACACGAGTTTGTATGTCATTAGACATCTTGTATGATAGTGACAAAACACCCTTCCAAGTTAAATTCACCTCACCCTCAACATCTATAGACCACCACTCTATTCCTCGCTATCCTCGCCAAACCCAATACCTACACTTTTATTACTCGAAAGGAATTGTGAAACAAAAGGGTGAGCACAACTAGCTCGATCGAAGAAGAATATTATGACTAAAGATAAATAAATTATCAATAGTCTTCATCAAGAATAAATCGTAGATTTAGAACATATGGTAGAAGATAAAACTTTTCAACCATAGTTGCAAATGGAATGAAGCGATCCATTAGAGAGTCAAATAGACTATAAAGTCTATTGTCTTCTCCATGTTAAAAATCCACCAACAATGTTTTATCACCGTAACATCAATCAACAATTCTGTCCACAATCACGTGTATAACTTCATAATCGTAATTGTAGTTCTAAATTCCTTTCCTCATCCAAGACAAAGATAATTTTCATCACTTGTCTTTACCTGAAACATTAAAGATCATGGTTATACCAAATCACAGTTCCTGTTCATAATCATACTAATAAATTCATCTTTGCACCACGAGCCAAAGATATTCATCAACAGTTCATCTTTACACTACAGGCTAAAGATATTCAACAACGGGTCATCTTTGCATTACAAGCC
Source organism: Panax quinquefolius (assembly GCA_020205615.1). Classification (NCBI taxonomy): domain Eukaryota; kingdom Viridiplantae; phylum Streptophyta; class Magnoliopsida; order Apiales; family Araliaceae; genus Panax; species Panax quinquefolius. Next base: position 72,514,497 of record CM035160.1, on the reverse strand, counting down.
AAAGATATTCATCAATAATTCATCTTTGCACTACAGGCTAAAGATATTCAACAACGGGTCATCTTTGCATTACAAGCCAAAGATATTTATCAATAATTCATCTTTGCACTACAATTAAAGATATTCAACAACAAAAGTCATCTTTGCATTACCAGCAAAAGATATTCATCAATAATTCATCTTTGCACTACAGCTAAAGATATTCAACAACAGGTCATCTTTGCATTACGAGCAAAAGATATTCATCAATAATTCATCTTTGCACTACCGGCTAAAGATATTCAACAACAGATCATGTTCATTTAAACACCTGTTCATCTTTGCACTACATGCCAAAGATATTCTTCAGAAATCATTCATCTTTGCATTGGTTTTATCCACGTCCAAAAATACCTCAAAAATAATCATAGTGGTGTAAAATTCAAGAATGATCAAAACATGGATACAATCAAAGCTAGTATCCAGAATAGATATTTTAGACGAAAAGAAAAATTTTTATTTTTCGGTGAATAGTGCCGTATTCGTGAATAGTGTCGTATACGTGAATAGTCTTAGTATACGTGAATAGTAACTCAGAACACAAAAAGATAGAAATTCCACAAAAAACATCTTCACGCTTCATGAATAGTACTAGTGAATAGTAACTCGTGAATAGTAACTCATGAATAGTAACTCGTGAATAGTAACTCATGAATAGTAACCCAGAGCATGAAAAAGTTCCAAATTTGATAAAAGTTCCAACTAATATTTCAAAGATAATGATATTAAAGAAATAATATCATCACGAGAAGAAAATAACATCCCTTACCTCGAAGAAAAGATTTCTAGTTGAAACAGGATATAGTCTTTGAAGGAACTTGCACCGTCTAACAATACTCAAAGTATACTCAAAATACTCACAAAATACACTCGATAATATAGAGAGAGAGAGAAACTTGTTTCTTCGGTGTGATTTTCAATTCTAACTTAGCCCTCTATTTATAGAAAATGTTAGCACGTCAAAGCGGACTTAACTCGCAACTTTGATGGATTTACCTGCTACTATTCCCACCCACCACATTTGAAATAAAATTCAGCACATTTCTTCACCAACCACAAGTGGGGGCCCACTCAATTCTAGAATTTTCCACCAAAATCATTTATGAATCAGTCACCTCTTAAAATTCATAACAAATCATTCGTTCATTTTTAACGGTTCAAAATTTGTGGACATATACTCAACTTATGTATGTATAACATATCCAAAAATTACAACGATCCAGCGGTCGGGATTAAAAAAAATATAACTCATAATATATCGTAAAAATAATCGATTTGATTTTAATACCTCCATTCAAACAAAATTACCGATAAAATACCTCAACATTAATTCCTTCATTTATAACCACATAAATAAATCCATCATTTATATCCACATCAAATAAATATTTTATTGTCATATAAATCAATAATTAATTATTCATAAATAATATTATAGAATCACAATAATGACAACAGCGGTTCGAGGAAAGAGGGCTTTTCGATAAAGATTTCTCTCCTTCTTTGGCGCCAGCAATTAGGTGACCAAACCTCTTCGATGAACTTTCTAGACATTGCCAATAATGCTATCTAATAATATTATTCCAAATAATATGAATTATTGATCCGATATATAATGGAAAATATT
>CM035160.1:72397888-72512731 GCA_020205615.1 Panax quinquefolius | reverse complement strand
TGGATTATCGCATGGCGGCAAAAATCTATTTGTGGTTTCATATATTTTATTATACTTTCAGGTTGGTTAAAGTTTTGGCTTCATACTCCGTGAAATTAATGGAATATCCTCGATATTTACGCTTCATCTAGTATATTTTCATGAAAATATTCTTACGAGCATTCTTGAATTTTTTTATTCCACAAGGAAGTATCATGTTGACAATTTGACATTATTGATTTGGATAAATTAAAATTATAAATCTTTAAAATTTATCCTTGAACTCGTTTTATTTAATTATAATGTCATTGTCATCATCCTCATGCTTATATTGGGATAAAAGTCATCTTGGCTTACGATGCAGTAGATGGACTTGGTATGATTATAACCAGGATTATTCGGTGTAATCATGGCCAGTAATGTGATTTAATGATGTGGTAAAAAGTCCTGGGTCTCGTAGTTTATTGATGGACCAATTGTTGGTATGATTATGACCGAGGATAATTGTTATAATCATGACCATTAATGATTACATGAATATCTTTGGTGCGTGATGCGAGAGATGATTCGATTTTATTTATTAAGTTGAGTCTCGAGAGATAAAATTGATGAAAAACTTTTAAATCATAGAAGATAGTAGATTTTATGCTCTACTTTACTCTTCTAAAGGGATTGCTTGTTCATTTCGCAGCTTAAACTTGTTTGTCATTATATTCTATCGGTTTAACATTGTTGAAGGCTAATGATAATTTATTACGCATTATCTTAGTCATAATATTTCTTCTTTGGGCTAGTTGAGCTCACCCTTTCTTTCACAGTTCTCTTGAAATGAGAATATAGTAAGGGACTAATGGGGGCTGAGTGACGGTCGAGGATGATAGCATTAGTAGTCGCATTATTCTATTAAATAATGTGACAATAAATGTATTGAGGACTCCATTGAGTGTGGATATTGTCTAGATAACAATATTCTTATTAAAACTCTTAGATTATGTTTTGTCGTATTTTACACGATTGTTGTATAATTAAGTTGTATTTGAATTTTGTACCATGTATTTGGCGACTCAAGATGGGTGATGTATACCGCATTTTGGGGCGCCACGCGTTTGGTATCAAAGCTTGGGATATGATCCTAAGCCAGAGATGTGAGACAAGAACTAGGAGGGAGATACGAGAATTCCTTCACTAGTATGACCTACCTAAGTTTATTTGGTATTTATTTGGCCTGGTCGAGTATAAGGATAATATGTGACATGTCAATTAACCCTTGTTTTATAGCGATTTGAAATGGCATCCAAAATGTTGAGATAAGCAATGAAGCATGAGAGACCCTTTAGTCAACAACGATCGATACCCAAGATAATGTCCATCGGGATGGTGATAATCCTCAAAAAACAATAACCGTGACTAAAAATGATGAGCGATGGAATGTTTAGAGGCTTTATGCAATTCATGCAACTTCATCAAAGGCGGCTCATCCAAAATATAGGTGGAAACATTGGAAACTCTGGGAATGGTCACCGCTAAAGCAGTTCTGATAATTTGGGATCACCGGAGTTTATTGAGAGCCAAAACCACTTAAGGCGAGAGGCGTGGATAAAGCGAGATCACCAAGATATTTGATGTCTTGGGATGGCCATCATACACCATTGAAAGGACTAGTTGGAGGGTTTGCATAGACTATATGAAGTTGAATAAGGCAACCCGCAAAGATCACTTTCCTTTGCCCTTCTATCGATCGGATGTTGGAATGATTAGAGGGACACGGTACTCTACCGCTTATTGGATTGATATTGGTTATAATCGATCGTCATCGCTCTTGAAGATCAAGAGAAGACTACTTGCATGTGCCCATCATACATTCTCATTCGAGGAGAATGTCGTTGACTGTGTAATGCACCGCTACCTTCAACGGTGTATGATGTCCATTTTCTCGGACATTGTGGAGAAAAATGTGGAAGTCATCATGGACGATTTTTTTGTCTATGGGGATGATTTTGATGCTTGTCTAGATAATTTGGTGATGGTTTTACAGAGATGCACATACACGAATTTGGTCCTTAACTGGGAAAAATGCCACTTCATGGTTGAAGAATGCATAATTTTTGGGGGCAAGGTCTCGGCTCGAGGATTAGAGGTTGATAAAAGCCCGAATCTAAAAGCGATTGAAAAGAGTTTCGATTAAGGGAATTCAAAGTTTTTTGGGATATGTTGGGTTCTATAGGAGATTTATAAAGGACTTCTCTAAAATTGCAAAACCTTTATGCGAGTCTTTTAGAAGGATTTGGTTTTAAGTTTGATGAGGAGTGTAAATTGGCATTCAGCTATTGAAGAAGAAATTGACTATAAATCCAGAATCATGCATAGCAGTTGGAATATGGCCTTGAGTTAATGTGTGATGCGAAGCGACTATGAGGTTGAGGTTGTTTTGGGTCAACTTGCGAGAGAAGGTATTCTATGCCATATATTATGCAAGTAAGACACTCCACGGAGACTTAAATGAACTACACAACTACGAGAAAAAAAGAATTACGTAAAGGTGGTATATGCGTTCGATAAATTTCGGGAATACTTGATCGGGACAAAGGTAGTAGTTTATACAGATCACTCGGCTATTCGGTACTTAATTTCAAAAAAAAAATGCTAAGCCACGCCTTATCAAATGGATTCTCCTTTTACAAGAATTTGATTTGGAAATAAAGGATAGAAAGGGGACGGAGAATCAAGTTGCAGATCATTTATCTAGGCTGGAAAATCAGGGTAAAAAGGAAGAAGACAAGTGTTTAATCAATGAGTCATTCCCGGATGAGCAGCTATTTGGGATCAATACAGAATTTCCATGGTACGCGGACTTCGTGAATTATCTAGTGAGCAACATTCTTCCCCCTGATCTCATGACGTTAAGTGGTATATGTGGGATGATCCTTACTTATTCAAACAATGCGCCGACAAGATGATTAGAAGGTGTGTGCCCTACAGTGAAGTGAAGAACATACTGCATGAATGTCACTCTGCATATGGGAGACACTATGGTAGTGAGTGAACAAATGACAAAAATACTCCAATTTGGTTTTATTGGCCTACACTATTTAAGGACACCCACCGGTTTGTTAAAATTTGTGATAAATATCAAAGAATTGGGCAACATATAGAAAAGGAATGAGATTCCACTACAAACGATCTTGGAAGTTAAAATTTTTTGACGTTTGGGGCATTGATTTTATGGGGCCATTTCCTTCATCATTAAAAGATTCGGTCTTGTGAGAACCCAGATTTTATGAATAAAGATTTAATTTTCTCAAAATTTTTTTTAATATTATGGTGTGGATTTGATAGAATGTTATAGTTGTGGGTAATATTTATAAAATTTTGCAAAGTCATGCAAGTTGTTATATAATATTTTTTTTGTCGGGGAATATCCGTGCAACGATCTGATCATTAGTGGACCCAAAGCAATGAAATTATTATCGGATGGAGAAAAATGACAAAATATTTTATGAGAATAACGGCGGAAGTTTTACTGTTAAAACCGTTGAACTACTCGACAAAAAAAATACTGATGTCTGGCGTAGTTGCATAGTAGCACACGGTATTGATTATTGATGTTTATGTGATAAGTCACTCGGTTTTGTTTTATTGGTATTATTAATGTAATAAAAATAGAATACTTTTATAAAGTTATTCTATAAATAGAATATATTATATTCAATTATGCATAGTGTTGCATGAGTATTATGCATAGTATTTTTGCGTAGTAAAATCTTTTATATAAAACAAAATACTTTTATAAAGTTATTCTATAAATAGAATATATTATATTCTATTATGCATAGTGTTTGTATTATGCGTATAGTGTTTTGTATAGTAAAATCTTTTTATATAAAAGCAGAATACTTTTATAAAGTTATCATTTTTATTAAACAATAATTAGAATATATTATATTTTATTATATAGTGTTTGCATAGTAAAATCTTTTATAAAGTTATTCGTTTTATTAGATTATAAATAGAATATATTATATTTTATTTAAAAGATTTTGCTTTAAATATGGACCGTCAGATTAAAGTAAATCAATCGGGATGCTCATGAGTTAATTACTATCTGGGTCCATTCTTCTATAAATATAAGCTCATTCCTTCATTATTTCTTACTTAATTCATTGAAACTCTAGAAAGAGAAACTATATAGAGAAAGAAGAAAAAAGTGTTTCACTACTTCACTACTTCTATATCAAGTACTCTTCTTTCTAAGGTAAGGGATATTATTATTTTGTACTTCGTATTAAGGGGTATTATTTCTTTCTTATTCATGAAGAGAACTTTGTTATTCCATTCTTTATTATTACATTGGAATAACTTTTTGTATCTGTGGACTACCCTATACTTGGTGAAATTCTTACGTTATTCCATTCTTTATATTTTGTTGGAATAACATGTATACCTATAAGTACCGCATACATGGTGAAATTCTTCTAATATTCCGTTCTTTATTATTATGTCGAAATATCACAATATTTGCATTTTGGGACTGGTTCCATTATTTATTATTACGTTGGAATATCACATGCATGCGTTTACATGGGACACGCTCCATTATTTATTATTACGTCGAAAATATCACATGCATGCGTTTTTTCAGGACTGGTTCCATTATTTATTATTCATTGGAATAACTTTTGTCGGTCGCGGTTTATCTCATGCGTATGGTGAATTCTTTTGTTATTCCATTCTTTATTATTCTGTTGGAATAACATGTCTATATGGATTACCACATGCATGGTTAATGATCCTTCGTATTCATTTCTTTATTAAATTGTAGAAATGTCTTTGTCATCGTGGATTACAGCATGAATGGTGAAATCCATTTTTGTTATCATATATTCTTTATTATACTCTTTTGGTTAAAGTTTTGGCATCTATACTCCATGAAATTAGTGGAATATCCTTGATATTTGCGCTTCATCCGATATCTTTTCATGGAAATATTCTTACGAGCATTCTTGAATTTTACTCTACAAAAGAAGTATCATGTTGACAATTTGGACGTTATTGGTTCTGGATAAATTAATTCTTGAACTTGTTTTATTGAATTATTATGTCATTGTCATCATCCTCATGTTTTATATTATGTTGAAAGTCATCTACATGGCTGTGGTGCATAGATGGACTTGGTATGATTATGACCGAGGAATTATTCGGTATAATCATGATGTAGTAATGTTCTGAATGATGTGCAAAAAAAAGTCCTTATTGGCGTAGTGCATTGATGGGCCAGTTTTTGGTATGATTATGGCTATGGATTCTCTTTGGCCAAGGGTGTAAAGATGAATTATTTTATGGCATGATCGAACCATTGATGAAAACATGATTATCTTTGGCCCGTAGTGCATGGATAATTCGTGGTCGTGATACTAAAGAATATCCTGGCACGTGTAGTGCGGGGATGATTTGATGATGTGGATTATTTATTGTCGAGAGTCTCAGCGATAAAAGTGATGAAAAACCTTTTAAATCATAGAAGATAGTAGATTTTATTATCTACTTAACTCTTCTAATGGATTGCTTGTTCATTAGGCAGTTAAACTTGATGTTTGTTATATTGTATCGGTTTAACATTGTTGAAGGCTAACGATAAATTATTACGCATTATCTTAGTCATAATATTTCTTCTTTGGGCTAGTTGAGCTCACCTTTCTTTTTCATTGTTCTCTTGAGAAATGAGAGCGTAGCGAGGGACTAGTCGAGGAGCAGAGTGATGGTCCTAGATGGTGCATTAGTAGTCCTCACTATTACGTGAAATAGTGTGATAATAAATGTAATGAGGACCCCATTGAGTTTGGATATTGTCTAGATGACAATATTTGTATTCAAACTCATACTTTATGTTTTGTCGTATTGTACCTGACGGTTGTATTATTAAGTTGTATTTAAATTATTATTATGTATCTGGCGACTCAAGATGGGTGATGTATACCTAATTTTAGGGGCGTCACAGGTTGGTATCAAAGCTTAGGATATGATCCCTGGTGAGATGTGAGACAAGAACTAGGAGGGAGAGATGGGGAATTCCTTCGCTAGTATGACCTACCTAAGTTTTTTTGGTATTTAATTGGTCGAATCATAGTATAGGATAATATGTGATATGTTAATTAACCCTTGTTTTGTGACGGTGTTTGAAAATGGCATATGAAAATGTTGAGATAAGCAATGAAGCACATGAGACCGCTGAGTTAGCTCAACCAAAAGGTAACGACCAACAACACGATAATAATCATATCAACGGTGGTGGCCATGAACAATGATAACCATAAATCGGGAAATTATCATGCCAAGAATGGTAACCACTTCGGTGGTAATCATGGCCAAGATAATAGAAGTGGAAATTTCAAGAAAAGAAGGTCATTTAGATCGATTTTTGTCAGTATAGTGAAGTCAAGTTCAATTTGGGACGGTGGTACCAAAGGCGGATCTGGACAAAACAAAGTCGGTGGTTTCAGTGAGAAGAGCGTTTTTCGTGACTTCTCAAAAAAAAGCGAGTGACCCGAACGAAGTTAGCACGCAGGTTAGTTAATTATAAATTCTTGCGAAGTCTATACCTTATTAGAATCTGGGTTCTACCCATTCTTTTATCTCTCTTGCTTGCGCTCAACATTTAAATTTGACTTGAGAGAAATTAGACTTTGACTTATTGGTTGAAACTTCGATGGTAGAAACCGTTACCTCCATTATTTATAAATCTTGTTTAATTCAAATCGACACTTTCACGTTACCTGTCGATCTTATCTCTTTGAAAATACTTGCCTTTGATGCGATTTTAGGAATCGATTGGTTAACTACTCATCATGCTTTTCATAAGGTTGTTAGCTTTCATATTCCTATCCAACCTGTTATGCGAATTCAAACAACCAAACCACTAAAGTCAATCATTGTCATATCAAGCCATAAGTAAAGAGCCCACGATCCTTTCGTTGTTGACTTCCTTGTGTGGAATGCACCGAAGCCAGACTTTCTGTAGGCGGCGTCGTGAATGACGATGGCAAGTTGATAGGTATCAATGTGACGTACTATCCAAGTCTTGGATGAGGTCACAGTTTTGAATGATATTTCTATTGTTAATAAATTTCCTGACGTATTCTTGAAGACTTCTTAGCCTACCCCTAGGCGTGAAATTGAATTTTGTATTGACCCCAGTACAAAATCCATTTCTAAAACCCTCAAATATTTCTTCAACTAAAATGAATGTAGCATGCGCCAAAGACGTTGGCTCGAAATTTGTTGAAGATTACGATCGTACCATTCAATATCATCGTGGGAAAGTGCTTGAACATGGTAGTGGTACGCGTTGAGTAGAAGATCGTATGCTGATTACAAGTCTTGAATATATGAACCCACGTGAAGATAACGAATATCTGAGTAGAATCGACTTTAATTGATAAAGTTAAAATCGCTTTAAAGCTACATACTACGGAGATGATGAATGTGAAGAAGAAGGTTCAAGAGGCGTTATTCTAGAAGCAAGAATCGATGAAGAGAGGAAATCTCAACCCTCGATTTAATTGGCCCATTTAAAATCCTCGATCGAAGTAGGAAAGCGTGGCTTATAGACTCGTTTTACTGCCAAGTATGTGGCGTGTTCATAACGTTTTTTAACGTATCGATGTTACGTAAAAATGTGGACGACCCGAACCACAATATTAATTTAGAACCCGGACGAGATAGCAAAAGATTTAACGTGTGAGGAGATACGTGTTAACATCTTGGATAAGAAGGATTATATTCGACACTCAAAGGTTATACCTCAAGAATTAGAATCGAAATGAAGTCAAGGTATCCTCACCTCTTGGCATACCAGTACGCACGTAAATTTCGAGGCGAAATTTCATAAGGAGGGAGATTGTGAGACCCAGATTTTATGAATAAAGATTTAATTTTCTCAAAATATTTTTTTTAATATTATTGTGTGGATTTGATATAATGTTATAGTTGTGGGTAATATTTATAAATTTTACAAAAGTATGCAAGTTGTTATATAATATTCGATTGGTCGGGGAATATTCTTTTTTGTGGGGAATATAATGACGTGTACAATCATTGGTGGACCCATAATGGAATTATTGTCGGATGGAGAAAGCGACAAAAATATTTTTATGAAAATAACGGCGGAAGTTTTACCGTTAAAACTGTTGAACTACTTCGGTAGTAAAAAATACGATGTCTGGCGTGGTTGCATATTAGCCACGGTATTGATTATTGATGTTTACGTGATAAGTCACTCGGTTTTGTTTTATTGGTATTATTAATGTAATAAAAAGCGAATACTTTTATAAAGTTATTCTATAAATAGAATATATTATATATTATTATAAAAGTAATATATTATAATAAATTATGCTGTAGTATATTTATATAGTAAAATCTTTTTTTATAAAAGCGAGAATACTTTTATAAAGTTATTTGTTTTATTAAATAAATATAATATATTATATTTATTATATATTATATAGTGTGCATAGTTTTTGCATAGTAAAATCTTTTTATATAAAACAAAATACTTTTATAAAGTTATTCGTTTTATTAGATTATAAATAGAATATATTATATTTTTTAAAAGATTTTGCTTTAAATATGGATGTCAGATTAAAGTAAATCAATCTGGACTTTTCATGAGTTAGTTACTATGCAATCCATTCTTCTATAAATAGAAGCTCATTCCTTCATTATTTCTTACTTAATTCACTAAAACTCTAGAGAGAGAAACTATATAGAGAAGAAGAAAAGTGTTTCGCTACTTCACTACTTCTATATATCGAGTACTCTTCTTTCTAAGGTAAGGGATATTATTTGTTGTACTCGTGTAAGGGGTATTATTTCTTTCTTATTCATAAAGAGAGATCTTACATTATTCCATTCTTTATTATTATGTTGGAATAACTTTGATAATATGCTACCTATACTTGGTGAAATTCTTACATTATTCCATTCTTTATATTTGTGTTGGAATAACATGTCTATACGCCTGATACTACATACATGGTAAAATTCTTCATTATTCCATTATTTATATTTATGTTGAATAACTTTTTTATGCAAAATCGTGACATACATTGTTAAATTCTTCTAATATTCCGATTTCTTTATTATTACATTTGGAATATCACATACTTTACATTTCTGTGGGACTGGTTCCATTATTTATTATTCTTTTGGAATATCCTCGCATACGTGTGTATTTTACGGACTGGTTTATTTATTATTATTATTATGAATAATATCACATGCATGCGTTTACTTGGGACTGGTTCCATTATTTATTATTACATTGGAATATCATATGCATGCATGCGTACATGGGACTGGTTCCATTATTTATTATTACATTAGAATAACACATGCATGCGGTTTATCGAATGCTATGGTGAATTCTTATGTTATTCCATTCTTTATTATTACATTGGAATAACCTTTCTATGTGAATTACCACATACGTGGTGAATGACCCTTCAGTATTCATTTATTATTAAATTGTGGAAATGAGTCATTTCGTGGATTACCGTATGGCGAGGTGAAAATCCATTTAGTTTCATATATTCTATTATACTCTTTTGGTTAAAGTTTTGGCTTCTATACTCCATGAAATTAGTGGAATATCCTTGATATTTGCGCTTCATCCGATATCTTTTCATGGAAATATTCTTACGAGCATTCTTGAATTTTACTCTACAAAAAAAAGTATCATGTTGACAATTTGGAAGTTATTGGTTCTGGATAAATTAATTCTTGAACTTGTTTTATTGAATTATTATGTCATTGTCATCATCCTCATGTTTATATTATGTTGAAAGTCATCTATGGCTGTTGTGCATAGATGGACTTGGTATGATTATGATAGTGATTATTCAGTATAATCATGTAGTAGTAATGTTACAAATGATGTGGAAAAAGTCCTCATTGGCCCGTAGTGCATTGATGGACAGTTTTTGGTATGATTATGGCTATGGATTCTCTTCGGTCAAGGGTGTAAAGATGAATTTTTTTTATGGCATGATCAGAACCGTTGATGAAAACACGATTATCTTTGGCCCGTAGTGCATGGATAATTCGTGGTCGTGATACTAAAGAATATCCTTGGCCTGTAGTGCAGGGATGATTTGATGATGTGGATTATTTATAAGCTGAGACTCAGCGATAAAAGTGATGAAAAACCTTTTAAATAATAGAATATGGTAGATTTTATTCTCTACTTGACTCTTCTAATGGATTGCTTGTTCCGCTGCAGTTAAACTTGATGTTTGTTATATTGTATCAGTTTAACATTATTGAAGGCTAACAATAAATTATTCGGCATTATCTTAGTCATAATATTTCTTGCTGGGCTAGTTGAGCTCACCCTTTCTTTTACTGTTCTCTTCAGGAAATGAGAACGTAGCAGGGACAAGTCGGGCAACAGAGTGATGGTCCTAGATGGTGCATTAGTAGTCCTCACTCTTCTGTGAAATAGTGTGATGATAAATGTAATGAGGACCCCATTGAGTTTGTATATTGTCTAGATGACAATATTTGTATTCAAACTCACAGTTTATGTTTTGTCGTATTATACTGCGATGTTGTATTATTAAGTTGTATTTGAATTACATACCATGTATCTGGCGACTCAAGATGGGTGATGTATACCTAATTTTTGGGGCATCACAAGTATATTTTGCTTATAGTTGACTTGTATCAAAATGGGTTGAAGTCGTAGCATTCCCAACTAATGATGCCGAAGTGGTTCTAAAATTCCTGTAGAAGAATATCTTTACGAGATTTTGACGCCAAGAGCTATTATAAGTGATGAAGGTAGTCACTTGACAAAAAAAATTGTTTCTTGCTCTCTTGGCAAAGTATGGGGTCAACCATCGGTAGCTACATCATATCATCCCCAAACAAGTGGCAAAATTTGAGGTTTCAATCGGGGAGGTGAAGAGAATTTTGGAGAAGGTAGTGAATCCGAATTGAAACAATTGGTCTCTTGATTGGATGATGCACTATGGAGCCTCTTGAAGCTAGCATTAAAACACTAATAGGTATGTCACCATATCAATTGGTCTATGGGAAAGCATGTCACCTGCCTGTGGAGTTACAACACAAAGCATACTGGGCGATTCAGAAATTAAACTTTGATCAAGCAGCTGTAGGTGAAAAGTGACTACTTCAGTTAAATGAGCTCAATGAATTCCGAATTCAAGCTTACGAGAACTCTAAGTTATACAAAGAAAAAGTCAAGAAATGGCACGACAAGAAAATCATTCAAAGAACGTTCGAGCCGGGGTAATCAAACCTATTGTTCAACTCACGGTTGAGGTTGTTCCCAGCAAGCTTAAGTCAAGATGGTCGGGACCATTCACCATCAAAAAGAGTTTTCTCACATGGCTTGCCAGTTGAACTCTACAAAGAGAAACCCATTAGAGACTTTCAAGGTCAAAGGTCAACAGTTGAAGCATTATTGGGGTGGCAAATCTAACATGGATGTCATTTCAATCACATTATCCGACGATACCATAAACAAGGAGTAGTCGGTGAACGACTTAAAATCAAGCGCTAATTGGGGAGGCAACCCAATCATCTTTTTATTTTTCATATTTTTATCCAAATTTATTTAGATCATAGTTTAGAATAATAATTAGGAAATAGTAATTTCATTGTGTAGTTATTTAGTTGTATTGTTCTAGATAATCTAATCTCTCATGCTTAATTTGTACTAGATCTAATGAGACTTATGTTGCATAATGTGCAGGTAATGAAGGTGCTAATAGATGTATTAAGGAGCAAAGAGTAGCATTAAGAAAGTACCAATAAGCACAAAGGACCCAGTTAACATAACCCACCCGTTAGCCTTATAATACAAACCCCTTCCGGGCGAGGTTCTCACCAGTCAACTTACAAGAAGCATGCCCGTCAGAGCGGGACTTTTAGGCATACTACCTTTCACCGGTAGGCGGGTCCTAAAATCGAAAGCGAGGCTTGATTTGGCGATTGCTACTCCCACTCTTCCTTTTGTGCCCACTACTTCTTCTTCATCATCATCAATTGAACCCCACTCCCCACACATCTTCAACCCACGTCTTGAAATTACAACTCCATCACCCCACTTCATTAACTCAATTACCCACTAACCCATTACTTCACACCACAACCTTGCTCACTCCTACCATCTCTATAAATTCTCACCCTCACAACCCAAGTTCATCACATACATTCACTTCAAACTCAGAAAGCTACGAATTAGGGTTATTCAAGAGGGAATTCATATTGCACTTGAGAGTGAATCACTTATCTTCAATTTCCTCATATTCTATCACCATAATTGCCACAAAATCATCAAGTTTGGGGAAAGAAATCAGTGTGCACACCAAGTGTTCGACAGATTGTGTGAGTGAAGTTTGGGGGGATAATACTTGTGTGAAGATTTCCTAAATTCAATGGCATCTAAACCAACTTCAAAGAGGCAACGGTGAGAGAGTTCCGGCACCACGCCACCATCATGAACCTTCCACCGACGTAAATTCAAAAGTGCCACCGTGAAGACCATTTATACGACTATATGGTGACTAAAGCACTTACACCGAGGCGGGGGTTAACACGGATCATGTCGACGGTGAAATGATGCAACAAATTTATTAGAAAAGGTGGAACAAGTTTATTAAGGAACCCGAGGCCACTATTATAAGTGTGGTCAAAGAATTTTATGCTAACGCCGACGACAAGGCCCCTTTCAGCGCTTTTGTGAGGGGTAGATTGGTTTAGATTCGATCTTGATGCCATCAACACTTATTACTAGTTACAGTCTTGAAAGCGCAAAGATGCTCACTTACGTGATTTCGATCCCGACTTTGAGGCTATTCTCAAAGAAATGACTAAGCCAGGAATAACATGGATCAAGGGTCGGAAAGGAGGCACGATTTTTCACAGCAAAGTTCTCTCGCAAGTATAGGAAGATATGGTACACATTCTTGTGTGCCGAGTTATTCTAATCCATACACATCGGACGTGACCAAAGAAAAGGCACTACTTTTATATGCAATTGTGCAAGATTTCATCATCGACATCGGGGCCATAATCTGTTTTTTAATTCGTCGATGCTTACGAGGAAATTTCTCGGGGGGCTTGCCACACCCATCACTCATTTGTGGGTTGTGTTGCCAAGCGGGTGTTAGATGGTTCGATGATGAACCCACTCAGATGTTGCTTCAACTACTAGATTCCAGAATGATTGCGCAGTATGCGGTGTGGGCCGGAGGTGATTCACATTCTAGAGGGTTAGGCTTTATATTTCCATCGACTTCGTGAGGACGGAATGGCGATTGAAGACACCTCAGATGATGAAGATGCGACGATGGGAGAGTAAGGAGCAGAGGCGGAACCACCATCTGATGCCATATCTAGCCCTCAATTTCTTGCATTTCAATGGCAATAGGATGAGCACAACAAGGAATCATGACGGGAGATGTGGTGACTCGCAGCGAGGCAAGACCACATGTTTGAAGTTATGAATACGTCTTTCGCTTCATTCAATGCGACGCTCCAGAGCTTCAAACCAACTGCCCAATTCCCGTACCAGTAGCCATCTCATATGCCAAGGTTTCTACCAAGTGACTCTGAGGAGGAAGATCAACCACCACCACCCCAGACTTAGGCGATTACAGGGAAGTTCTCACACATTTTATTGCGTTATCCATACAATGAGGACATTGTAATTTTCAAGTTTGGGGGATTTAGTTAATTTTATGTTTGCATAATGTCATTAGTTAGGTTCACATTTGTTATTGCATGTTTATTTTTAGGAGTTTTACATGTTTGCATTCATAGTGTCACGTAGTTGCATAGTAGCTTAGGTACATAAATAGTTTAGTTTATTTTTGTTATTTCTGCATTATGTTATGTTATGTTTGACATATAAAAAAAAATTAGTTAAAATTGTGTTGTTTTACATATGTCCGATAGTCATCGTAGTTCATGTTTATGTTGTGATGAAGAGATTGGGATTGAGTAGATAAATACAAGATTCCAGTTTTAGAACTATGATGTAATTTTGAGTTATGAATTGAATCTCGAGCATGTTTGAAACCTGGTATAAAAATGGTAGTTATTAATAACATATGTGTTTAATTTGAATAGTTTAAATTGATACATAAATAGTTTCTCTGAGGATAATGCTAGTGTAAATAAGAAAATGACAAGAATAAGAGGTGAAGACGAAAAATTAAGCAAGAACCTAAGTTTAGGGAAAAAGTGGGGTATATAAGCTTGAAAAAAGAAAAGAAAAGAATATCTAGTTGAGTCTTGTGGTGGGTTGAGAAGAAATACTCCCCATAAACACAGGCGTGAGATGGAGCGTAAAACACACTCACCAACCATATCTAAAAAAAAAAAAAAAATAAATAGAAGAAAAGATGGGAAATAAGAGCAAAGAGCCCCCGTGATTGAAAAAGAAAGCATGAATACCCTATTTGGACCCCTAATTTTGGTGAATGTTGATTTTAGTTGGAACTCATCTATTTTTGAAATTTTTGAGTTTGCATTGTTAAATTCCTGATAAGAGATCAGTTATGTATTGAATTTGAATCGATTGATCGATTAGCATAGATGTTGATCACACGCACACTATATCAGTGATGACGGTCTAAGATTCGAGGATTGATAAGAAGTTATTGATTGGTTTTAATATGAAGTGTTGTAGGGTTTGTTTGATTTTTCTAAGGCCGAAGGAAAAATCTTGATTCTATGATACTATTGGATTCGTAAACATATAGATTAGTTACATTACGTATCATTGCATGGCATTGTGTAGCATGTTAGTTTATTTTGTGCTCGAGTACTAGTACGTTTTAAGTTTGAGGGATTTTGATAAGTGGGTTTTATACCTCGCGAATCGGTTCCTAATTCAAGCTTAATCGATGTTAATTCCTTGCGTTTATATTTTTTTTACGTGTTTTGTGTTATTTTATTATGTAGGTATGGTGGTGTTGCATTTGATCAAAAAGGGTGGAGTTATGGTACATTGTGGCATACAAATGGGCTAAACAGAACATCAGGAGAAATAGCCTACCACCGCCGGGGCAGACTTCTTTATGCTTAATACCCTATAGGCTGGGTCTTCAGTCGATTGATGAGAGCCTACTTACGGGAAATGGCGTTTTCAGTTTATACCCCATCACGGGGCAAGGGGTGCAAGAGATGCAGGCGATCCTTTGTTGATTCAAACACTGCTAAAGTGTGGGCTTAGATGATTGTATGGCTTTGGGACTCTTAATGGTAGGGGATTGCAACCAGAATTCATATGTTGGATATATATTGAACATAAAACAACAAGATCATCATCGCGCAAGGCAATTAACAAAGATTAAGGAAAGGATTTCATATCAAGCATTGAAGTGAAGATTTTGAAGGAACGTTCATATCGATTGCGGATTAAGGCTAAAGTGAAGGGTGTTCTGCATTATTCTTCTTCTTTAGTTTATATTTTTAATTGAAAGGATGATATCTTTAATTTATTCAATTATTATTTCATTTATGATGAACTAAGTACTTTTTAGGCTTAAAGGCGGATCTTTAAGTGGAGCGATGATTGTGTAACTTTGATTTTCAGTTTAATAAGTTATTATCCAGTTTATCTATATTAATTTGAGCTTGAATTTATGAATTGAGTGATCAACGATTCTTTGTGGACTTGTATGAACTCGAGAGATGAAATACGAGCCTAGACTTAGTTAATATAGCATGAGTTCTTGAATTTTTGGATGAACAAAATCTTGATGAATGTTAGGGTAGAGATATGCTTGACATCGCATGTAATCGGAATAAAGAACTTAAACTTAAACCTTCTTTAATTGTAATTCATATAGAGTTATAGTGAGTTAGTTGATTAAGGTGTTTAACTTGATTCTATCTAATTTGTGGATTTGAGTTAATACGGTATTAGTACAACGAGAGGTAGCTAGGTCAACATACGTGTTCTTGATTAATAAACTGGGATAGTGAGTTAAATTGGAATAAAGGTTTAATAATCAGAGTGATACTTAGAGTGAAGTCGAAAGCCTAATTCTCCAATATTTGTTTGAAAATTTTAGTTTTTAGGGTTTGGTGATAGTTTAGTGATTTTAATATTTTTAATACTTTTAGTTACAAAGCGAAAATTGATTAGTTTAATAAAATTAGGATTAATAGGAAATTGTTAATTGTGAGGGTTAATTTATTATTACAGTCTCTGTGGGAACGATACTCTACTTACTATTATAGTACTTGTTGACCACGTATACTTGCGTGTTGTGCGTAATTATATTTTACCCAACAATTATCTCCAATTGAGAATTATATTTCAACCATCTCCGAGATTATATAGGTAGTGCTCATATATATAATCAGCAAGTGCATGTGCACAACCCTGTCTTATGATAACACGAAGTCGTCTGTCATTAGACATCTTGTATGATAGTGGCAAAACACCCTTCCAAAGTTGGGTTCACCTCACCTTATTCGGTTCACCAAAATCAACGGTTAAGATGACATATAAAATATGACACACTTATCTAAAATTCTCAATAAAAAAATTTCTATCCTATTTTAGGGGAAATCTCAACAGCTATAGACCATCGTTCTATTCCCCTGGTTCCCCCCGCCCCCCTTGACCTAGCTACACTCTTATTACCTGAAAGGAATTGTGAAGCAAAAGGGTGAGCACAACTAACCCAGTAAAGAATATCATGACTAAAGATAATTAAATTATCAATAACCTTTGTCAGTAATAAATCAGAGATTTAGAACATCAAGTTATGCTAGACTTCAAATTTTTTGACATCAAGCTAATTACGCACTATGTGCTGTTGAAAAGGAATTTTTATTCTCAACTCCTGGTCACCATTGCGTATCAGTGGACCTCGAGCCACCGCAAACACATCGATTACTGTTGAGATGATAAAAGCTGAATTACAACGATTTTTGAATAGTTTAAAGTATAGTCTATGCTACTTGTTTTGACTGAGCGATAATGATTTGAAATATCAAAATATATTTTATTTATCACTTATGTACTATGTAACTTGGTGCGAGAGATGATAAAAAGTTGATGGAGTTGTAAATACAGGAATACTTAGTGTTGAATTTGATCTATAATCGTTGTTCCACTATGGTATGATGTGTTATGACAAAGTCACTCGATGATGGGATCCTCAAATGGGCTATTAATCCAGTACGGCATCGTGACGTCATTTTTCAAACTACTTTTAAAATTATAATTTGCCAACGGGGTTTGGCTATACCTAAATATTTCGATTGAATTCAATTATTGATATGAGTCTAAGCTATTTGATTTGGCTAGACCAACGTTTATGAAAATCCTAAGCGTTCTTTGAAAATTTTCCCGAACCAAATTGTTTTGGTGTGGATTTCGCTAAAGACTGAGGTAAAAAATAATTGTGCGCCTAAGGCGGGTGGGATAGAACGAACGGGGAAAAATTGTTCCAACCAGCAGTACTGAGCATATCAGGCTAATTACCATATGTGTCTGTAAGTATGACGGTTTGCGGATGAATTTCCATAAAATCTTTTCGAAAATGAAAGTTCGTAGTCTATATGACTCCTCAATATAATTTGAATAATTTAACTCTTGTGAGAGATATTATGGGTAGCATGTGATGTTGTGTGTGAAAGGTATAAGGTGTAAGATAAATTTTGGGGGACGAAATTTTTAGATGAAAGGGTGAATGTGACAACTTGAGAATTTAGATATTTAGTAAAATCTTAAAATATTGAATATAGGTTAAATAATAAACCTATGAGAAAATAAGTGTATGGATTTGGCATTTTTGAAGGATTTTTACGGATTTAAAAATTTTGTGGTGAATTATTCAGATTAAGTATATAAGTGTATATGTTATGTGTGTATGGTCATATATGTATACGAGAATGTGGTTAAGGTTGAGGTTGACGAGATAAATTATATCAAGATATCAAACCCTAATATTATATTATGAATATTGACGTTCAGTTAGAAAACCATAACGATTAATAAGAAACCCTAATACCGGTTCTAGAAACCCTAATTTCAGTTCTGAAAATTTGAAACCCTAATTTGGATTACAAAAACCCTAATTCGGGAACTAAAAGGCTTAAGTGTATTGATTATAAGATTAATTAGGGTAAAGCCTAACGAATTAGTTAGAAAACCCTAATGTTAAATTTGAAACCCTAATTGTTCTGTTAGAAACCTTAATGTACAATTATGAACCTAATTGCTAAATTAGCAATTTTAATTAGGAAATATTAATCCTAATTAGCAAGCTTGAATTATGATTAGGAAATCTTAATATAATTAGAAAATCCTAATTATAATTTAGAAATCATAATTTTCCATTTTAAAGCCTAAATTGGAAATCCAATAAAAAAAATTAAACCTTAGGGTTAAACCCTAAAGGTTAAACCATAAGGGTCCAAACCCTAAGGGTTGTAGCAAATGTCAAATGTGCCATTAAAATTTCAAGCCAAAAGACCAATTTGCCCTTGTTGCATTATTTGACATAACTTGTAGATCATGCCATATTTTGGAGTTGGTGACCTAATAGATCGAGCCATGTGATTGAGAATAACCTGACTCGGCCATTATATCTCAATCACTTCATTACTTTCATCATATAGATAGATCGAGAGAGAAAAGTGTACATTCATACCTCATTTGTTCATAATCACCCAACCAAGTCTCTCTCTCTTTAGGCCTTGAAATATATTAGTAAATCTTCCCCAATCGAGGTCCTACTTACTTCCATAACAAATTAGGAACCCCAAATTGAAGATCGAGGCTCAAAATGGTATTAAACCTAATCTTAGAAATCGGATGATTTCATGTTATTTGTTGTTGTTTATTGTTTAAAGTTGTGTAATAGGATGTTTTGAGTGATCAGGTTGTAATAACATAGATCCATAACATCAAATGCTGCAATTTAAAGATTTCAAAAATCTGGAAAAGTTGGAATATATGGTCTGACAAGCTAATGTAAGGGCCTCTAGATTCTTCTATGTTAATGATTTATGGTGTTTGAAGTTGTATGTGTAGTATACCATGTAGACTATGATCTGGAACTGGAAATAGTGTCAGATCATGTCTAGATCTTAAGATATAAGTAGTCAAAAATTGTTGACCGATCACGAAAACTGAGTTTCTGGGTAACCCAGAAACCCAGATTTCGTCTGACAAATTTTTTTGAGCCTATGATCTTGCTACTGTTTGTGTTTTAGTCCATGTAAGTGCTTTAATCTTGTAGTCTGACATGAGGACTACACTTTCAAGCCTTTAGATCACCCAGATCCATAACAGGATCAAAGATATTTTGGGTTAAAAAAGCGTTGACCACCTGCCTTGAGAAGATATTTGGAAAACCCAGATTTCTCAAGAACAGGCGTTCTGACATACTTTGACCAGCCTTGATCTTTCTTGTGTGATGATGATGTGATGATCTGTTGTTATATAATTCTTCCCTGACATCCCTACTACAAGGCGAAACTCTTAAATCACACTTAAATGAGCCCGAAAAAGCTAAGATGCAAATATTCAAAATAGGTACCTCATTGTTCTTGATTCTAGAAAACCCAAAAATTGAAGAACATGTCTGACAGCGATTTTGAGAGGTTAGATCTCTCAGATATGTTATGTGATGGCCTTGAAACTTGATTGAAGTTTAAGTATTACATGAATATTACAATCTTGAAACTTTAGCAATCAAAAAACTTAATAACCGAGGATCAGAAAAAATTCGAACCTCTTACCTTGAACACGACCATGAGTTTACGGGTTTGGCTCATGAACATGAAGAACACCTATAGCAAGCAGTTCTATCGCTATAAGCCCCTTTAGTGACATTTAATTTAAGTAAAATCAATTATTTTATTTAATAAATAGAAAAAATTGTTTTAATTATTAAAAATTAATATTAAATTACTAAAAATATTTTAAAGCCTAAAATGGGTTTTAATTATTTTGAATATATTTCATTAATATTTAATATTTTAGAATATTAATGGTATTTAATTTATTTAAATCTAATATTAAATAAATTAGTTAAAATGATTTTAATACTTGAAAATTCATGAAAAATTATATTATGGTATAAGAGAATATTTGAAGTTATTTTAGTGACTTTTAATATTTTGTGAGAAATTTTATTAATTAATTATTATTAATGGTAATTAATTTATTTAATAAATGTATTAAATAAATTGTGGAAAGATAGAATTAATGATTTAAAAATTATATAAAAATGATTTAAGTGTTATAAAAATATTTTAAGTTATAAAATATAACTTTTGATATTTTGTCATGAAAATATTAATATTTTAATATTAATAGAAATTATCGGATAATGGATTTAAAGGTTTAAAAATCATATAAATATGATTTTAAGGTATTAAAAATACTTTAATATATTATAAATAAATTATAATATTATGACATGTATTTCATTAATATTTGATATTAAATAAATATTAACGATAATAGAATATTGTGGTAATTAAATTAGATAAATATGGTATTAATGATTGAAAAATTATGATAAATGATAATAATGATTTAAAAATTATTATGAGACTTGGAAAATTATTTTGATTGATAATATAATTATCTAAGATAATCGTTAAAGTGTTTAGGTAGAGTTTAATTGAACTTAAACTCGATAATTATCCGACTAGGCCGTCGGGATGTTAGAATTGTACCGAACTCGACTCAGACTATAAAAGTTTGACTTGAGGTTAGGTTTTATGTGTTTTATAGACTGATATGATTATGTGATAATGTGTTTAGGTTATTTTAAATATTGTTATGATATTATTCTAATTTGTAGATCGATATTATTTATATTAGGTATTCAGGAAAAGCTAAATAAATTGCATAACAGTAATCGACCGAACAGGCAATTTTTTCCTTAACTCAACTGCGAGTTGTTTATTCAAATATGCTTGTGGATAATCATTACTGATTACCATGTCTATGAATTGTTGAATCGTACCCAGTGAATATTGCATGTATTCATCCAGTATGAAAGGCTGATCACCTTCATTACCATTCGGTCCAGATATAATTGATATGTTCATGTTTAATGTTCGTTCAGCTATGAAAAATTGTCCATACTACTTCATAATTATATTGTTGAATGTTAGCTAGCTATTATTCAAAATTCTTCATATCATGATATATCCTTAATTTATTGAACTTAAACTTATTTGGAAAACTTGTTGCTCACCCTTGCTATAGTAAAGATTAACATTATGAGATTAAGGCGAATACGTCGGATCAAGGAAAGGTCGAAAGACAAGTCAACTTAGAATTATTATGTGCAGATAGAAATGTAACAGTAATGTATGATAATGGCATTGTATGTCAATTAGGTTATGAATTGTGTATAAGTTAAGGTTACTCGACCTTGGGGATAGTGTGTAAAGTTTATTGTATAAACAATTTATGTTTATATCTTTTGCAATAGTTGTAGAATTAGTGTACCAGATCCGCGGTGTTTTAGGACCCGGATTCGGGGCTCTCACAAGTTTCGGTAATGGAAAAACTAGAACAGGAGGTAAAATATCCTAAGGAATCAAACGAACAACTGTTTCAAATTGAAACTGATCCAACTTTGGTGGACAAGGTTAAGGAAGTCCAACTCAAAGATGAGGAATGTAAGAAAATTAGGAAAAGAATATCTAAAGGAGAGGAAGAGAAATTCAAAATCGACAACGAAGAGATATTGAGATTTGAGAAAAGATTTTGGGTTCCACAAGTATCATAGGTAAAGGAGGAAATTTTAAGTGAGACTCATAATTCACGATATTCGATTCACCTGGGGAGTACGAAGATATACCAGGATCTCCAAAAGCATTTTTTGTGGCCAAATATGAAAAGAGACATTGCCTATTGTGTGGCCAAGTGTTTGACATGTCAGAAAGTTAAAGCAGAACATCAAAGGCCAAGTGGGTTATTACAACTGTTAGACTTACCATTATGGAAGTGGGAACATATCACGATGGATTTTGTGGTAGGGCTTCCAATAACTCAGAAAGGTTTTGACGCGGTTTGGGTTATTGTAGACCGCCTAACGAAGTCAGCATATTTCTTACCGATCAAGATCAAGTTTAACATGGATTAGTTGGCAAAATTGTATGTGAATGAAATTATTTCAAGGCACGGTGTTCCAAAGTCTATAGTCTTGGATCGAGATCCATGTTTCACATCGAACTTCTAGAAACGACTACCGGAATGCATGGGAACACAATTGAGAATGAGTACGGCATACCATCCTCAAATAGATGGCCAGAGTGAGAGGACAATACGGACATTAGAGGATATGCTAAGAGCTTGTATCATGGACTTCAAAGGAAATTGGGATGATCACATACCGCTGGTGGAATTCACTTACAATAACAGTTACCACGCAAGTATTGGCATGCCGCCTTACGAAGCGTTGTACGGTAGAAAATGCTTAACTCCATTATGTTGGGATGAAGTTGGTGAACATCAACTACTACAATCAGAATTGGTGCAACAGATCACTGAGATTGTCAAGGTGATCAGGACAAGATTAATAGTTGCTCAAGATAGACATAAGAAATATTCTAATCAACGCCGATAGAATCGAGAATTTGAATCTGGTAGCTACGTTTTCTAGAAAGTGTCTCCCTGGAAGGGAAAGATCTGATTTGGTAAGAAGGGAAAATTGAGCTCGAGGTTCATTGGACCCTTTGAAGTTTTGAGGAGAATTGGTGAAGTCGTGTATAAGGTAACCTTACTTCTGGCCTTAGAACATGTCCATAATGTTTTCCATGTTTCTGTCTTACAACCATATAAGCCCGATTACAAGCACGTTATCGAATATGAACCCCTACAATTTGAGCAAGATTTATCTTATGAAGAAGTTCATGTTCATACAGTCGACAGGAACGAACAAGTACTCAGAAATAAAGTAATACATTTTGTTAAGGTAGTCTAGAGGAACCAAAACACTGAAGAAACTATGTGGGAACTTAAAGAACAAATGATGAAAAATTATCCTCATTTATTTGTTTAATCTATGTGTAGCGATTCTGGGGAGAGAATCTTTCTAAAAGGGGGAGAATGTAACAGGACGAATTAAATGAATTGTGATTCTGGGGAAAAAATCCTTTTAAAAGGGGAAAAATGTGACGAACAAGACTTTTGAAATTAATTTTAAATATTTATTAAATTAAATAGATATTTTATTGATTTATTTATTGAGTTATATAAATATTTGATAGAATTGTGGTAGATTAGTTTAATTAAATGTGTTACATTAATTAAATTAATGAGGAATAATGATATAATTCAAAGTGTGAATTTAATTGAGATTATTAAATAAATGAGTTGTTAAATAATTTTAGTGTTGTTCTAATTAATTAAATAATTAATTAGAGATTTATTGAGAAAATAAGTTATGTGTTATATTTAATAACTGAGAATTTTAATTATGTGATGATGTGATTTAATGGATAATATTACCTTTTATTTAATTAAATTTAAATAACATTATTTGGTTAATTAAAGTATGACGAAAAAACTATATAATAAATGAATTAATTAAAAGAATGGAAATGAGCCTTTTATGTACAAGAAAAAGATGGCCTAAGGAACATGGGAGCAGTTAAGGCCCTGATGCACTTAACTGCTACCCATGATTCACCGGTTGTATTATTATACGCATTCTTTTCTTTTTTTACTAAGGCTGGAGAACAAAGTCAGAGATTAGAGAGAAACTGTGAGAGAATTTATGATTTAGGAAGGAAAAATTGGGAATTAAGAAGAGCATTCCATCATCTTGCCTAATCATACCACAGTAATTAAGGGTAATCCCTTAATCTCAAATTTTAAATT
Source organism: Panax quinquefolius (assembly GCA_020205615.1). Taxonomy (NCBI): domain Eukaryota; kingdom Viridiplantae; phylum Streptophyta; class Magnoliopsida; order Apiales; family Araliaceae; genus Panax; species Panax quinquefolius. The sequence goes on along the minus strand of CM035160.1, from coordinate 72,488,850 downwards.
ATGTTCTTAAAAGTTCTTTATGAAATCAATTTTTTAACTTCCTGTATATGAATTTTTATAGTTAATTGTTAAATCTATGATGTTGTGTAGACACTCGAAATTTTGTTTTCCTTGTACTAACTAGCAGGAGGACAAAAGTATCTTTTTCACACTCCAGAGATAACCCTGGAGGACCACAACATCAGTTTTAACCCCAGAGATAACCCCGGGAAATCATTTTCCAACCTTGGAAATTGTTAGGTTTGAAATATTCATGAACTTGATCAAACTCCATAAAATAAGTGGAAACGTGATAAAATATAGTTTTAAAATTTTACAAACCATATACCCGGATCATCCTTTATGCACAATTATTAATTAAACGAAAAGATAAAGAACAAGAATCATACCCTTGAAGATTCGAGCTTCCTCAGGTACAAGTTCTCCTCCAAATCCTTTCGCGTTCAACTTGAATCCCCTAAGGGTTTGGTTCCTTTCTTTGATCAATGTTAGCCACCCAAGTGATTGGCCTCTAGAGGTGATCCACCAAGGAAGAAGAAAGATTCAAGAAGATGGATATTTGACAAAACCCTAGTTTTTCTATCTCTCATAGAAAAGGGTGTACTCTCCCAACTATTGGAATTACGTATTCACATGTGTTGTGAAAGTATCAAACACCCTCACCCATAATAAGACTCCTCTTATTTATAGATGTGGGCAACCCTCCTTAACAATTAAGAAATTGGGTTTTATTTTAATTAATTAAACTCCTTTAATTAATTATGCTCCTAATCTTATTAGGAATATATGAGAGTACTTTTATTAATTAATTCCCAAACTCCTTTAGGAATTAAATAATAATAATAGTAATAATAATAATAAGACTCATCTTATTAATTTATATGTAATATTTTGAATATTAAGCTATTTAATTTATTCTATCACCGTGGATTAAATTAAATATACTTAACTTATTATTACGATTATGCCATTAACTTCTTAAATAATTATTCTTCCTTTTATGGTGTGACCCTTTAGGTTCTCCATATTAAATCGGTTATGAATAAATCAATTAGAACAACTCTAATCTTATTTAAATAAATAAATTAAACTATTAATTTATTTAAATAAATAATATTTATTCTATAATAAGGATAAGCCTCCCTGGCGATTAACGACTTTTCAGATAATATAGATTTCAACATTAATCATAAAAGAACCTTTGAGTAAATAGTTACCGTACAATTCAATTCTTCCACCATACAATGTCCCAATTAAATATAAGACATGGAATTACTGTCAAGTCTTATTTTATTTAATTATATGTTTTTCGATTCTTAAATGCACAACTCCAAATAATGCAAATTAGAAACCTAAGGGTTTGCGAAAGAGGTTTCCGAAAGGGAAATAGAATGCGTATAGTCGTTTTGATTATTATACATATGGAATATGAGTATTATACTAGTATGTATATGAGTATGATATGAAGAATAGTACAACGTATAATACGATTATTATATGAATATTATACAAAGAGAATACGTGAATAATACACGTAGAATACGAGTTGTATTATTAGAGTATGAAGCTAAGGATTTTATCCCATCGATTGGACTTGGATTAATAACAAGCCCGATGAACTAAGTATACAAGCCCAAGTCGAGGCCCGATATTAGATTGGTTAAAGCCCGGTGTTTATTAATGTCGAGCCCAATCAAAGAATTAAGCAGGTGGAATTGAACCGTGGTCGAGGATGGGTAAAACCCATGGGGCAACCCATGGGGATGACTCATGGGCAAGGTGGATTCGACCACTTGGTGTGCAAGGCAAATGAATCACTTGGTCACCAAGTATTTTACTTGGTGACAAAGTGGTAATTAAATAAGAAGATGAAAAATTGGACATTTTGCCTCATTTGGTTTTCTATATACTGAGGCTTAGGTTGGATTTTGTTGTTTTAAAAAGCTTGTACAACATATTTGAGAGAGAAAAAGAGCTAGACTTAAACTATTCTTCTACCTTGAAGCTTTTTTATTAGAAGTTCAACAAGAACACTAAGAGTTCTTAAGGTAATACTCTTCAATTCTAATTCCATCTCTTTTGGTTTTCTTTTATCATGGAGAATCATAAATGGGTGGGGTATGGTTTGTAGGGTGGAATGAGAGTGACTTACCATAGATTCAATCTCTATAATTAATGACCAAATAGAAATCGTAAGTGTTTATGTAAGTGGAAAACGTAGAAAGTCTTGAACGTAAACTTAGTTATAATTGAACGTTTTGGAAATCGTTGCAGCTAAGGTATGTGCATCTTGAGTTGGTTAAAATGTGGATATGAAGTCCATGGAGTATTCCATGTGATTTGTCTTAGGGAACATTAGTAATGAAGTTATGGCGAATTGTACGGAAATAGACGTTAAAGTTCGAAAACGTATAAAGTCCAGATTAATGGTCAAAAGTTGTCGTGTGACTTGAAAACGTTGGTTTCCAATGTCAACACGTGAGAAAAGGTAATTAAGAGTTATTGGCGAAAGAATCGTCGCATTCCAACTTATAACGAAGAAAACGAGTATTGAACAGACGAAAACGTTAAACAAACGCTCAAAAATGAACTTAAAGGTGAATTCCGAGTTAACAAATTCAGAAATATGAAATTCCTATATGAACACGTAAAGGATGTAATTCCTGACTTGTAGGAATTCGAATGGGTCAATTCGGATGTAAAACGAACAAATTAGGAAGCCGGGAGTTTCGTTAAGAAACCAAACTATTTTATTAACTGGTGCTTGAGTTGATTGTCGCATGAGCCAAACCACATGTTATCTATCACGTCGCAGAGTGCAGTTATGGCGGGAGAAAATAAAAAATCGGAGACTACATGTGCTTGTACGAGAGTTTATACATGGACTCATGCCCGGCCAAGTCCCGCAAAACCTCTGGAGAGTGAAATAGCATTTACTAGAATGCACCTGAGGATGTCATAGCATATTGTGTAAAGTGAAAAAGGTTGACCAAGTTAGTGTTTGTTCCATTTTGAATGAAGACTTAATATAAGATATTGAAAGTACTTAATGTACATTATAAGACTTACCTTAACTCACTTGTAAGGTGTTAATGTAAGAAGATCTAGTAAGGTTTAATAGTAATTAAATGAAGAACACAAAGACATAATGAGTGAACCGTGAATGACGTTCAACCTTGGTAAATAACCATTAATGATCAAATGTCGGCTAAGGACGTAAGAACGTTAATGAAACGTAATGAAGTATAGAAAGTCGAATCGACTTTAATAATGAAGTTAAAATAAGTACGATATAGAAGAGAAAGAAGTTGGTTAGAACCGTAAAGATAGTTTATGTGATAACTAAGTAAAGTGTGCTATTTGAATGTATCATGTAGATCCTGTAAATACCGAGAATAGTTGAATTGTAAGTTCGAAGACGCTTAAATACAAGTCTTTCTTAACTCTTGTCTGACCTTTGTGTTAGCCAAGTTTGTTACGTGATGCATGTTATACAATGCATGAATGGTAAAAAGGAAAGAGTTGATGCCTATTTTTTTCTGGCTAGACAAGTATTGGAAAGTTGATTGATTTGTTTACAAGTTTGTTGATATAGAACTGTTAACGCTATCATATGCCAAGTATTTGGTACGGATGAGAAGGTAAGTTTGTCTATGAACAAACAAAAGTATTTTCATTGATTATTCGATGGGCACGTGAGGTTGCCAAATGTTAAACGTAAATACGTTTAACGTAAGAGTGTTGATCAACATAAGTACAATAGGTGATCACCTAGAAGTGCTCGTAAGTAAAAGGCGGGTGGATGGCCTTAGTGTTGGGATATCCTTTTCAAGTATGAAAACGAAAAGAGTATGTTCATGGTTTATCGACCAGTTCATAATTCCTAAACTAGTATATATGCTCTGGAATTGTTGTAGTAGAAGTATTAGTCAAATGATTCAGAATGCTTCATAGATAATTATTCTGATATTGATATAAAGCATGTACTTATTGATGTGATATTCATATGTTTCGTTGTTAAGACTTGCTGAGCTAGTTATGCTCATTCTTGCTTGAACCATATGTTTGCAGTTAAAACCGAACGAACTAAGAGTTCTATGAGAGATAAAGGCAAAGCTAAAATGGAAAATTAATCGTCCTGTAATAGACTAGTATATTTGTATGTAATATACTTATGAAGAACAACGAATGTATTCGGTTATGAACCTGGGAAAGGATTTATTATAAATATAATACAAAGATAGTAATTGCACTCATTTTATTGTTATCTCAATAGAATGATTGTATGGATTATAGTATCGTGGAGTACCATCTGTCGGGTTGGAAGATACCCGGATTTGGGGGCGTCACAGGTTGGTATCAAAACATTAGGTTATAAAACTTGAGGGGGGAAGAACCTTAGGCTAATAACCTCGTAGGAAAGGAAGAGTCGAAAGAAAGCTAACTTTCGAGTCAAATGAGTTAATAAGGTATTGAGAAACTTCGGTACCAAAAGATTTAAAAGATGGAAAATAACCTAAATGGATTAAATGTGATTTGTGCTTATATTATTGTGTATTATGTACTAATCAATTTGTTATGTGTTATTATAGATGTCGGTTGATAGCTTGATGTATAGGGATATACATGTGATCGGTGAGAGTCAAGTGAAGCAAAAGTCGAGACAAAGACACGTGTGCCTATAGCGAGACATACTGTAGTGATTTGGGGAGGAGTCGAGGCGAGGAATATTACTCGGAGGAGGATTATTCGGAGGAGACCATGGGGATAGCATCATATTTGAATATGATGATTGATGTGGAGGATGACATGGAGGTAACATCGATTAATATGATGATGCACGCCTACAAAGTCAACACCTACCGAGACTATGAGGGCAATGTACCTCTCGGTGCTTGGCCAAGTAGCAATCTGTTGCACAATATGGTGCAAAGACACGGAAGGAAGAGATCGGTGATCTCTGGGGCGAAAAAGAGTCTGCAGAGTCGGACTATGAGATGAGAGCATGATGAGAAAGTGCTCATTCATGACAAGGCCCGGGACTATAAGAAGCGAGGTCGTATAACCCATGAAAGCTGGTTGAAAAGACCGAAGAAGATAGTCATATATAAATGACAGTGCGCACGAGGATTTCAAGCTTAAGATAGTTTGTTATTCTATTGAGTCGGGACAGACTCGACATACTATAAGTCGAGATATTGTGTCAATTTTGGCAAACCAGAAGCATGAGAATGCTGTTAAGCAATACTAGGAGTAGTATGATAAATACTTTTTGTGTAGTGACGTAAAACCCTCTTTTGTATAATTAAAGGGTAGTCTTTTGTAAATCCCAATTTTGTAAAAGTCGATCGTGGGATGTATATGTAATAGCTTTTAGGCTATGTAAAGCAACTTGTAAATACTTTTGAACTATGAAGAAGCATTTTAATATAAGGAAGTTTTTATTTTAAATGTGCTTTGTTGTATATGAGTTATTGTTCAATTGTTTGTGACTAATAATAAGTAAGTAAATAAGTAATAACGGAACTTTATTTATTTAATCGGAAATGCTTGAAGAAGAAGACAATGTAACCAAGAGGCGGAATCGCATAATGATAATGAGGGGCCCTAATAACCCAATGCAGGAGTTCGTTAATTTATTACTTATTTGTATTTAACCAATAGGGGTAGAGCACCATGAGACCTAAAGTAGCAAACAACTACTTTTAAGGAATTTAAAAGTGTAGGTCCACCAATTTAAGGGAACAACGGACCCAATGGAGGCCCGAGACATGGGTCGAGGAAATAGAGAAGGCGTTTGTTTTTACAAGCGTAATGTAAAGAAGGAAAAGACCTCTTTTGCGACCTATATGATGAAGGGGAAAGCCAACTCTTGGTGGGAGGCTCACCGGGGTGGTGGGGTGGAAGCGGAAGGCATTACATGGGAGCAGATTTAAGAAGATATTCTTGAGAACTATTTCCCTACTAGCATCTGAGGAGAATGGAGATTAAGTCCTTAGAACTTAAGCGAGGGGGACATATTTGTTCCCCAATACGCTGCCAAATTTAATGAATTGGCAAGGTTCGCTCCACACCAAGTGGACACGGAGGAGAGGAAGACTCAGATGCGTTTGGCGGGGCCTAAAACCACTGGCTCTATAGTAGGATATCGATTTTTGAGTGCTTCCTATGGGACCATTACGGAAAAGGCAATAATAGTGGAAGGTTGTGGCGAGGCGTTGACCCGATACCACAAGGATAGGGAAGAATAAGAGTAAGGTAGAGGGAGGAAATAAAGGCGGGAGGTTGCTAGTGGAAGTGGCGATATGCCTAAGAGGAAGAATTTTAACCACAGGAATCACTGGGCAAAATAAGGGATCTAAGCGTGGGATGGAGGCATGTAAGACATGCGGTAAGACTCATCGGGAATGCACGAAAGGGAAGACTGGTTATTATAACTGTGGGAAGGAGGGTCATATATCTCCCAACTGTCCTAATCCTAAGAAAAGCCGAGGATGTTTTGTTTGTGGGTCGGTAGACCACATGGCAAGAAATTGCCCGAAGAAAGGGGCAGAGGGTAACAAGGGTTCTGGTAGTGGTACTTTGGTCATTACTGGACCAACACCATCAGTGGGTAGACCCTCAGCTTGAACATTTAATATGACTGTCCAAGATGCGGTTACATCAACGGATGTAGTAGTCGGTATCATTCCAGTTAACGAAATAAATGCTTACGTGTTATTTAACTCGGGTGCTACTTGTTCTTTTATAGCATGTGGATTAGCTCAACGATTGGGATTAAATCCTGAAAAATTTAGAAATACCTTTAGACGTTAAGGTAGCAAACGAGGAGATAGTTCCCATTGAACATATTCAATGGAATTGTTTCGTAGATATCAAGGGTAACAGATTATCGATAGATCTTTTCTGGAATAAGGTTTAAGGGAATTCGATGTGATTCTTGGTATGGATTGGTTAATTAACCATAAAGCAATAATAGATTGTCATAGAAAGAGTGTAAACTTAAGGCTTTCTAAGAAACCTGAGGTGGTGTTTTATGGAAATAAATCATGGGAAGTCCTTGTTGTCTAACCATGACACAAGCTAGGAAGATCTTGAAGAAGGGGTGTAAGGGTTATACGTGTCACGTGGTGGATACCCAGAGAGTGGGAACATCATTGGAACAGATAGCGGTGGTTCAAGAATTTGCGGATGTATTTTCGGAGGAGTTACCTGGTATTCCTCCAGATAGAGATGTAGAATTTGTAATTGATTTGTTGCCGGGAGCGGCACTAGTTTCAAAGGCACCATATAGGATGGCGCCAGTTGAGATGAAGGAATTAATGGTTCAGTTACAGGAACTATTAGATAAAAAGTACATTCAACCAAGTGTGTCACCGTGGGGAGCACCGGTGTTGTTTGTAAAGAAAAAGGACGGATCGTTACGACTTTGTATCGACTATCGGGTGTTGAACAAGTTAACGATTAAGAATAAATACTCGTTGCCCAGGATCGATGATCTATTTGATCAGTTGAAAGGGGCAAAGTATTTTTCTAAGATAGATTTGCACACGTGGTATCATCAACTGAAGGTGAGGAAGGAAGAAATACCTAAGACGGCGTTCAGAACTCGTTATGGGCATTACGAGTTTTTGGTTATGTGGTTTGGGTTGACAAATGCGCCAGCCGCATTCATGGATATGATGAACAGAGTGTTCAAACAATATTTAGACCAGTTCGTCGTAGTGTTCATTGATGATATTCTAGTCTATTCTAAGACGCCAGAAGATCATGCTGAACAACTAAGAATAGTGTTGGAAACCCTATGAAGGGAGAAGTTGTATGCAAAATTCACTAAGTGTGAATTTTAGCTTGAAAAAGTGCAGTTTCTAGGACATGTTATAGACAAAGATGGCATATCCGTAGATCAGCGAAGGTAGAAGCGGTGAATGAGTAGGAGCAACCAAAAATACCAACCGAGGTTAGGAGTTTTCTAGGGTTAGCGGGATACTATAGAAGGTTCATTCAGGACTTTTCTAAATTAGCTACTCCGCTGACAAATCTGACAAGGAAGTCGGTGAAGTATGAGTGGACAGAAAAGTGTGAGCATAGTTTCCAAAAACTATAAAGGAGGTTGAGTGAGGCACCTGTATTATCCTTACCAGATGATACAGGGAATTTTGTAGTTTATAGCAATGCTTCGCATAGAGGACTAGGTTGCGTGCTTATGCAGCATGACAAGGTCATTGCGTATGCGTCACGTCAGTTAAAGGATTATGAGAAGGTTTATCCTACTCATGACCTAGAACTGGCAGCTGTGGTATTTGCTTTAAAAATATGGAGACATTATTTATACGGGGAGAAGTGTGAGATATACACAGACCATAAAAGCCTGAAATATATCTTCACACAGAAAGAGTTGAACATGAGGCAGAGAAGGTGGTTAGAAATAATAAAAGATTATGATTGTGATATCTTATATCATCCGGGGAAGGCGAATGTAGTAGCGAATACGTTAAAGAAGGGAAGGTAGAGAAAGCTCATCAATGTTAACGACTCGAGAATGAGTTAATAATGAGAGATGGCGAGGATGGAATTAGAAGTTAAGTTACCAAGGAAGCGAGGGAGATGTTATTTGCAATAAAAACACGACCAACAATAGTGGAACGGGTTAAGGAAGTACAGTTGAGTACTGAAGAATGCGAGCGGATGAAGAAGATAATGAAGGATGACGTGAAGACTAAGTATAACCTTGATAAAGAAGGTTTACTTCGTTTTGAGGGAAGAATTTGTGTTCCAAATAATTCTGAGTTGAAGGAAGAGATTATGTGTGAGGCCCATAGTTCGAGGTACTCGATACATCCTGGTAGTACTAAGATGTATCAAGACCTTCGTCAGAACTTTTGGTGGCCGAACATAAAGAGGGAGATTGCAGAATATGTTAGTAAGTGCTTAACTTGTCAGAAAGTTAAGGCTGAACACCAAAGACCGAGTGGACTGATACAACCACTGAAGATTCCAGAGTGGAAATGGGAGTATATCACCATGGACTTTGTGGTGGGACTTCCAACGACAAGAAAAAGATATGATGCTATTTGGGTAATAGTGGATCGGTTAACTAAATCTGCTCATTTTCTACCAATAGGAGTTAGGTATAATTTAGAGCAGTTAGATAAGCTTTATGTCAAAGAAATCATTTCTAGACATGGAGTACCTGTTTTGATTGTGTCCGGTCGTGATCCATGATTCACATCGAACTTTTGGAGGAGTTTGCAAGAGTAAATGGGAACACAGTTGAGATTGAGTACGGCGTATCATCCACAGACAGATGGTCAAAGCGAACGAACAATTTAAACGCTAGAAGATATGTTAAGATCTTGTGTTATGGATTTTAAGGGGAGTTGGGACGAACATCTCACTAGTTGGTAGAATTAAAACATAACAATAGTTTTCACGCTAGTATAGGCATGCCGCCTTATGAAGCGTTGTATGGACGAAAGTGTACGACACCACTTTGTTGGGATGAAGTAGGTGAACGTCGAATGTTGGGACCTGAGATGGTACAACAAATGGCAGACATGGTAAAGCTGATGAGAGCTCGATTATTAGCGGCTCAAGATAGACAACGGAAGTATGCAGATCCTCATCGAGAGAAGAGGGAATTTGAGGTAGGGTCTTATGTCTTTCTAAAAGTATCGCCTTGGAAAGAAAAGATATGTTTTGGAAAAAAAGGGAAGTTAAGTCCGAGGTTTGTAGGCCCTTTTGAGATTTTAAGAAGAATATGAGAGGTAGCTTATGAAGTAGCCTTACCTCTAGAAATGGAAAGAATACACAATGTGTTTCACGTGTCTGTGTTACATCCTTATAAATCGGACTATAAGCATGTAATAGAGTATGAGTCTATTCAAGTAGAAAAAGACTTAACGTATGAAGAACTTCCGATTCAGATTATTAATAGGAAGGAACAGGTCTTGAGGAATAAATTAATACATTCCGTAAAGGTAATTTGGAGTAACCACGATGCTGAAGAAGCAACGTGGGAGCTCGAAAATAAAATGAAGGAAAAGTTTCCTCATTTGTTTATGTAAGAATAGCAAAATTCTGGGGACAGAATCCTTATAAGGAGGGAAGAATGTAACGCCCGAGAATTTCGAATTTTCAATGAATTAAATTTTTATTTGATTATTTGGATTAAATGAATTTAATTGAGTTATTATGTGAGTAAGATGTTCGAAGGTCGTTCTATGACCTAGAATGTGTGGATGTGGTTAGTATTCTGACTTTGTGCTAGAATTAATTATTGTGAATGATCAAGACGAGAACGAAGGTTTTCTGAGATTGTTTGCGTAAAAACACTATTCATCCGATGTCGTTCGGAGCTAGGGTTTGAAATTCTGAGAAACGCGTAATGTAATAACCCGATATTTTTATATAAATAAATAAGAAATTTTGCATATTAATTTTTTTTTATTTTAAAGATGAGAATACGTGTCAAGAAATGTGTATGTATATATGTGATAAATAAAATTATTTATTTCATGAATAATTTCAAACAATTTTATTTTAGAATTATTGATCATTATAAAGTATATTCCTATAGTAATTAATTTTTGTAGCGAAATGTTTTTATTAATTATTTTCCATGAAAACATGATTTTATATTATTTAAATAATATATGAAATGATTATTAGAATTATAATAATAAATATTTTATTATATGAATTTGTTTGGAATATTTAAGTTAATTATTTTAACTTAATTAAAGATAAACCAGATATGGAATCCAAACCCTAAATTTGGGTATTGATCAATGGATGAGAATAATAATATACTATTAATTATATTTTAATTTTTCAGTGCTATAAATATGTACTGTAAATGTGGAGACTGATAATGGTTATTCAATTGTGGTAAATTAGGGCATGACCCTCATATCGTTTTATTAAACCCTAATTGTTAAACTCGGTTATGAGTTTGAGGTTGTGTAGTAATGGTGTTATATGAATTTTACTGTGTATAATATAATTTCTGTAATTAGGAGAAACCCTAATTATTTATTTTAAAACCCTAATTTGCTAATTAGAAACCCTAATTGCAAATTTTAGAAACCCTAATTATTATTTTTGTGAATTATAATGATAATTAGGAAACCCTAATTGTTAATTTAAGAACCCTAATGATAATTGAGGAACCCTAATTATTTAAACCCTAATTTTATTAAAAACCCTAATTTAATTAGTATGTTTTAATTTAAAATTTTATTACACTTTAATTTTAATCTTTCAAACCCTAGTAATTATTTGGGAAACTTTAAAATAAAAAATCTAGTGATTAAACCCTAGATTCAAGCACCTTGGACAATAATATCGTTGAGATTAAAATGAAATTACAAAAATGCCCTTTTTGTCCCATTATTGTTATCAAATCTAGCAAGATCTTGGCAAATCCTCACTCTAGATATTCACATGTGCCAGAATCCTTACAAGTCAGTCAACTCTACCAGCCAAATTCATTTGCATCAATAGATAAGATAATTGAAGAGAGAGAAAGTGCATTATTTTCCCACAATTGATCACTAACACCCAACCAAACTCTCTCAAGCTCAAATCTCCGAATCTCATTACTAATATCTGTCGCCAATCAAACCCCATGAACACCAACATCAAATCAGAAGCATAGAATCAAGAATTTATTCACAAAGAGGTAAGAACCCTAGAAGAAATCTGATCTTGAAGGCCATGTTAGATGTTATGATTTAATGTTAAAACATGTTGTTTATGGTGTACATAGATGATCTGGGCTGCTAGATGTTAGATCCATAACATCTAGAGGCTCGGATTTGATGTTTTTTAAAAATCTGGAAAACTTTATTTTTGTGTCTGACAACCAAAAGTCAGAGGCTGTAGATCCCTCTTTGTTTATTATTTGATGTGTTTTATGTTTTGGAGTTGTAGTACGCTATGAGATCTTTGATCTGACACTGGAAGCTAGCCCAGATCATGAACATGTTAAAAGTTATAGCTGGTCAAACCTAGTTGACCGAGCATGACTTTACAAATCTGGAAAACCCAGATCGTGCCCAGACAGGGCTTGACAACGTTTTCAAGCGACTAGATCTGCCAGTGTGTTGTTGTTTTGATTCTATTATTGTAACTAAGTTGTAGCTTGTTATGGGTACTTGAATACATTCTTGTAGATCCCTTAAATCACCAATATTTTGAACACAGTGGAAGGTCAAACTGGCTTGCTTGCTCACAAAATCTGTTTATGGAAATTCCAGAAAGCTCAAGAACATGTCCTCTGACATGGTTTGACCGGCTTAAATCTACTTTCTTTGTTGATGTTATATGTGTTTAATTTATTAGATCTATAGTATTACATGTTATCTACAACCTGGAATCAATAGATCACATAGAGAAAACACACAACGCGAGATATAACGATCCAAAGTAGCATACTCGATCTGTTCTTCATTTATGGAAAACCCAAAATGATGAAACAGACTTTATACTACTAATTGTGAGCCCCAACGCGTTTTCATTAATTATTGTTAGACTTTACCATGGCTTGGAACATGTTTCTATGATGGTTTGCCTAGATGGCAAATGGAAAGAAAACTTGTAACATGAATAGATTGTCGATTTAAGGCCATGAAAAGGCGTTGGAAGGCCGTGACTATAATTTTTCTGGGCGACCCAGAATATGATGAACACGCGCGACATACTAGTTCAAGGCTTAATATATTTTGATTGTGATGAAGTATGACCTGGATATTTGTTGTTTGAAAAGTGTTACATTAACACTACAAGATCTGACCATTAGGTAGTTCAGTAACATTTCAAGATACGAATTAGACTCAGTCAAACAGGGCACCTCGACCACTGACTTATCAGTGTTCTTGAGGCCAAGAACACCTAACATGACAGATAAGTGTCGTTATAGCCTATAGCGACGGTTATAATTATTTTGTTTTATAAATTCCGAAAAATACATTAAAAATAGAAATAAATTCCTAAAAATTATAAAATCAGTTTTAAAAATTATTTTAAGTTATAAAAATTAACTTTTAATAATTTGACATATTTTTCATAAATATTAATATTTATTTGGATATTATTGGTATTTAAATCATTTAATAAATGCATTAAATAAATTAATTAAAAATGATTTTATGGTATTAAAAATCATTTTAAATAATAATAAAGTATTCAATAATATTTTAAGTTATAAAACATAACTTTTAATATTTTAAGATAAGTTTCATTAATTATTAAATATTAATGATATTAGATTTATTTAGTAGTTATATTAAATAAATTAATTAAAAATGATTTTAATATTATAAAAATCATTTTAAATGAAAATAAATAGTTTAAAAATATTTTAAGTTATAAAATATAACTTTTGATATTTAAAGGAAAATTTCATTAATATTTATGATATTAAGTTTGTTTAATAATTATATTGAATAAATAGTTTAAAATGATTTTATTGAATTAAAAATCATTTAAAAGGAAATAAATGAATTAAAAATATATTAAGTTATTATTAATGACTTTTAATATTTTGATAAATAATAAATTAATATTCTAATATTAATTGTAATTGTTTAAAAATGATTTTAGATGTTTTAAAAATCATTTAAGGGTAATATTAATACTTTAAAAATATTTTGAGTTATTATAAATAACTTTAATATTTTGGCAATAGTTTCATTAATAGTTTAATATTAATTAAATATTAATGATAATAGAATTAGTTAATATTTAAATTATTTAATAATTATTTTGGTGTTTGAAAATTCATGATAAAGTATAATAATTATTTAAAAATTATTTAAAAGGCTATGAAAAATAATATCCGATATTTAAAATATCTAAAGCGACTATTGAACTACTACGATAGTCTTAGACTCGATATTTTACCCGATAAAGTCATCATATAATCGAAATATTTGAGAAATTGATGCGGACTTAGATAAATTGACTAGATATATGTACATTTATGATCCAACGATAATTATTAAACATATGTGATAATGTGATTAGGTTATGTCCTGACTGTAATTAGCAGTACTATGTATTATGATATATTATTCTAATTGAACGAATGATCTTATTACGGATAGGTCGATGTATAAAAGATTAATCTAAGTTGCTTTATTGTAAGCAGCAGCTCAAGCAAGTATCTAAACCTGCATTACTTTTATTTCGTGCAAACAGGTATAACACGTTATGCAAGTTTCCTAAACTTACTCCAATTATTATTGATCAAGTATCTGATCTATTATTTACATTGTGCAAGTATCCTACTTTTGCATTTACTTTATGCAATGGACATGAGTAAGAAAGTTTCAGAATTATATTATTATTGTGCGGATTATTAACTCTATTATTATTGATTATGTATCCAATCTTTGTATTCATACAAGTTCTTACATTATCCGATCATTGTATTATTGTATAATTCAGATATTTATTTTGTTCGTTAATTCGTATATAGGGTTAGACAAGTGTCCTCACTTGGATAACCATTATATTAATCATATGTTGATACATACTTATTGATTTCAAGTATGTATATCGTTGACTTAAAAAAGCCGTCTAAGCTATTTGATTCAACTAGACATAAAAATATTGTTGAACAAGATAGAACGTTATTGTATCCAACAATAATGAAAAAATAGAAAATGAATTTTTAGTACCTGCATTATTTTGGTTTGGATTCTCGACTAAATATGAACATCCAGAATATGGGAAAACTTTTGTGCACCTAAGGTGGATAGAGTGAACGATAATATCGTTCTTGCATGTAGTATTGATCAATACAGGACACATTGGGCAGATCACCCTAGTGTCCGTAAGTTATGACGGTTTGCAGATGAAGTTCTGCTAAACCCTAGCAAAAATGAAAAATAATGTTCATAGTCTGTCAACTAATCTCCAGTTATAGTCTATATGTAGTTTCAAAGATTACATATGGAAGTGATATGTTGTTATTATTGGTTCAGCTTACTTCACAACTGTTAATTCGTTGTAGAAGTGTCTTTCAAAGAAAACATTTAATTCTTTCAGCTAATATATATTGTTGTTATTACTTGTTGGGCAATCAAATGCTCATTATTTCTTTAAATTTAAATGTTTTCAGTTAAGTATGATCAACCAGAAGGTTCAGACAAGAACAAGGGGAAAAGAAAGCTATTCGAATGAGATTTATATTTTGTTGTGTAATAGTTATAGTTTATTAAGACAAAGATACTTATTATCTATGATGTAATGAATGTATAAAGGTCTCGTACCTGGGAGTAAACTTTGATGCATATGTAAATTAAGTTTGAACTTTATATTATTGTTATTATTATTAGCATTATTCAGCTTATAGAAATGGTATCGTGAAGCACCGAGTTCGGGTTTCAAGTACCCGGATTTGGGGGCGTCACAAGTTGGTATCAAAGCTATAAGCATGAATTTGCGAAGAGCCCCGAGCCTTTTGCTGGTGACATCCCTTTAAGGGAAGGCACCGAAGCCAGACTTTTCGTAGTGGACGCCGAGCGAGTCGGTAGCAAGTTGATAGGTATCATTGTGAGGTGCTATGGTTGGAAGTACCATGAGTGTCACAGGTTGGTATCAAAGCTTTAGGGTTAGAAACCTTAGGTGGGATCGACCATAGGCTATAACCCTAGAACAGAGGGTAACGTTGAAAATATAAATAACTCATTTAGAGTTTAAAAGGAGATGAATTGAATAAATTCATCGTTAAACAAAATAAAATATAACTCTTATAAAACTACTAATTGTTGTGTGTATATACTATATGTTAATCAAGATAGTTAGTGTGTAGATGTTATGTGAGATAAGGATTAGCATACCCTCAGGTCGTAAAGAATGAGTCAACCTCCATAACCGAACCAATATCAAAGCCAATAGCTAAAATAGAAGCTCACATTGAAAGCTACCTCAATGAGGTGATTATACAGGAAAGTGTAGTACCAGACCCAGAAATGATAGTATGACTGATATGTAGAGTATAGTTACAGGATAAAAGATCAAGCTCAAGTTCTTGAACTCATATATTGTGGTGAGTTCCTAAACTCATAATGTGTGGAAGGTTTGACGAACTAGGTATAGTTATGTGAGAATGGATTATTGAGGATAATAGAAATATATAGAATGTTAAGTAATTGATCCTTAGTGAAGGTGTATGAAAAGAGTAGTGTTAGTGTTATTTGAATATATATGATTCTATGATGAGTATACGATAAGTATGTCTGTGTAAAGTAGTATTCTCAACTTTTGTATAAGTTGTGGCAACGATTCCCGACTTTTATGTCACAAAGGGGATATCAGATGTTTAAAGCAATATGTGTTATGCTATGAAAAGTACGATGAATTAGTTAGATGAACATGATCTTATTTAATTAGATAATGCCGCCAAGACGAAAACAAAACCAAAAGGCAAAAAAACCTGTTAACAAAGCTAAAGGATAACTAGACCCGACACAAAATTTGGTGAATATAAAAACTCAAGCAATGCAGAAGGGATTACCTGCCGTGGGAAATCAACCAAGTAATCGATCAACAAACGTCAAAGACTTCAAAGCAATCGAACAGCCAGGATTTAGAGGATCAACTGACCCTGTAGAGATGTTTGTGACAGCTAGAGTAACGGATGGGCAAAAGACAGCTTTTTTCACCTATACGATGAAAGGGGAGACAAATTTTTGGTGGGAAGCAAATCAAGCTAGAGCCGGAGAAGAAAATAGTGGCAGTAAGACTGGGAAAAGAAAAGGAGATAATTTCGGGAATACTAGAAGTAAGCCAGGAGGTGGAAAGAAACAGGTTGCGCAATATGGGAATTGTGTAAAGAATCACTCAGGGGAGTGTCTTAAGGGTAAGTTTGTGTGCTACAGGTGTAGACGGGGGGGACATATCTCTCCTAACTGTCCCAATCCAAGGATGAACAGAGGGTGTTTCAGATGTGGATCAACGGAGCATAAGGTGAAGGACTGTGCGAAAAAGGGAAGGGATACAGGGAGCGCGAATAAAGGAAAAGGCGGCGGGACTCTAATGACAACGGAACCTACTTCAACAAACAAACCAACAGAATCAACCGCAAGAGTTTTCAATATGACGGTCCAGTATACGGTAGCAGCTAAGAATGCAACTCCAGGTATTATTCTTATAACTTTTATATTTTGATATATATGATTTTTCGATATATAATAAATTATTTTTTAAATAAATTTTGAAGGAGGAATTTGAGTTCTTTTAGAAATCAAGCTTCCATTTAATCAGAAAGATAAGCTTTATATGAATAGTTAAAGATCAGTTCGATCAAATATGATCGAGATCTACTTGCAATGATTGTGTATGTTATGTACCCTTACACGTATGAGTTTTAAAATGGTGATTTCGGGGACGGAATCCTTATAAGGGATGCTGAATGTAATAACCCAATATTTTTATATAAATAAATAAGAAATTTTGCATATTAATTTTATTTTATTTTAAAGATGAGAATACGTGTCAAGTAATATGTATGAATATATGTGATAAATAAAATTATTTATTTCATGAATAATTTCAAACAATTTTATTTTAGAATTGTTGATCATTATAAAGTATATTCCTATAGTAATTAATTTTTGTAAAGTAGAAATATTTTTATTAATTATTTTCCATGAAAACATGATTTTATATTATTTAAATAATATATGAAATGATTATTAGAATTATAATCATAAATATTTTATTATATGAATTTGTTCGGAATATATTTTAAGTTAATTATTTTAACTTAATTAAAGATAAACCAGATATGGAATCAAACCCTAAATTTGGGTATTGATCGATGGATGAGAATAATAATATAATATTAATTATATTTTAATTTTTTAGTCTTTATAAATATATATCTTGTAAATGTGGAGACTGATAATGGTTATTCAATTGTGGTAAATTAGGGCATGACCCTCATATCGTGTTATTAAACCCTAATTGTTAAACTCGGTTATGAGTTCGAGGTTGTGTAGTAATGGTGTTATATGAATTTTACTGTGTATAATATAATTTTTGTAATTAGGAGAAACCCTAATTATTTATTTGAAAACCCTAATTTGCTAATTAGAAACCCTAATTGCAAATTTTAGAAACCCTAATTATTATTTTTGTGAATTATAATGATAATTAGGAAACCATAATTGTTAATTTAAGAACCCTAATGATAATTAAGGAACCCTAATTATTTAAACCCTAATTTAATTAAAAACCCTAATTTAATTAGTATGTTTTAATTTAAAATTTTATTACACTTTAATTTTAATCTTTCAAACCCTAGTAATTATTTGGGAAACTTTAAAATATAAAATCTAGTGATTAAACCCTAGATTCAAGCACCTTGAACAAGAATACCGTTGAGATTAAAATGAAATTACTAAAATGCCCTTTTTGTCCCATTATTGCATTATTGTTATCAAATCTAGCAAGATCTTGGCAAATCCTCACTCTAGATATTCACATGTGCCAGAATCCTTACAAGTCAGTCAACTCTACCAGCCAAATTCATTTGCATCAATAGATAAGATAATTGAAGAGAGAGAAAGTGCATTATTTTCCCACAATTGATCACTAACACCCAACCAAACTCTCTCAAGCTCAAACCTCCGAATCTCATTACTAATATCAGTCCCCAATCAAGCCCCACGAACACCAACATCAAATCAGAAGCATAGAATCAAGAATTTGTTCACAAAGAGGTAAGAACCCTAGAAGAAATCTAATCTTGAATGCCATGTTAGATGTTATGATTTAATGTTAAAACATGTTGTTTATGGTGTACATAGATGATCTGGGTTGCTAGATGTTAGATCCATAACATCTAGAGGCTCGGATTTGGTGTTTTTTAAAAATCTGGAAAACTTTATTATTGTGTCTGACAACAAAAAGTCAGAGGCTGTAGATCTCTCTTTGTTTATTATTTGATGTGTTTTATGTTTTGGAGTTGTAGTATGCTATGAGATCTTTGATCTGAAACTGGAAGCTAGCCCAGATCATAAACATGTTAAAAGTTATAGCTGGTCAAACCTAGTTGATCGAGCATGACTTTACAAATCTGGAAAATCCAGATCGTGCCCAAACAGGGCCTGACAACGTTTTCAAGCGACTAGATCTGCCAGTGTGTTGTTGTTTTGATTCTGTTATTGTAACTAAGTTGTAGCTTGTTATGGGTACTATGAATACATGCTTGTAGATACCTTAAATCACCAATATATTGAACACTGTGGAAGGTCAAACTAGCCTACTTGCTCACAAAATCTGTTTCTGGAAATTCCAGAAAGCTCAAGAACATATCTTCTGACATGGTTTGACCGGCTTAAATCTACTTTCTTTGTTGATGTTATATGTGTTTTATTTATTAGATCTATAGTATTACATGTTATCTACAACCTGGAATCAATAGATCACATAGAGAAAATACATAATGCGAGATATAAGGATCTAAAGTAGCATACTCAATCTGTTCTTCATTTCTGGAAAACCCAGAAATGATGAACAGACTTAGATACAAATTTGTGAGCCCCAATGCGTATTCATTAATTATTGTTAGACTTTACCATGGCTTGGAACATGTTCTATGATGGTTTGCCTAGATAGCCCGACGAGCAGAAAACTTGTAACATGAATAGATTGTCAGATTTAAGGCCACAAAAGGCGCTGAATGCCAAGCCGTGACTATAATTTTTTGGGTGACCCGAATATGATGAACACGACGATGACTAGTTCAAGACTTAATATATTTTGATTGTGACGAAGTATGACCTGGATATTTGTTGTTTCATGCAGTGTTACATTAACACTACAAGATCTGACCATTAGGTAGTCTAGAAACATTTTGAGATACGAATTAGACTCAGTCAAACAGGGCACCTCGACCACTGACTTGTCAGTGTTCTTGAGGCCAAGTACACCTAACATGACAGATAAGTGTCGCTATAGCCTATAGCGACGGTTATAATTATTTTTGTTTTATAAATTCCGAAAAATACATTAAAAATAGAAATAAATTCCTAAAAATTATAAAATCAGTTTGAAAAATTGTTTTAAGTTATAAAAATTAACTTTTAATAATTTGACATATTTTTCATAAATATTAATATTTATTTGGATATTATTGGTATTTAAATTATTTAATAAATGCATTAAATAAATTAATTAAAAATGATTTTATGGTATTAAAAATCATTTTAAATAATAATAAAGTATTTAATAATATTTTAAGTTATAAAACATAACTTTTAATATTTTAAGATAAGTTTCATTAATTATTAAATATTAATGATAATAGATTTATTTAGTAGTTATATTAAATAAATTAATTAAAATGATTTTAATATTATAAAAATCATTTTAAATGAAAATAAATAGATTAAAAATATTTTAAGTTATAAAATATAACTTTTGATTTTTAAAGGATAATTTCATTAATATTTATGATATTAAGTTTATTTAATAATTATATTGAATAAATAGTTTAAAATTGTTTTATTGAATTAAAAATCATTTAAAAAGGAAATAAATGAATTAAAAATATTTTAAGTTATCATTAATGACTTTTAATATTTTGATAAATAATAAATTAATATTCTAATATTAATTGTAATTGTTTAAAATGATTTGAGATGTTTTAAAAATCATTTAAGGGTAATATTAATACTTTAAAAATATTTTGAGTTATTATAAATAACTTTAATATTTTGGCAATAGTTTCATTAATAGTTTAATATTAATTAAATATTAATGATAATAGAATTAGTTAATATTTAAATTATTTAATAATTATTTCAGTGTTTGAAAATTCATGATAAAGTATAATAATTATTTAAAAATTATTATAAGTCTATGAAAAATAATATGTCTGATATTTAAAATATCTAAACGACTATTGAACTACACGATAGTCTTAGACTCGATATTTACCCGATAAAGTCGTCGGTACACCGAAATATTTCAGAAATTGATCTGGACTTAGATAAATTGACTAGATATGTGTCTGTTTATGATCCAATGACTGTTAAACATATGTGATAATGTGATTAGGTTATGTCTCAATTGCAATTAAGCGATCTTGTGTGTTACGATATATTATTCTAATTGAACGAATGATCTTATTACTAAAAGGTCGCTGTATAAAAGATTAATCTAAGTTGTGTTATTGTAAGTAACTTATTTCGAATGATATCTAAACCTTATGCACTACTTTTATTTCGTGCAAACAGGTATATCATGTTATGCAAGTTTCCTAAACTTACTCCAATTATTATTGAGCAAGTATCTGATCTATTATTTACATTGAGCAAGTATCCTACTTTTGTATTTACTTTAAGCAATGGACATGAGTAAGAAAGTTTCAGAATTATATTATTATTGTGCCAGATTATTAACTCTATTATTATTGATTATGTATCCAATCTTTGTATTCATACAAGTTCTTATATTATTCGATCATTGTATTATTGTATAATTAGGATATTTATTACATTCGATTAATTTGTATATAGGGTTAGACAAGTGTCCCCACTTGGATAACCATTATATTAATCATATGTTGATACATACTTATTGATTTCAAGTATGTATACGTTGACTTAAAAGCCGTATAAGCTATTTGATTGACTAGACATAAAAATATTGTTGAACAAGATAGAAGCGTTATTGTATCCAACAGATTGTTTTGGTTTGGATTCCGACTAAAGTATGAACATCCGAATATGGGAAAACTTTTGTGCACCTAAGGTGGATAGAGTGAATGATAATATCGTTCTTGCATGTAGTATTGATCAATCTGAGGGCACATTATCATGAGATCACCCTCGTGTCCATAAGTTATGACGGTTTGCGGATGAAGTTACGCTAAACCCTAGCAAAAAATGAAAACAATGTTCATAATACGTCGGTGATCTCGGTTATAGTCTATCGTAGTTTCAAAGATTACATATGGAAGTGATATGTTGTTATTATTGGTTCAAACATACTTCTATTTGTTGATTCGTTGTAGAAGTGTCTTTCAAAGAAAACATTTAATTCTTTTCACTAATATATATTGTTGTTATTATTATTTTGGGCAATCAATGCTCATTCTTGCTTTAAATTTAAATGTTTTCGAGTTAAGTATGATCAACCGAAGGTTCGAAGCAAGAACAAAGGGAAAGGAAAGTCATTGAATGAGATTTATATTATGTTGTGTAATAGTTATAGTTTATTAAGACAAAGATACTTATTATCTATGATGTAATGAATGTTTAAAGGTCTAGTACCCGGGAGTAAACTTTGATGCATATGTAAATTAAGTTTGAACTTTATATTATTGTTATTATTATTAGCATTATTCAGCTTATAGAAATGGTATCGTGAAGCACCGAGTTCAGGTTTCAAGTACCCGAATTTGGAGGCGTCACACGTAATGTTAGAATATGACGATATTATGGAATATCCAATAATATTTCCGTTATGGCAAACGAAGTTTTCACCTGCGGACTTAAAACCTAAGGGTTTACGAAAGAGGTTTCTGAAAGGGAAATAGAATGCGTATAGTCGTTTCGATTATTATACGTATGGAATATGAGTATTATACTAGTATGTATATGAGTATGATATGAAGAATAGCACGATGTATAATACGATTATTATATGAATATTATACGAAGAGAATACGTGAATAATACACGTAGAATACGAGTTGTATTATTAGAGTATGAGCTAAGAATTTTACCCAATCCAATTGAACTTGGATTAATAACAAACCCAATGAATTAAGTATACAAGCCCAAGTCGAGGCCCAATATTAGATTGGTTAAAGCCCAATGTTTATTAATGTCAAGCCCAATCCAAAGAATTAAACCGTGGGTCGAACCGGCAGGTCAAATGATGGGTAAAACCCATGGGGCAACCCATGGGGATGACCCATGGGCAAGGTGGGCCGGCCACTTGGTGTGCAAGGCAAGTGAATCACTTGGTCACCAAGTATTTTACTTGGTGACAAAGTGGTAATTAAATAAGGAGGTAGAAAATTGGACATTTTTAACCTCATTTGGTTTTCTATATATACAAGGCTTAGGTTGGATTTTTGTTATTTTAAAAAGCTTGTCCAACATATTTGAGAGAGAAAAAGAGCTAGACTTAAACTATTCTTCTACCTTAAAGCTTTTTCATTAGAAGTTCAATAAGAACACTAAGAGTTCTTAAGGTTATACTCTTCAATTCTAATTCCATCTCTTTTGGTTTTCTTTTATCATGGAGAATCATAAATGGGTGGGGTATTGCTTGTAGGGTGGAATGAGAGTGACTTACCATAGATTCAATCTCAATAAGTCATGACCAAATAGAAATCGTATGTGTTTACGTAAGTGGAAAACGTAGAAAGTCTTGAACGTAAACTTAGTTATAATTGAACGTTTTGGAAATCATTGTAGCAAAGGTATGTGCATCTTGAGTTGGTTAGAATGTGGATATGAAGTCCATGGAGTATTCCATGTGATTTGGCTTAGAGAACATTAGTAATGAAGTTATGGCGAATTGTACGAAAATAGACGTTAAACGTCGAAAAAGTATAAAATCCGGATTAAAGGTCAAAAGTTATCGTGTGACTTGAAAACGTTGGTTTCCAATGTCAACACGTGAGATAAGGTAATTAAGAGTCGTTGGCAAAAGAATCGTCGCATTAGACTGTCGAGAATTTTGTAATTAATTTTAATATTTATTGAATTAAATAATAAATTTTTAAGAAGATGATTTAATTATTAGATTAAATAATTAATTGGCCTTGGTTGATTGATGTAGATTAATTAATTTAATATGTACACTTTACATTTATTAAATTAATGTAGAGAAGTTTTATTATAAAAAGTATGTGATTATGTGAGCTTATATTATTATTAAAGAAATATTTAATAAGCATATTGGTATTTTAATTAATTTAATTAATTAATTAGATATTATTAATTAATAATTTGACATTATTATTTAATGAGAAAATTATTTATGTGATTATGTGAATTTATGAGAAATTATTATATTTTATTTAAAATATATTAAATAAAATATTGGATTTATTTTATAAAAGTGTGACATTTTCAAACTATATGATAAAGCTTTATTAAATTAAATGACTTTGAATCAATTAAGGGTTGCCAAACAAGGCCCTAGTAGTGGTTGGATGCGATTACCCATGTTTGGGTTAAGCTGACCACTGTGCATCGATTCTCTTCTCCCTCTGTTATATTCGTCTTCTTTTATTATTATTATTCTAAGTGCAGAAAAGAGAAAGAGAGAGAGTTTGAGAACTTTGAGAGAGATTGTGAATAATGTGATTAAAGGTGAAGAAGTGTGAGAAATTGGGAATTGTTGTCACCACTGTGTAATCTAAGCGAGTATTGAGGTAATCCCTTCTTCCCAATTTTTTAATTTTCGTCATTTAGTTTTTAAAAATGGCTTTCATATATTTTGTAAAATCTACGTAATTGAGAAAGGGTTTGATTATGAGTTTATATATGGGTTAAGATGTATCAAATCATTTATTATGATTATATATATATTATATATAATTATCATGTCATCGGTTTTCATAATACTATGAATTGCTATTTCAAAAATTCTGAGTATGGGTTTTGGCCTTATGGCCTTATCGTGATATTTTATGTATTGATCGTATATTATCCTAAATTTTACACTCGTATATTATTATGCATGTTGATCTGAAGAGACCAAAGTTTAAATAAATGGATTGGTGTTATACTTGAATCCGTAGTGATAATTTTCATGTTTTATTTTCAAAACCTTGAGAACATCAAAAACGGTGAAAGTAAATGTGTTGATTTTGCAAATTATGTGTTGTAACTTGTTAAAAATCATGCTAGATGGGTTAAGTAATGATTATATATGTATTACAATGATTGGGTAAGTCTAAATTAGGTGTAAAAAATAACTAATTGGAAGTTATGGCCATATTAAGTATATAATTTTACGTGTGATTGATTTTGGCCTAATTTGGCCTTGTTATGTTCATGATTGCTATGAGCTATGAGCTATGAAGCTGAGAAAATGAGCACAGGTAACCTTGGCCCGTGTACGTTACCAAACTAAACTAAATACCATAAATGATGAAAATAAATAAATAAATAAAAAAAAAAAATAAATAAAAAAATAAAAAATAATAATAAATAAATATTTGATGAAAATTATTATTAAAATATTTATAAAATAAATTAAATATTTTAATTGAGATATTTATGAAATAAAATAAATATTAGATGAAAATTATTATTAAAATATTTATATAAATAAATTAAATATTTTAATTGAGATATTATGGAATAAAAAAATAAATATTCGATGATATTAAAATTATTATTAAAATATTTATTAAAAAATAAATTAAATATTTTAATTGAGATATTATGGAATAAATTAAATATTAGATGGAAATTATTATGAAATAATTTATTAAAGTGTAATAATAGTAAGAGAATGAAAATATTCTAATTTAATTAAGTAATTAAATTAGAAGGTAATGATGTGTTAAATAAAGTGGAGTTTATATTAAATAATTAAGTGAAAATGTAACTAATGATATGTCGTGAATACTTATGGTATGTGTGTAGGATTTGTGGTGAGCGGAAGTAGTAATCGTTTAGCTACATGCGAGGTGAGTTTCTAACCTACTTGTCATTATTATTTGAGTTTATTAATTACCTCGAGTAAATTATCATTATTATTATTCATGTTCAAATGTTATATTAAAGATTGATTATCTTTTCAAAGCATGATTCAGTTATACAATAATTGTCTATTGTATACTTCACGAGATTATTATTCAATTTGAATATCATTATTATTGAACCTTATTAGACTAGCGAACCCTTATTGATTCGACTAGTCCATAGTTGATAAGCGTTCTAAATTTAGAACCCTTGATGAATTATCAAACCAAACTTCCTTTAGTGCGGACTCGAATGTCAAAATGAGATGAACAACCCTGAAAGGATTTACTTATCGTTAGCGTTAAGATATTGTGCGCGATGATGTGGTACTGAAGGTTGATCCCCCTAAATGCAGTAGAAAGGTCCATAGTCTTATATAGTATTAAAGGTTTCAAGTATAACCCTTGATAACCTAGGACATAGTTCAAGTCTTATGACCCTCGAAATCTTTTGATTCTTGTTATTCATTCTTGATTCAAAAGTTGAGCTTTTATTGGATGTCTTTGATTCACTCGCGTGTTATTATTATCTTTGTTATTTCATTGTTATACTTGTGGGCATTTGTGCTCACTCTTGCTTAATAATAACATTGCGATTAAAACGAAAAAAGCGATGAACCTTCCACTAGTAAAAGCAAGGGCAAAGTTAGCAAGTGTTGAAGACTTGTTATTTTATTTGATGATGTATTTAGGTTAGACTTAAGTTAATGATGTTGTTTAAGACTTAATTGTTTATGATTCATACGGATGTTTAAGGTTAGAGTAAACACAGGATTGTATTTATTATGTAGTTGATGTAACCCCATAAGGGAGATTTATTATTATTTCTATCTATTGCATGGTTTGCATTTATTATGGGTAGATAGATAGATGATATTTATCTGATGAACACCAAATCAGTGGAATTGAAAGTGCGGATTTGGGGGTGTCACAAGTTAGTATCAAAGTTGTAGGTTATGAACCTTGGGTGGGGGAACAACCTTAGGTAGTAGCCTTATAGAAAGAAGATAGTGATGGAAAACTCTTATCGAGTTATAAGAAATGAATTTCTGTAATTCATTGAAGATAATAAAAGACCTTATGTGTTTATGTGTTAAAGTATCGTTAGATGATACGACTTAGTAACTAAAACTTAAAATTTTGTGTCGGGGATGTGAATGTTGGAGAAGCTAGTAGTCAGTGGGGAGGAAGAACCCGTGTACCTATAATCTTAAAGCGGAGGAGGAGCCCAGAGACATTCATGTATCGTTAGGGAAGCAATTTGATGAGAGGAGTCGTCTCCATTGATCAGATTGTTGGTGGGGCATGAGCATGGCAGAGGCCGATCTGAGGAGGATCTGAGGAGAATTTGTTGAGGAAGAGGAAGAGGAAGAAGAGGAGTTACCCACGGTACCGATTGATCTTTGAGATGTATGACCGTTATCTGGCCGTAGTAGCGTGGAGTTCTGAGGCGAGTCGAGATTTGGTGGCGGCGGTTATTGACATATTACTCTAGAAGAGAAGGAGAGGAGATTTCGACTCTTCACTCTCGGTTGGAAAATGTAGAATGGGATTTGGTCCATGAGAAGGTCAAATTGAAGATAAGGCCAGGAGAGAGAGAAAAGTGAAGAAGGGCTGAAGGAAACCTCAGAAAAAGGTGAACATAGAGAAGAGGGATGGGTAAGAGAATCGCGTCGGTGTGATCGATGCGAAGATGATAGTCGTCAAAAGAAGGCAAAGCTTGAAGAGACATATTCTACTTAATAATCATACGATGGATGAGGCCCAAGATCGAGTTTTGAGGTACCCCATTCGGTTCGAAGGACTTCCATCGTATATCTTTGGATCGCGGGGACGATGTATCTCGTATCATGGATGGATGAGGGCGTGGCAAGGCTATTGACACCTTGATGAGCGAGTGATAGAATTTGTTTAATTATGTGAAAGACTTAATTAGTTTTTATATGTAAATTACGGCGTGTTTATGAGCGAAAGAATATTTGAATGTTTTAAATCTGTGGATTCTTTATTCGAGGATAGTTGATGTAAATACTTGGTTATCTTTATCGTTTAATATTAAAACTTTGATTTGAATGCAAATATATCAAGTTGTTTGAGATGATGTGTTAAGTGATATGTTAAATTGTTGAGTAATGCCTTAACTATTTAGAGAAATAAATAAAGTTCTAATAAAGCGTTTATTTAATGAAAAATGCATGAGAGAGAAAACAACAACGTCAATGGCTCGGGGAAAATCGACCGATAATAACAATTATGCAGCGCTAATCCGATTCGATGGTTGGTGAACTTCTTGATTGGAGCCATGAATAACCAACCTCAAGCTCCACGAAACACAACGTTTAAGGACTTTGGCGGTGGGACCGCTTGAGTTCAAAGGTTCCATGAACCCGATCGAGGCTCAAGCGTGGGTTATGGAAATGGAGAAAGTTTTCGGCGTTGCTAGGGTTAGAAGACCGGAAGACCCGCTTTTGCAGCGTTTATCTTTGAAGTGCGAGGCTAGCTCTTTGGTGGCAAGCAAACAAAGTGCGAGGAGGTGAAGGTATAATTACGTGGGAGAGATTTAAAGAGATGTTTTTTGAAATGTATTTCCCAACTAGTTCACGAGAACCGGATGGAGTTCAATTTCTAGAGTTGAAGCGAGGGAAATATGGCGTGCTGACTATCTTGGCTAAATTCAACGAATTGGCAAGAGTTTTGCCCTATATCAAGTTCACACGGATGAGAGGAAAGGCGAGGCGGTTTGAGCGAGGACTAAAGCCTTGGGTGTCTGACAAGGTATCGATGTTTGACTAAACACGTTTCTTTGGAGTCTTTGGAAAAGGCCATCCTCATTTGAAGGAGGAAGCGATCACGGTGACCAAGTACAATCAAGATCAAAGAAGAAGAAGAGTGAAGGTGAAGGAAATAATAAAGGTCGGTGGAAGTAGCACGCACGGGAGGTGGAAATTTCAATCGGAAGAAAAGGTGGAGCAACGACTCATCATCGGGGAATCAACAAGGTAGTCGGAAGAAAAAGAATCGAAGCATGCAGGCTTGCGGGAAAGCCCATCTGGGAGTTTGTATGAAAGGAAAAAAAGAGTGTGCTACAATTGTGGGCGGGAAGGCCACATAGCACCAGCTGTATCAAACCAAAGAAGGTGCTTGTTTTACTTGTGGTTTGAAGGACCATCTGGCGAGATTGTCCCAAGAAGGGATCGGGAGGGTCGGGATCGAGGAGAAGCAGGGAAATAACGGTGGAAATGCCTTAACCATCACCGGACCAAGCCGCAACAAAGCCAAAGCCAAAAGCCTTGGGACTTTCAATATGGCGGTGCGAGGATCTGATCCGGTCTCGTGATGTGGTGTCGGTATCATTCCGATCAATGAAATTAATGCTTATGTTTTATTTGATTAGGGTGCTACTTGTTCCTTTATATCAGAAGACTTTGCTAATAGTTTAGATTTGCTTATGGATGAGTTGGAATATCCATGAATATAGAAATTGCGAATAGGAGATAATTCACATTAAATGCGTGTTTAAGAAGCGTAGAGTGGATATTAAGGGTAATATCATGAGCGTAGATCTTATCCTATTCGACTTGGGAATTTGGCGTTATTTTGGGAATGGGTGGTTATTCAATTACGAGGTACGTAATTGATTGCCAAAAAAAGCGTATTAACCTTATGACTCCATCAAAGGTTGTGTTTTATGGTAGCAAATCGCTAAACAAGCAATGAGTTGTCGGCGATGATCATGAGCTAGGAAGTTGTTAAAGACAAAATTTGTGTAGGATACTTAGCTTACATAGTCGATAGTCGAAAAGAGAATCAGAAGGTAGAAGAAATACCGATTGTGAGGGACTTCGTCGACGTATTTCAGACGATTTACGGGACTTCCACGGATAGAGAGGTAGATTTCGTAATCGATTTGGCGCGGAGCTGCTCAATATCGAAGGCACCATCTAGAATGGCACCGATGAGAGATGAAGGAATTAATGGTACAACTACAAGAATTGTTGGACAAGAAGTACATTCAATAGAAGGCGTATCGCGTGTGGGGGGCGCCGGTGTTGTTTGTGAAAAGAAGGATGGATCGATCGACTCTGCATTGACTTCTGAGAGAAGGCTGAATAAGGTCACGATTAAGAACAGATATCCATTCTGAGGATCGACGACTGTTTGATCAATTGAAGGGGGCGAGGTACTTTTCAAGATAGACTTGAAGCGGTTATCATCGATTGAAGGTGAGGTAGGAGGATGTACCAAAAGCTGCGTTGAGAACACGATCACGGTCACTCTGAATTTTTAGTAATGTCGTTTGGTCTTACGAATGCTCTGCTGACATTTATGGGACTAATGAATGGTGTGTTCAAGCCGTTTTGGACAAGTTAAAAGAGTGGTATTTATAGATGACATTTTGGTCTATTAGAAACCAAAAGAAGAACACGAAGAGCATTTGAGATTAACGTTGGAAGTATTGAGAAGGGAAAAGTTGTATGCGAGTTTTGAAATCACGAATTTTGGATTGAGCAGTGCAATTTCTTGGGCGCGTGATCGATAAAAATAGAATTTGGTAGATCCATCCAAAAGTCGAAGCCGTGATTAATTTGGGATCGGTAGGGGCGCCATCGAAATCTGAAGTTTTCTTGGATTGGCGGGATATTATAGAAGGTTCATACAAGACTTTTCCAAGATCGCAACTCAGATTAGCGAATTTAACTTTCGAAAAATTTGTGAAATTTGTTTGGACGGATAAGTGTGAGAAAGTTTTCAAGAATTGAAGAAGAGGTTGAAGTCACGGCCCTGTGTTATCTCTTAGGAGGATGAGGAAATTTTGTTGTTTATAGTGATGCATCGCATAAAGGACTTGGCGTGTCTTGATCTGAAAGCAGCAAAAAGTCATTGCGTATGCATCACGACGAGTTGAAGGATTACGAGAAGGGTTACAGGACCCATGATTTGGAGTTAAGCTGCGGTTGTTTTTGCTCTAAAAATTTGGAGGCACTATCTATATGGGGAGAAGTGTGAAATATATACGGACCACAAGAGTAAAATATTTTTTACGGAAGGATTTGAACATCGTCGAAAGAAGATGGTTGGAATTAATTAAGGATTACATTGTGAGATTTTATACCATCAGGGAAAGCAAATGTGGTTCTTTAAGCGCCTTAAGTAGAAAGGGTCGTGAGAAATTGATGATGTTATTTGCTCGGGAGGCTAATTACGAAATGGAAGCTGGGTTGGAAGTGAAGTATCTATGGAGATTGATGAGAAGCTATTTGGATGCTGATCTGGTACAACTCTACTAGATAAAGTAAAGGAGGCTCGACTTGGGACGAAGAATGTAAAAAGGTGACAAAGAAGATATCTGAAGGAGGCAGACGAGATTTAAGATGGATAAGGAAGGAATCTTTGAGATTTGAAAATAGAATTTGGATTCGCCGATCTGAAAATTAAGGAAGAAATTACGAGTGAGGCTCATAGTTTGAGATATTGATTCACCGAGGTAGTACAAAGATATCAAGATCTTGACAACATTTACGGTGGCGAATTTGAAGCAGCGATGTTGTTGAGAATGTGTTGCCAAGTGTCGACTGTCGAGAAAGTAAAAGCGAACATCGAGAGGCCAAAGTGGATTACTTCTACAAGTTAGAAATCCCGAATGGAAATGGGAACATATTAATGATGGACTTCGTGGTTGGCCTTGGGCGACGGAAAGGCTCTGGCTTGATTATATATGGTTATCGTTATGGTGTGAAAATCCGCACACTTCCTTCAATCAAAAGATGATTGACTTAGATCGGTTTGCGAGGTTATATGTGAAAGAGATTGTTTGAGACACAGGTTAGGTGTCAATTATTTTACGATAGAGATCGATAGAGCGCTTCACATCAAATTTTGGAAGCGTCTTGAGGAATGCATGGAGTGCATGATTGCGAATGAGTCTGACTTACCACCCTCAAGCAGAGCCGGACGAGTGAGAGAGCGATTGAGGACATTAGAAGATATCTAAGAGCGTGTGTGATGGACTTTAAAGGAAATTGGGATGATCACCTACCATTAGTAGAGTTTGGCTCTGACAGCAGTTACCACGCTAGTATAGGCATCGCCTTACGAAGCGTTATCTGACGTGAAAGTGCGAGAACTCACTTTCTTTGGGATGAAGTTGGTGAAAGACAATTGCTAGGGCGAATTGAGTCAATGAATGACGGCGAGAAATAGTCGAAGTGATCAGAACACATTGGTAGCGGCTCAAGATCGACGGAAGAAATCTGTTGATCCACATCGTAAAAATATCGAGTTTGAATCGGTGGTAGTTATGTTTTCTTGAAGGTCTCTCCACGGAAGGGAAGATCGAGATTCGGAAAGAAAGGAAATTGAGCCCAAGATTCATTGGACCCTTTGAAATCTTGAGAAGAATCGGAGAAGTTGCGTGCGAGGTAGCCTTACCTCCGGCACTCGAGAATGTCCTAGCGTCTTCCATGTTTACGTATTACGACCTACAAGGTAGATTACAAGCATGTAATTGAATATGAACCCCTACATTTTGAGAAAGACTTATCTTACGAAGAAATTCTGTCCAAATTGTCGTAGAAAAGAACAAGTTCTCGAAATAAAGTTATACCTTACATTAAGGTAATTTGGAGGAACCACATATGTTGTGAAGCTACGTGGGAACTTCGAAGAGAATATGATGAAGAATTACCCTCATTTATTTACTTAATTATATGTATGTAGATTACGGGGATGAGAATCTTTGTAAGAGGGGAGAATGTAGCAATTGAATTTATTGAGTCGTGATTACGAGGACGAGAATCCTTTTAAGGGGAAAGATGTAATGACGAGAATTTTGTAATTAATTTTAATATTTATTGAATTAAATAAATATTTTTGATGATTTAATTATTAGATTAAATAATTAATTGCCTTGATTGTGGTAGATTAATTTAATTATATGTGTTACATTTATTAAATTAATGTAGAATTTTATTATCAAAGTATGTGATTATGTGAGCTTATTGTATTAAAAGAAATATTTAATAAGCATATTGGTATTTTAATTAATTTAATTATTAATTAGAGAATTAATAATTTGACATTATTTATTAATGAGAAAATTATTTATGTGACTATGTGAATTTATGAGAAATTATTATATTTTATTTAAAATATATTAAATAAAATATTGGATTTATTTTATAAGGAGTGTGACATTTTCAAACTATATGATAAAGCTTTATTAAATTAAATGACTTTGAATCAATTAAGGGTTGCCAAACAAGGCCCTAGTAGTGGTTGGATGCGATTACCCATGTTTGGGTTAAGCTTGACCATTCATGCTTGTCGATTCTCTTCTCCCTACATTATATTCGTCTTCTTTTTTATTATTATTATTCTAAGTGCGGAAAAGTAGAGGGCGAGAGAGAGTTTGAGAACTTTGAGAGAGATTGCGAATAATTGTGATTAAAGGTGAAGAAGTGTGAGAAATTGGGAATTGTTGTCACTACTGTGTAATCTAAGCGAGTATTGAGGTAATCCCTTCTTCCCAAATTTTAAAGTTTCGTCGTTTAGTTTTTATAAAAATGGCTTTCATATATTTTGTAAAATCTACGTAATTGAGAAAGGGTTTGATTATGAGTTTATATATGGGTTAAGATGTATCAAATCGTATTTGATTATATATATATTATGTGAATTATCATGTCATCGGTTTCATAATACTATGAATTGCTATTTCAAAAAATTCTGAGTATGGGTTTTGGCCTTATGGCCTTATCGTGATATTTTATGTATTGATCGTATATTATCCTAAATTTTACACTCGTATATTATTATGCATGTTGATACTGAAGAGACCAAAGTTTAAATAAGCGGATTAGGTGTTATACTTGAATCAAGTAGTGACAATTTTCATGTTTTATTTTCAAAACCTTGAGAACATCAAAAAACGGTGAAAGTAAATGTGTTGATTTTGCAAATTATGTGTTGTAACTTGTTAAAAATCATGCTAGATGGGTTAAGTAATGATTATATATGTATTACAATGATTGGGTAAGTCTAAATTCGTGTAAAAAATAACTAATTGGAAGTTATGGCCATATTAAATATATAATTTTACGTGTGATTGATTTTGGCCTAATTTGGCCTTGTTATGTTGTATTTATGAGCTATGAAGCTATGACTATGAAAAAATGAGCACAGGTAACTTGCCCCCGTGACGTTACCAAACTAAATTACCTTGATAAATGAAATAAATAAAAATAAATAAATAAAAAAAATAAAAAAAAAAAAAAATAAATGAAAAATTAATATTTATAAAATAAATAAATATTTGATGAAAATTATTATTAAAATATTTATAAAATAAATTAAATATTTTAATTGAGATATTTATGAAATAAAATAAATATTCGATGAAAATTATTATTAAAATATTTATAAAATAAATTAAATATTTTAATTGAGATATTATGGAATAAAATAAATATTAGATGAAAATTATTATTAAAATATTTATAAAATAAATTAAATATTTTAATTGAGATATTATGGAATAAATTAAATATTCGATGGAAATTATTATGAAATAATTTATTAGAAGTGTAATAATAGTAAGAGAATGAAAATATTCTAATTTAATTAAGTAATTAAATTAGAAGGGTAATGATAATGTTAAATAAAGTGGAGTTTATATTAAATAATTAAGTGAAAATGTAACTAATGAATATCGTGAATACTTATGGTATGTGTGTAGGATTTGTGGTGTGAGAGAGTAGTAATCGTTTAGCTACTTGCGAGGCGAGTTTTCTAACCTACTTGTCATTATTGTTGAGTTTATTAATTACCTCGAGTAAATTATCATTATTATTATTCATGTTCAAATGTTATATTAAAGATTGATTATCTTTTCAAAGCATGATTAGGTTATACAATAATTGTCTATTGTATACTTCACGAGATTATTATTCAATTTGAATATCATTATTATTGAACCTTATTAGACTAGCGAACCCTTATTGATTGACTAGTCCATAGTTGATAAGCGTTCTAAATTTAGAACCCTTGATGAATTGTCAAACCAAACTTCCTTTAGTGCGGACTCGAATATCAGCTGAGATGAACAACCTATGAAAGGATTTACTTACTTATCGTTAGCGTTAAGATATTGTGCGATATGGTACTGAAGGGTGATCCCCTAAATGCGAGTAGAAAGGTCCATAGTCTTATATTTATTAAAGGTTTCAAGTATAACCCTTGATAACCTAGGACATAGTTCAGAGTCTTATGACCCTCGAAATCTTTTGATTCTTGTTATTCATTCTTGATTCAAAAGTTGAGCTTTTATTCGGATGTCTTTGATTCACTCGCATGTTATTATTATTGTTATTTCATTGTTATACTTGTGGGCATTTGTGCTCACTCTTGCTTAATAATAACATTGCGATTAAAACGAAAAAAATGACGAACCTTCCACTAGTAAAAGCGAGGGCAAAGTTAGCAAGTGTTGAAGACTTGTTATTTTATTTGATGATGTATTTAGGTTAGACTTAAGTTAATGATGTTGTTTAAGACTTAATTGTTTATGATTCATACGGATGTTTAAGGTTAGAGTAACTTTGGGATTGTATTTATTATGTAGTTGATGTAACCCATAAGGGGAGATTTATTATTATTTCTATCTATTGCATGGTTTGCATTTATTATGGGTAGATAGATAGATGATATTTATCTGATGAACACCAAATCCGTGGAATTGAAGTATCTCAATGGAATGATTGTATGGATTGTATTATCATGGAGCACCATCTGTCGGGTTGGAAGATACCCGGGTTTGGGGGCGTCACAGTCACAGTCTAGCCAAACAAAGCCTTAAGACTCTTAATGTTTGTAACAAATATCAAAATCCATTTATTTCAAATTCAATTTAAATTCAAATTTTAAATTTAATTAATTCAAATTTCAAATTGTGTAACTGTTACGCGTTATATTTTATCAGTTCAAGTTTCTGTTTTACGTATTATTTTATCTGCTACGTTTAAAACACAAAGGTTAGAGAGAAGAGAACAATTGAGAGTACTGTGAAATTGGAGAGGGGAAATTCTAAGAAGTAATGGGGAAGAAGAGGATTGAGCAAGTTTTTCAAATCATCTATGCTAACAATCAATGTAATAATCT
The DNA here is from genome assembly GCA_020205615.1 of Panax quinquefolius. NCBI lineage: Eukaryota > Viridiplantae > Streptophyta > Magnoliopsida > Apiales > Araliaceae > Panax > Panax quinquefolius. The sequence continues at coordinate 72,452,963 of CM035160.1, read as the reverse complement.
GACTTTAAGTTTTTAGTTGTGTTCTTCATCATTCTTTACTAAAATTTTTATTTATTTTTCTGTAAATGGATTTCCATGGCTAATGCATGAGGAGATGGTTTATATATGTTGTTAGTATGTATAAATCATTTTATGTTGTTTATAAACTTTTTTCAGAAACTAAATCCATGAAAACATGTTTTAGAATGGAGATTTATGTGTTCTTGAGTTTTTGGTGATATATATATATATATATGACATGTATGGTTTTGAAGTCAAAAATTGGTGGTCAATTTATGTTGTAGTCTGTAAATTGGTTGTAGATTGTGTTAATATGTCAAGAAACGAAAATAATGCAAGTTATACGGACTGATTTGGTTAAGAAACGAATCTGTGGTGAGATGATTCGTTAAACATGTCAAAATATGAAGAAATAGCATGAATATGGTTTTAATTCCTATAAATTCAGTTGTGTTAGGTTGTTTATGTTGTTAAAATCCAGCTATATATGTTGGGTTATTATTCTATATGATTTTTAGTGTTTGGGTATATTTAATTTGTTGTTTGAGTGAAGATTTTGGGTTTATTTGGCTTTATTATGTGTTCTTTGCGAACCAGAAGAGTCTGTTACTGCGTTGAGGTGTTGCAGCGCCTATTTTAAGCTTAAAATTTTGAGCTGCAGCACCAGACTCGGGCTTAAATCTTTGAAGTCATAAATAGCGTATATCTCGAGCTCTGGCGCCAATTCTCGATTCAAATGGTGGAGCTATAGCATACTTGGAAGTTTGGCCCAGAAATATGTATTTAAATGTACAACTTCTGGGGGTGTTAGTCTAATCTTATTTAATGATCATGAAAGTATGTTAACCATATAATGAGATGCTAAAACATATTGTTAACATATAAATGATGATTTTAAGTGGTAAATTATTAAGTTGAATGTGAACTTAAACTCATTGACTGTAAGGTTTGATAATGTGTTTAAGAGTTAAGACTTATGTTATGTGGTTAATATAATTAGATGTAGAGCCAAGAGTTATAAAGTTAAGTTAAAAAAGAAGTAAACCAATGATGTTAGTTGGATTATAATTAATTGGTATTGTGATTTTAAATGGTATGTGGGGTAAATTAGAGAACATGAGTAGTAATTGTTTAATATATGCACGGGGCTAATGCTCTAACCCTAAACTTTCTTTGAACAAGTTTTTTGTCCCTAATCTTTTATTGAGCGAACAATTGTTTCTTATTATTTAAAGCTTAAATTGTTCAAGTTCATTATTCCAAATGAGATTTTTTAATTATGTAACTCCCCCAAATCCGGGTACTTTCAACCCATAGATATGGTGCTACACGGTATTAATTACTATACATTCTTTTCATTAAAACAACATCAAAATGAGTGTATTTGCTACATTCTTATTACAATAATAATAAATCCTTTCACAGGTTATGTAACCGAATACATTCTTCATTTATCATAAGTATAATTCATACAAACATATTAGTCTATTACAGGATAATTAATTATCCATCATAGCCTTGCCTTTATCTTTCTTAGAACCCTCAGTTCGTTCGGCCTTAGCTGCAATCATATAATTCACGCAAGAAGTGAGCATAACTAGCTCAGCAAGTCTAGCAACATATAATATAATACCATGTCGAGAAACAAATGATTATTCTTTAATAATTGAACAAATAGCTATGAAGTACTATGAAACAGTAAATAGCACTTTTCATCCTCATAAAATAATTCTGAAATACTTATAGTAACTTAGGAATTCTGAGTAGGTCAAAAGACCATGAACATTTTCTTTAGTTTTCATTCATGAAAAAGGACAACCCAGCACTAAGTTTGTAAGTCCGATATATCTTACGAGCACTTCTAGGTGATCATCCTATAGTACTCTATGTTGATCAACATTCATCCGTTAAACATATCTATGTTTAAGTTATAGCAACCTCACGTGCCCATCGAATAATCGATGTAAAATACATTTGGTTATTCATACTTAGGCTTACCTTTGAATCCGTGCCAAACAATTGGCTTAGGATAGAGTTATCAATTCTATATCAAAAAACTTGTAAACAAATCAATCAAACTCTTAAGATTAGTTTAGTCGAGTTAAAACTGGCATCAACCCTTTCGTAGAACAATTCATGCATCTCATATCATGAATCATAGAAAACTTGGCTAACACGAAGGTTAGACAAGCGTTAAGAAAACTTGCCTACAAGTGTCTTCAAATAAATATTCAATAATTCTCGGTCTTTACAGTCTCTACATGATATATTCATATAGCACATTGAAATTAGGTACCAAACAATCTAATCACATTGTTTTTACCAACTTCTTTCTCTTTTATAACTTGTCCAAATTTATTTCATTAATAAAACTCGTTTCAAGTACTTATCCGCCCTTACGGCTTATTATCGTTCATCATTTCATTACTAATAAACTACGTTCAATTCCTAAGGTCATCACTATATATCTGATATAGGAATGGTCTTAACATGTATATGAAGTATATACATTTGCCCCATAATTGTCATGCAACATTTGGGTTCAAGAAAATAATTAGTCATTCCTTTCCCCTGTCTCGGCGCTGCAGCGCCGTCCTCAGGTTTAACATTGGCGATGTCGCGCCAACTAGCAGTAGCTAACCCCTTGTCTCGGCGCTGAGGCACGAGACTTACTATAAATAAGTGGCACTGCGGTGTGACTCTACAGTGCCTACACCTTCGACCCGGCGCTGCGGTGCGAGGATTCTAAGCTTGGGGTGGCGCTGCGGTGCCAACCCTGAGCCCTGGAAATTTTCTAAGTTTTTCTCTGTTCAATTCTTTCTGGACTGCTAACTTGGTCGTTATAAGTCAGAATTGGCTCGTTCAAAAGCTGTTATATCACATTTCTCATTTACTTCGATTTCTTTCAGATAAAAGTAGTTTTTAAATCATTTAACAATGAATTCACCATTTAACATTCTATTACATGTTCGTTTAATGTTCGTGAGCGTTGATAGCTCGTTTCTTCGTTCTAAGTCAGAATTCAATGATTCTTGAGTCCACGATTCTTGAATACATTATTCTACGTTATGTCATCAAAAACCAAGGTTTTTGTGATGCCCCCAAATTCGGGTATCTTCCAACCCGACATATGGTGCTACACGGTGCTACAGTTCACACATACATTCAATTGAAATGCCTCAAATTAATGAATATGTCTTATATATATTCCAAAAATAATATTCCCATTCCCAGGTTCTTTATAACCATTACATAGTTCTTTATCATAATATCAAATAATAACAACATTCAACCTATACTATTACAAAGGCAACCTATTGGTTTGCCTTAGCTTTCCCTTTATCTTTTTCGGAATCTTCAGTCTGTTCGGTCTTAGCTGCATTCATATGATTCAAGCAAGAGTGAGCATAACTAGCTCAACAAGTATGACAATTTCATTTAACACAATAGGCTTGAATCATATAAATCGTAATACTTCAATAACTGATACAATAGTTATGAAGTACTATTGATAATTCAAAATAGCACTTCTCTTTTCTTTAAAACGTTTTATAATGAATAACATTCAGTAAAACATCAAGTTCGGTCCAAGACCTTGAGCATTTCATTCTTTCTTTAAAAAGGGCAACCCGGCACCAAGTCCGTAAGTCAAGATATCTTACGAGCACGCCTCAGGTGATCGACTATATAGTACTCTGTATGTCACAACACTGCTTTCTTTAAACGTATGTACATTTAAGGTTTGGCAACCTCACGTGCCTGTCGTTTGATGATAAAACATTTGTTTATGCATACTCAGACTTTATTTGAAATCAATACCAAAATAGTTTAGCAAAAGATAACAACTTTGACAATGGTTTGATAGATTAGCTGGAAATCCACAAAACACCTTAAGTCAAGCCGAAGGAATTGGCTTCGACTTCATTATACCTCAAATCATGCGTAAGGTACATGAATTACAAAGCTTGTCCAAAGAATTTAGACAAGGGTCAAAATAAATGCCTTTAGCATCTTCTATCGTTAATACAAATTCCTTTTGTGTCTTTAAGGATTCTACAATATAGGATCACATAGCATACTACATTAGGTCATATATAATCAAGTATGGGTACTACTATATCTTACCCTTCTTCTCAATCTAATCATGCTTTAGATTGTTTAACATTGGTTATGGTTTATCGTATTACATTAACTTTATGTTTATGTAATCATTCGTCAACATTTAGTGGAGTTCTAATTATACTTAAGGATGTCATTTCAATTTTAATTCATGTTATACTTTACTTCCCTTTTCTTTATATATTTAAGCCTTCTTCTCTGCCTCTTCTCTAGTGATGAGTGGCTGTATTTGACTTTATACCTTCAACTCGTCTTTGCGATGCGGGTTTCTAGTATTATTAGATCCGGACTCAGTGACGCTTAAGTCTGAGTCCCTTCTCTATCAACCGCGTTGCGGCGCCATTCTTTAGTGGGTAATGGTCAATCTAAATTCTTCTGCTACTAAAGTAATACATAGTGGCAAGCACATTTCTTGTACCACTCGTCGATGGTCGATGGTCGAATTTGGTATTTGTGGAGCCAAGGACAATGCCTTGGGTGGCGCTGCGGCGCCGGCCCTGTGCCTCAGATAGTTGACAGTTTTGATTTCTCTTTGTGAATTTCTCGGGCTCATAACTCATTCGTTATAAGTTCGAATTGGTTCGTTCCAAAGCCATTAGCTCACAAATCACGTGTTTTATGATCTCATTAGAAAATATTTCAATTTCAAATCTTTTAGCTCGAAATTCACCGATTAGTTCATTATTACAAAAATGTTAAACATTCGAGAACGTTCAAAGCTCGTTTCTTCGTTCTAAGTCGGAATTTGGTCATTTTCGAGTTCGCAACTCTAGAATGCCAATTGAGACCAATCTCCATTGAAAACCAATATTTCCGAGGTAAATGCTAACTTTTGACTTTCATTTCGAGAATTTAACGATTTCTACGATTATCGTCTAATCTCATAAATTTCGCCATAACTTCGTTACTTGAGATTTTTATACCATTAAAAATGGATTCATTCCATATATCTAACAACCTTACCAAATATATTTCATCAAATCATTTATATGACAATTTCTTACAAGTTTTTCATTAGATTAATACTTATTAAAGTATGATTTCCTTACATATAACTTATTAAGGTTTAAGTTCATTACTAATCATTCTTGTACTCCTTAGCATACATGCTCCACCAATCCACACTTCTCTATCAAACTAACATTGAAGAGAGGAAGATCAAAATGGATTAAGGGTTTCTTAAACTTGATGATCAACTTGTTTCTTCTTCTTTTTTACTTGGATGAATAATTCTACTTCTCACTTTCTCTCTCAATATATGATAAGATGTTGGTGAAATTTTGAACAAGGCAAATGAAAATTCAAGCTCTCTATTTATAGGAATTTCTAGGTGAGGGTATTTTAGTAACTTAGGCCATTCCACCTCCTTAATAACCTCCTTACTATTCATTACTTGGGCAACACAAATCCTATCCTTTGCTTGCTCATCGAGATGGCCAGCCATGAGTCACCTATGGGGCCCACATGGGTTGCCCTGTCGGTTTTTCTTACTCATTGGCCCGTTGGTTCGATCCACCGATCCTATTCTTAGTTTGGGCTTTAGGTTTAAATAACTTTGGGCCTAACGTTGAGCTTGTATTCCATAATCTTTGGGCTTTAACATAATACTAATTGGGCTTGCACAATTCCTACACAAATCCTACAAGTCCAATGAAATAGGATTTAAGCATTTAACGTAAAATTCTCGTATCCCTTACGTATACTAGTTTGTATAATCTTTCGTCATACATGTTATACTATCATTCGTATAATACTTCATATCATACTCGTATTCATTATCTCGTATAATACTCACTATTATACGATCATCCATTATCAAATCTTTTTGTTCTTTATCATTCTAAAATTTAGTACGCAGGCAAAAAACTGTGTTAGCCATAATGTAATTATTATTACATAATCCATCCTCCCTTATTATTCTATCATTATGTATTTCTCAGAAGTTCAAATATGATTCCCTAACATAAATTCGTGAATAGTGTTTTTCAGAAAATTTCTCAGAAAGCTTTTATTTTCGTCTTATAAATTCAAACACTTTTATTCCTTCACGTAGCTAGAATACTACGATATTCCGACATATATAGGTTATAGAACAACCTTCATCTTACTAACACATAATAATAACATATAATATAATTTTATTCATTATAAAATTATTTTACAATAAATTCGAATTTCTCCGTCGTTACATCCTTCGCCCCTTATAAGGATTCTGTTTCCAGAATCTCGTCTTACATTAAACAAATAGCTGAAGGTAATTCTTCTTTATCTTTTCTTCAAGTTCCCACGTTGCTTCTTTGGCATCGTGGTTCTTCTATAACACCTTTACCGAAGGTATAACTTTATTACTCAGAACTTGCTCTTTTCCATCAATGATTTGAATAAGCACTTCTTCCTACGTCAAGTCCTTCTCGATATGAATAAGTTCATATTCTATCACGTGCTTATAATCTGGCTTATAAGGACGTAACACAGAGACATGAAATATATTATGTATTCATTTTAAGTCTGGAGGTAACGCTACCATGTAAGCTACCTCTCCTATCCTTTTTAATACTTCGAAAGGTCCTATAAACCTTGGACTTAACTTTCCCTTCTTTCCAAAGTGTATCTTTCTTTTCTAGGGAGATGCCTTCAAAAATATGTACGAGCCTACTTCAAACTCTCTATTAACTCGATGTGAATCCACATATTTCTTTTGTCTGTCTTGACCTGCTACCAGATGTATTCGTATCAGCTTCACTATATCTGATGTCTGTTGCACCAATTCTGGTCCTAGCATTCGGCGTTCTCCCACTTCATCCCAACATAATGGTGTTCTGCACTTCCTTCTGTATAACGCTTCATACGGCGGCATTCCTATGCTTGCATGATAACTGTTGTTATATGCAAACTCCACTAGTGGTAGATGATCATCCCAACTACCCTTGAAATCCATGACGCAAGATCTCAACATATCTTCTAACGTCTGAATTGTCCTCTCACTTTTCCCATCAGTTTGTGGATTATAAGCCGTACTCAACTTCAGTTGTGTTCCCATATGTTCTTGTAGACTCCTCCAAAATCTCGACGTGAATCATGGATCATGATCTGAAACTATCGAAACTAGTACTCCATGTGTGGAAATGACTTCTTTAACATAAATTTTAGCTAATTGGTCTAAGTTATACTTAACCCTTATTGGCAAAAAGTGAGCCGACTTCGTCAACTGGTCCACTATTACCCAAATCGCATCATACCCCTTCTAAGTAATTGGAAATCCTAACACAAAGTCCATCGTGATATGCTCCCACTTCCACTCCGAAATCTCCAAGGACTGCAACAAGCCACTTGGTCGCTGATGTTAGTCCTTAACTTTTTGACAAGTCAAGCACCTACCCACGTATTCTACTATTTCTCTTTTCATGTTCGGCCACCAAAAACTCTGTCGAAGGTCTTGATACATCTTAGTACTACCAGGATGAATCGAGTACCTCTAACTATGAGCCTCTTGTAACACTTGCTCCTTTAATTCCGTCTCATTCGGAACCCAAATTCTTCCTTCAAATCTTAATAATCCATCATTATCAAGATTGTATTTTAATTCATTTTCATCGGTTAGCCGCTTTTTGATCTGGTCACACTCCTCATTTCTGAGTTGTACCTCCTTGACTCTTTTTACAATGGTAGATTGAATCTCAGTTGTAAACAATCTTTGTCCCGATTCATTTGGTAACCTCGCCTCTATCTCCATCCTAGTCATCTCTGTTATTAACTCAGTTTGAGCCGTTAACATAGACAACTTTTCCTGACCCTTCCTACTTTAGGCATCGGCCACTACATTGGCTTTTCCTGGGTGATACAGGATTTCACAGTCGTAATCCTTTATCAACTCCAACAATCTCCTTTATCTAATATTCAACTCCTTCTATGTGAAGATATATTTTAGACTCTAATGGTCCGTGTATATCTCACATCTCTCCCCGTATAAGTAATGCCTCCATATCTTCAAGGCAAACATTACCGCGGCCAGTTCCAGATCGTGAGTAGGATAAACTTTCTAATAGTCTTTCAACTGTCGTGATGCATACGCAATGACCTTGCCATGCTTCATGAGCATGCATCCAAGTCTTCTATGTGAAGCATCGTTATAAACTACAAAATTTCATGTATCATCGGGTAAAGATAATATAGGTGCTTCACTCAACCTCTTCTTCAGTTCTTGAAAATTATCTTCACATTTCTCCGTCCACACGTACGTAACTATCTTCCTTGTCAAATTAGTCAACGGAGTAGTTATCTTCGAAAAATCTTGAATAAATCTCTAATAGTATCCCGCAATCCCTAGGAAACTTCGCACCTCGGTCGGCATTTTCGGCTGTTCCCAACTCATCACTGCTTCTACCTTCGTTGGATCCACTGAAATTCCTTCTCGGTCGATAACATGACCCAAAAGTTGTACCATTTCTAGCCAAAATTCACACCTAGTGAATTTTGCATATAACTTCTCCTTCCTTAGTGTCTCCAACACTATTCTTAGGTGTTCAGCATGATCTTCTAGCGTCTTAGAATAGAAGAGAATATCATTGATAAATACAACGATGAACTTGTCCAAGTATTATTTGAACACTCTATTCATCATATCCATAAATGCAGCTGGTGCATTAGTCAACCCAAATGACATCACCAGAAACTCGTAATGGCCATAAAGAGTCCTGAATGATGTCTTAGGTACATCATCCTTCCTAACCTTCAACTGATGATACCCCATTCGCAAATCTATCTTAGAAAAATACTTTGCACCTTTCAACTGATCAAAGAGATCGTCGATCCTAGGCAATGGGTATTTATTCTTTATTGTTAACTTGTTCAACTCTCGGTAGTCAATACAAAGTCTTAACGATCCGTCCTTCTTTTTCACAAAAAATACCGATGCTCCCCACGTGAGACACTCAGTTATATGTACTTTCTGTCCAACAGTTCTTGTAACTGAACCATCAACTCCTTCATTTCTACTGGCGCCATACGATTCGATGCCCTGGAAATTGGTGCCGCTCCTGGCACGATGTCTATCATGAATTCGGTCTCTCTATCCAGAGAAAGACCCGACAATTCACTTGGAAATACATCCATGAATTCTTTAACTATAGGTATTTGTTCCATAGTTGCTCCCACTCTCTGGGTATCAACAACATGGCAAAAATAACCTACACACCCCTTCCTCAACAATTTACTCGTTTGTGTCATGGTAAAACAACACGAACGGCCCAACGATTTATTACCGTAAAACACTACATGAGGCTGACTCAATGTTCTAATGTTTACACATTTCTTTTGGCAATCTATTATTGCACCATGGTTAAACAACCAATCCATCCTGAGAATTACATCGAATTCTCCCAACTTTATCGGTAACAGATCTACCAATAATTTACAACATCGTATATCTACACAATAACTCCTATGAATATCTTCAACGGGAATTATTTCTTCATTCGCTACCTTGATAATCAAAGGTACATGCAATCTTTCGGGAAGTAATCCTAAGCATCTAGCAAAATCACATGATATGAAAGAACAAGTAGCACTCGAGTCAAATAACACGTAAGCATTTATATTGTTGATCGGGATAATACATGCAACTACATCCCCAGATGCAACTTCATCTTGGACTGTCATGTTAAAGGTACGGGCCATCAGCCTATCGACCGTTGGTACTGGACCACCAATATCTAACTTACTGCTATTAGCACCCTTATTCTAATATGTCCCCTTCTTTGGGCAGTTCTTCGCCATGTGATCAGTCGATCCACACACGAAGCATCTACGGTTTTTCTTTGGACTTGGACAGTAGTTAGGTGAAATGTGCCCCTCTTGTCCATAGTTATAACACACAGCCTTCCCCTTGAGACAGACTCCTAGATGAGTTTTCCCACAGTTCTTGCATGCCTCCATCCTTCTCTTAGGATCTCCTTGCTTCACTCCGGTATTCCCATAGTTAAACCCCTTCCTCTTCTGGCCTTCACCACTACCACTAGCTCCCTCGAGCTTTACTCCCCCGTTTACTTTTCCCATGTTCTTCTTCTCTTTGTGGTATTGGCTTAGAGTCTCGTTACCAGTTTCAACAATTATTTCCTTATCCAGTATGGTCCCAAAAGAATTACTTTGGAACACAGATATACGGCTATAGAGCCAGGGTTTCAAGCCCTGCTCAAACCTTCTAGCCTTCCTCACCTTCGTGTCCACCTGATGTGGAGTAAACCTCACTAATTCATTAAACTTGGGAGCGTACTGGGTAACCATCATTTCCCCTTATTTCAACACCAGAAACTACATCTCCATCCTACCCTACATACTCGTGGGAAAGTAGTTCTCGAAGAAAATCTCCTTGAACCGCGTCCACGTAAGATTTTCTATTCTGGCCCTAGCCTGGTTCGCCTCCCACCAGAAGTTGGCTTCCCCCTTCATCATATTTGTAGCAAAAGAAACCTTTTGCCCCTCATCGACATTTGCAATAACAAATGCCTTCTCTATTTCTTTAACCCAAGTCTGGGCTTCTATGGGGTCAGTAGTTCCTTTGAACTCCGGCGGACCGACACTCTTAAAATCCTTAAAAGTAGTAGCTCGTACTACTGTAGGATTTACGGGTATATTAGCCACGTTCCTATTAAAAGCGACCGTTAACAAGTTAACGAACTCTTACATTTGGTTAACCGGACCTCCCTCTGGTTGATTTACAATAGCATCTTGATTTCTTTGTCTCCTTCATGGCGGTATTTGCTGTTAGGATAAATAACACGTCATTATTACTTCCTTCTTGTTAGCTAGTTATTATTTATTATTTAAACAATAACTTCAACTCAATATTGCACAATATGTTCCATAAAAAGGCTTATATTGATTTACTTTCTGGTAGTATAATACTACACAATTCGTCATTACACAGCCTTAGCTGATTACATTACTATCCCGCAATTGCTTTCCAAAAATTGGGATTTACAAAAGACTACCCTTTGTATACAAAAGAGGGTTTTACGTCACTACTAGATACAACATATGTATATATATAACTCTACTATAGCTACTACTATGTTACATTTGCCTTATGGCATTCTTAAAATTTGTGTTGACCAGACTGGTAATGTAAGACCCCAACTTATTATTAATGAAATTTAATTTTCTCTATTTATTATTTTGAAATAGTAAGGGTTGATTTGATTAATGTGGATAGTTATGGGTAAAATACATTAAATATTTCAAAATAAGCAAGTGGTTATAAAATATTCATTGTTGCTGGGGAATATTCGTTTGGTCGTGGAATATTAAATGCATTTGGGAATATTAAATTTACCGTAGTAGCGACCATGTGTGGGCCCCATAACGGAAAGCGATTGGATGAAGAAAACGACAAATATAAGTTGTTTAAAAATAACTACGTAGTTATTCAAGATTAATACTATTAAAATACTATTGGTTAACACACAAAGTATTTACGGTATTGCACCAATTATTGATTCTTACGTAAGAAGGCACTACTCAATAATGGTTACTGTAATTCTTGATCAAGATTTTATTTTATTGATTTAATAATTGTTTGCGTTGATATTTTATATTCATTGTTGTTTCAATAATTGTCATCATTACAAAGATTTTTCATTATCGAAGCAATAATTCATATTATCCGAATAATATTATTAGATAACATTATTGGCAATGTCTAGAAAGTTCTTCTAAGGAGAGGTTTGGTCACCTAATCAAGGCCACCAAGAAAAGAAATTTTATTCGAAAGCCCCTCTTTCCAGGGAACCAGGGTTGTTAATATTGTGATTCTCGTAATATTATTTGTGAATAATTAATTATTGATTCATATGATGAGAAAAATATTGATTTTATGTGGATATAGATGAGAAAATTTTTAATGTGACAATTGTTGAAAATTGAAATTTTATCTTTTTACGATAAAATAATTCATTTAAATATATTATTATATTTTAATAATATAATAATGGTGATATTTTTACAACTAATGTGGGATATATGAGTATACGAGGAGGAAGAGTATTTTTTACGCAATAAATGTTTAAAACATGTTAAACATATTGGTGGACCCCATTTATCGATCGAAATTTGATTATACACAGTAAAATCGTCTGTTTGTGGATTTGGCCAATTCTATTTGGAATTTGGAAAAACTTTCTTTCGCAAAGTTGTAGAGAATTGAATTTCCTATAAAAAAATTGTGAGATTCAATTTTTCCGACAAAAGGGCTATTTATTGTGAATTATTGAAGTTCAAGTCTCAAATAATTGATTTTTGGAAATTTAAATTATTTTAAATTAGAAAAACGTTTTTCTTACTTTTTCTAGAAGGTGACATGTGCTTATTGAAATGAAATCGATTTCAAGAGTGGCGAGGAATTTTGATATATATAATAATATTAAATTAAATTTTTTCGCTTTGGTGTTCTAAGCAATTTCCTATAAATAAGGTGCTTAGGTTAGAATTGAAAATTACACTTAAAATCAAGTTTTCTCTCTATATTATCGAGCGTATTCTTGTGAGTATTTTGAGTATACTTTGAGTATTGCTATACTGGTGCAAGTTCAAGTCATAGCCTATATCCGTGTTTCAACTAGAAATCTTGTCTTTGTGAGGTAAGGGATATTTTTTTTCAGAATGATATTATTTCTTCAATATCATTATGTTGAAATATTGATCTCCAAGTTTTTTATCAAATTTGGAACTTTTGGTGTTTGAGAGTTACTATTCACGATATCGTCACTATTCACGATACTGATTATTCTATTTAATAATAAGACTATTCATCAAAAAATAAAAATTTTCTTTTTCGTCAAAATATCTATTCTCGGATACTAGCTTTGATTGTATCCATGTTTTGATCATTCTTGAATTTTACACCACTATAATTATTTTGAGGTATTTTTGGACATGGATAAAACAAAGTACGAATCCTTAATCCTTAATCCTTGTCATTTTGTTTCTTTGGATTCGTTTCTTTAAAATATTTTTCATTATCCTCGGTCTTAAATGATGATATTATTGAATATCTTTGGCCCAGAAGGCAAAAGATGAATGATTTCGAAGAATATCTTTGGCCGTGTAAAAAAAGATGAACAGTGTTTAGATGAACATGACTAAATGATGAATATCTTTGGCTGTAGTGTAAAAGATGAATATTTGATTCAGATATATATTGATTGATGTTACGAGGATAAAAGATAGACAATGAACTTTTAAATTCATACATGAAGATAGTAGTTTGCATTCTCTACTTAACTCTTCTAATGAATTATTATTTCACTGCGAATATTGATTTAAAATTTGTTGTCTATTGTATTCTATTAGATTTTCCTTGTTGAAGACTAACGATAATTTGTTGTATATTATCTTAGTCATAATATTCTTTTCTTGGGCTAGTTGAGCTCACCCTTTTTCTTTTTGTTCCATTTTTCTTCTCGGGAGGCGAGAATATAGCGAGTATTTAGTGGGGTATGGAATGAAAGTTCTAAAGAGAGTTGTTTAGTAGTCCTCACCATTTTTGTAAAATAATGTATCAATAAATGTGATGAGGATTTATCTGAGTATAGATATTGTCTAGAAGATAATATTTGTATACAAACTCATAGTTTTATTATTGTAATAATAAAGTTGCAGTTGTTTCTGTACCATGTATTGACAACTCAGAATGGGTGATGTATTCCTATTTTGGGGGCGTCACAGGTAATAATATCATGGCTGATAGTATGTCGAGTCTGTCCTGCCTCTATCGGATTCCCAGCTACCTGCTGCTAAAAATCTGCATGAGAACTCCTATGTATATAGGACATCCTCCCAATCTTCTACTTCTTGACCTTTAACTCCTGCCTGAGCTCAAAGGTCTCTTGTTTCAGCTCATGGACCTTGTCCTTCGCCAAAACACGTTCATCATGTTCATCTTCCCACATTGACTCCATACTCGTCTTGTCCTCCAGGATTTCCTGGACCTCCTCCTTCAATTCTCTGACCTCCTTCCCCAGCTGGATATTTCTATCTAATAAGACCATGAACAGTGCCTTCAGTGACTCCCTCGGAGTCATCTCTTCTGCATGTGATATGGTGTTTAAAAGAAACCAGCTCCACCTCCTCCTCAGATATGCCATAAAACATGGACATTAGGTCCAAGTCTTCCAAGTCTCCTGACTAGATTACCACCACTTCCGGCTCTGCTGCTATAGGGTTCGGTAAGACCTCCGTTTGGTTCATCGATTCCTCACTTACTACATGTATATCCCTATACATTTTGTTTTCTCCTGACATCTACAACAAAATAATTTAGTTGGATTAGTACACGTCAGTAGAATAAACATATATCATATTTAATGCATTTTAAGCGTTAACTTAATCTTTTACTTATTTAACTTTTCTTAAGGTTATGACTTAAGGTTCTTTTGCCCCCTTAAGTTTTATAACATACAGCTTTGATACTAACCTGTGACGCCCCCAAATTCGGGTATCTTCCAACCCGACATATGGTGCTACACGGTGCTACAGTTCATACATACATTCAATTGAAATGCCTCAAAAGAATGAATATGTCTTATATATATTCCAAAAATAATATTCCCATTCTCAGGTTCTTTATAACCATTACATAGTTCTTTGTCATAATATCAAATAATAACAACATTCAACCTATACTATTACAAAGGCAACCTATTAGTTTGCTTAGCTTTCCCTTTATCTTTTCACGAACCTTCAGTCTGTTCGGTCTTAGCTTAATTCATATGATTCAAGCAAGAGTGAGCATAACTACCTCAACAAGTACGACAATTTCATTTAAACAACAGGCTTGAATCATATAAATCGTATATCTTCAATAACTGAAACAATAGTTATGAAGTACTATTGATAATTCAAAATAGCACTTCTCTTTTCTTTAAAATGTTTCACAATGAATAACATTCAGTAAAACATCAAGTTTGGTCCAAGACCTTGAGCATTTCATTCTTTCTTTAAAAAGGGCAACCTGGCACCAAGTCCGTAAGTCTGGCATATCTTACGAGCACGTCTAGGTGATCAGCCTATAGTACTCTATATTGTACAACACTACTTTCTTTAAACGTATGTACGTTTAAGGTTTGGCAACCTCACGTGCCTGTCGTTTAACGATAAAACATTTGTTTATGCATACTCAGTCTTTCTTTGAAATCAATACCAAAATAGTTTGGCAAAAGATAACAACTTTGACAATGGTTTGATAGATTAATTGTAAATCAACAAAACACCTTAAGTCAAGCCGAAGGAATTGGCTTCGACTTCATTATACCTCAAATTATGCATAAAGTAAATGAATTACAAAGCTTGTCCAAAGAATTTAGACAAGGGTCAGAATACTTGCCTTTAGCGTCTTCTATCGTTAATACAAATTCCTTTTGTGTCTTTAAGGATTCTACAATACAGGATCACATAACATACTACATTAGGTCATATATATTCAAGTATGGTTAGTACTATATCTTACCCTTCTTCTCAATCTAATCATGCTTTAGATTGTTTAACATTGGTTACGGTTTATCGTATTACATTGTCTTTACGTTTATGTAATCATTCGTCAACATTTAGTGGAGTTCTAATTATACTTAATGATGTCATTTCAAGTTTAATTCATGATATACTTTACATCCCTTTTCTTTACATATTAAGCCTTCTTCTCTGCCTCTTCTCTAATGCTGGCGTTTCGGCTCCAGCTTCATACCTTCAACTCACCATGCGACACTATTTCCAGTACCATTGCCTCGTACTCAGTGTTGCGGCGCGAGTCCCTTCTCTATCAACCGCGCTACGGCGCCACTCTTCAATGGGTAATGGTCAATCTCTACATTGCTTGCTGCTGAAAGTAATATATAGTATGTGATCGCTGGCGCCACTCGTCGAAGAGTTGATGGTCAAGTCTGCCATTGAGGCACCAAGGACAGTGCCTTGGGTGACGTTGCAGTGCCGGCATTGAGCCTCGGACAGTTGACAGTTATGATTTCTCTTTGTGAATTTCTTGGGCACATAACTCATTCGTTATAAGTCTAAATTGGCTCTTTCCAAAGTCATTAGCTCATAAATCATGTGTTCTATGATCTCATTAGAAAATATTTCATTTTCGAATCTTTTAGCTCGGAATTCACCGATTAGTTCATTATTATGAAAATGTTAAATATTCGGGAACGTTCAAAGCTCATTTCTTCATTCTAAGTCGAAATTTGGTCATTTTCGAGTCTGCGACTCTAGAATGCCAATTGAGACCAATCTCCATCGAAAACCAACGTTTCCGAGGTAAATGCTAACTTTTGACTTTCATTCCGAGAATTTAACGATTTCAACAATTATCGTCTAATCTCGTAAATTTTTCCATAACTTCGTTACTTGAGATTTTTATACCGTTAAAAATGGATTCATTCCATATATCTAACAACCTAACCAAACATATTTCATCAAATCATTTATATGACAATTTCTTATAAGTTTTTCATTAGATCAATACTTATTAAAGTATGATTTCCTTACATATAACTTATTAAGGTTTAAGTCCATTACTAATCATTCTCATACTCCTTAGCATACATGCTCCACCAATCCACACTTCTCTATCAAACTAACATTGAAGAGAGGAAGATCAAAATGGATTAAGGGTTTCTTAAACTTGATGATCAACTTGTTTCTTCTTCTTTTTTACTTGGATGAATAATTCTACTTCTCACTTTCTCTCTCAATATATGATAAGATGTTGGTGAAATTTTGAACAAGGCAAATGAAAATTCAAGCTCTCTATTTATAGGAATTGCTAGGTGAGGGTATTTTAGTAACTTAGGCCATTCCACCTCCTTAATAACCTCCTTACTATTCATTACTTGGGCAACACAAATTCTATCCTTTGCTTGTTCACCGAGATGGCCAGCCATGAGTCACCTATGGGGCCCACATGGGTTGCCCGTGGCTTTTTTCTTACTCATCGAATTGGTTCATTGGTTCGATCCACGGATCCTATTCTTAGTTTGGGCTTTAGGTTTAAACAACTTTGGGCCTAACGTTGAGCTTGTATTCCATAATCTTTGGGCTTTAACATAATACTAATTGGGCTTGCACAATTCCTACACAAATCCTACAAGTCCAATGAAAAAGGATTTAAGCATTTAACGTAAAATTCTCGTATCCCTTACGTATACTAGTTCGTATAATCTTTCGTCATACACGTTATACTATCATTCGTATATACTCGTATAATACTTTATATCATACTCGTATTCATTATCTCGTATAATACTCGTTATTATGCGATCATCCATTATCAAATCTTTACATTCTTTATCATTCTAAAATTTAGTACGCAGGCGAAAAACTGCGTTAGCCATACTTGAATTATTATTACATAATCCATCATCCCTTATTATTCTATCATTACACATTTCTCGAAAGTTCAAAAATAATTCCTGAGCAGAAATCTATGAATAGTATTTTTTAGAAAATTTCTTGAAAAGCTTTTATTTTCATCTTGGAAATTCAAACACTTTTATTCCTTCACGTAGCCAGAATACTACGATATTCTGACATATATAGGTTATAGAACAACATTCATCTTACTAACACATAATAATAACATATAATATAATTTTATTCATTATAAAATTATTTTACAATAAATCTGAATCTCTCGGTCGTTATAGTTTTCAAATTAAACGACAACTTTTGACTACTAATCCGGGATTTCTACAATTTCAACGTTTAACGCCTAATCTCGTAAATTTTTCCATACCTTCGTTACTCGAGTTTTATACACCAAATCAAATGGAACCAATCCATTGATTCATTATCTACATCCTAACCAAGCAAGATGCACATACCCTATGATGGTTTTCAATTTGTCCATCAACAACCAAATAAACGCTTAACGATTTTCTTTGATTAAAACTTACTTAAACGCTTATGAATCCTAATCATACATGACTTATAATGTTTTAATCCACTATTAGCCATCCTTATTACTACGGAAGAGACATGCTCCACCATTTCATACTTCTCTAAGAAAAATAAATAGAAAAGGGTCGAAGACTTAGGTTTACGTAATATTACCTTAACATTTTTCGCGTTCTTGAATAAAGCTTGAGTGTTTTGCTTTGGATTGCTATCGATTACTTGTTAAAGAACTTTTCTCTCTCTCAATATAATTGTCTAGAGTTGGTGAAACAACCAAATAAACCAACTCAAGCTTCTCTTATATAGACAAATCCAATTAAGGGAAAAATGGTCAACATTCCCACCTCCTTACTATTACTTTTCTTAGCCACCAAGTAAAACTACTTTACTTGGCCACCAAGTGGCCAGCACACCTAGCCCATTGGGTCCCCCCATGGGTTGCCCCATGGGTTTTACCCATTCGGTGACCCATTGGTTTGATTCGCGGTTTATTTTTTTAGTTTGGGCCTTAGAATTAAATCATATTTGGGCCTATCTTGGGCTTGACTTACAATGCATTGGGCTTGACATAATCCAAGTCCAATTGGATTCTACAAAGTCCATAAACTCAAAGTCCAATAAGACTAGTGGTATTCTACTCGTACAATTCTCGTATTCTCTTCGTATATAGTCCGTACGATATTTATATTATACGTCGTACAAATATTCATACTATACTTGTAAGACCCCGAATTTTATGAAATAAAAGTATTCAATTTTTTCTTATAATTACTATTCAGTAAATGGTTAAATTGATAAAAGTTTAAAGTTAAGGGTGATATGTGAAATTTTTTTCAAAATAAGCAAGTGGTTATAAAGTACTCATTGTTGTCGGGGAATATTCATTTGGTCGTGGAATATTCTTTCTATCGGGGGAATATTAAATGACGACGGCAGACCATTTATGGGCCCCATAATGTAATAAGCGCCGGATGAAGAAAATGACATAAAAGGGAGTTTTATAAATAATAACAGAAGTTGTTATTCAATTAACACTGTTGGTATACCCAGTGGTTAAAACACAGTAATACGCGTTGTTGCATAGTAGCACACGCTATTGCACCAATTATTGATTCTTACGTAAGAAGGCACTACTCAATAATTGTTACAGTAGTTACTGTTCAGTATTTTATTTTATTGATTCAATAATTGTGCGTTGATATTTTATATTATTGTTATTTCAATAATTATCACTACACAGTATTTTTCATTATCGGAGCTATAATTCATATTATCTGAATAATATTATTAGATAACATTATTGGCAATGTCTAGAAAGTTCTGTCTAAGGAGAGGTTTGGTCACCTAATTACGCCAAGATGAGAGAGAAATTCTTATTGAAAGCCCTCTTTCCGGAACCACGGTTGTCATGATTGTTATTCGTAATATTATTTGGGAATAATTAATTATTGATTTATATGATAAGGAAAATATTCATTTTATGTGGATATAGATGGAGAAAATTTTTAAAGTGACAATTGTTGAAAATTGATATTTTATCTTTTCTGATAAAATAATTTATTATTATATTATTATAATATAATAATGATGATATTTTTACAATGAATGTGGGATATATGAAGATATGAGGAGGAAGAGTATTTTTGTTGCATTAAATGATTAACACATGTTTTGTGTGTCGGTGGACCCCATTTCTTGATTGAAATTTGATTATAGCCTGTAATATCGTCCGTATGTAGATTTCGGTCAATTTCTGTTTGGAATTTTGCAAAACTTTCTTCTGTAAAGTTGTAGAGAATTGAATTTCCTATAATAAGTTGCAAGATTCAAATTTTCTGATAAAAGGGCTATTTATTATGAATTATTGAAGTTCCAAAGTTCCGAAATAATTGATTTTTGGAAGTTTAAAATATTTTAATTATGAAAAACATTTTTTTTGATTTAGGTGAGGTGTGGTGGCTGATTTGAATCAGATTAGGTGTGCATGAGAATTTAATAAATATATATTATTAATTTATTAAATTTTCTGCTTTTGTGTTCTAAGTATTTTCCTATAAATAGGGTGCTTAGGTTAGAATTAAAAATCACACCAGAAACTGAATTTTTCTCTCTATTTTTCTCTCTATATTATCGAGTGTATTCTTGTGAGTATTTTGATATCTTGAGTGTTGCTATACGGTGCAAGTTTATTGAGCGTTATTCCAATCAGATGTACTGCTCTTTTGAGGTAAGGGATAGTAAGGGAGATTATTTTCTTCATAAATGATATTATTTCTTCAATATCATTATGCCGAAATATTGGTTTGAACTTTTTATCAAATATGGAACTTTTTCATGTTGGGGTTACTATTCATGAGTTACTATTCACGAGTTACTATTTACGAGTACTATTCACTAAGCATGATGATGTTTTTTGTGAAATTTCAATCTTTTGGTGTCGGAGTTACTATTCACGATACTCGTGACTATTCACGATACGGCACTATTCACGATATCTTGCACTATTCACGTAAAAAATTAAGTTTTCTTCTCTGTGTCCAAGATTGTCTGTTATAATTTCAATCTCTGATTGGATCTATGTTTTGTTCTTCATTCTTGAATTTTACTCCACTCTGGTTATTATGAAGTATTTTTGAACTTGGGTTGTCTAAAGTACGAATCCTTAATATTTGTTCCTTTTTTTCACTGGATTCATTTTCTTTAAAATATTTTGCATCATCCTCAGTCCTAAATGATGATATAACTGAATATATTTGGCCTGTAATGCAAAGATGAATGATTTCTGATGAATATCTTTGGCTCATAATGCAAAGATGACCTGTTGTTGAATATCTTTGGCTCATAATGCAAAGATGACCTGTTGTTGAATATCTTTGGCCTGTAGTGCAAAGATGACTTGTTGATGAATATCTTTGGCCTATAGTGCAAAGATGACTTGTTGATGAATATCTTTGCCCCGTAGTGCAAAGATGAATTTATTAGTATGATTATGAACAGGAACTGTGATTTGGTATAACGATGATATTTGATGTTTTAGGTAAAGACAGGTGATGAAAATTATCTTCGTCCTGAATGCGAAAAGGAATTTAGAACTACAATTACGATTATGAGTTATACATGTGATTATGGACAGGAATTGTTGATTGATGTTACAGGGATAAAACATTGTTGGTGGACTTTTAACATGGAGAAGATAATAGACTTTATGGTTTATTTGACTCTTCTAATGGATCGCTGCGTTCCGTTGCAACTATGGTTGAAAAGTTTTATCATCTACCATATGTTCTAAATCTACGATTTATTATCGTTGAAGGCTATTGATAATTTATTTATCTTTAGTCATGATATTCTTTATCGAGCTAGTTGTGTTCACCCTTTGCTTCACAATTCCTTTCGTAATAAAAGTGTAATTTGAGACAAGCGAGGGAATAACAGGGAATAGAAGCGGTGGTCTATAGATGTTGAGGGTGAGGTAAATTTAACTTGGAAGGGTGTTTTGCCATTATCATACAAGATGTCTAATGACATATAACCTCGTGTCGTCATAAGATAGGGTTGTGCTCATCCACTTGTCGAGTATATTTACAAGCACTACCTATATAATCTTGGTGTTTGTTTGGAGTATAATACCCAATTAGAGACAGTGGAGATAATGATATGTCGAGAGAAGACTCACCATTGGGAAGAATATGATAGTAATCTTCTCGTTTTTTCTTTGGGGTCTATTGGGTCAACCAAGGATAATTTGCGTGGCCATATGATATCTATCATAACCTGAGACGCATGGCCTCCCATATCCGAAGGTTTCCTTGAGCACTTACCAAAGATTCTAATTTCTAAAACAGTTTTTGACTATACCTTTATGTAAGGTGTCATTATGAGGTGTTGTCCACGATTGGGACATGAGTCACACTTGGTATATATTTGTATTTAAACTCACAGTTTAAGTGTTGTCGTATCTTGTACGACAATTGAATTAATAAAGTTGTAGTTGTTTTATATACCATGTATTTGGCGACTCAGAATGGGTTGGATGGAATGGACCTATTTTGGGGTTGTCACAATACTCGTAAAAGAACTAGTACCATACTCGTATTCCTTATGTATAATAACCCTATTCATTATATGTACCCATTAAATTCTCAGAACTCACTTTTCCTAACCCTTAGGTTTTAAGTCCGTAGGTGAAAACTTTGTTTGTCATAACTGAAATATTATTGAATATTCCATCACATCTTAGAATTCTATCATTACGCATTTCTCAGAAATTCATACTTAATCTCCGTGCAGAAACGGATGAATAGTGTTTTTACGGAAATTTTTCGGAAAACCTTTATTTTCGTCTTGGAAATTCAAAACAATTAATCCTAGCACATAGCCAGAATCTTAACCATATCCGCACATTCTAGGTCATAGAACGACATTCAAACAGCTTACTCACATAAATAAACTGTAAGACCCTAAATTATTAATAAATGAAATTTAATTTCCTCTATTTATCATTTTGAAATAGTAAGGGTTGATTTGATTAATGTGGTTAGTTGTGGGTAAAATGCGCAAATATTTTAAATAAGCAAGTGATTATAAAATACTCATTGTTTTCGGAGAATATTCGTTTTCATGGAATATTCTTACTGTCGAGGAATATTAAATGCGACCAGTAGTTGACCTTTTGTGGGGCCCCATAACTTGAAAGCGATTGGATGAAGAAACAATAAGTATAATTTTTTATAAATAATGGCCTTGTAGTTATTCTAGATTATCTTTGTTGGAATACTAAATTGGTTAAAACACGATGTCTGGCGTTGTTGCACAAGATGTACGCAGTATTGCACCAATTATTGATTCTTACGTAAGAAGGCACTACTCGATAATTGTTACGTAATTCTTTATTCAAGATATTTTATTTTATTGATTCAATAATTGTGCGTTGATTTTTTATATTATTGTTGTTTCAATAATTGTCACTACGATATTTTCCATTATCAAAGCAATAATTCATATTATCCGAATAATATTATTAGAAAACATTATTTGGCAATGTCTAGAAAGTTACATAAGGAGAGGTTTGGTCACCTAATTGCGGCGCCAAGAAGGAGAAGTTCTTATTCGAAAGCCCCTCTTTCTGAGGAGCTACTACGGGTTGCCCGATCTTGTGATTACGTAATATTATTTGTGAATAATTAATTATTGATTTATATGATGAGGAAATATTGATTTTATGTGGATATAGATGGAGAAAATTTTTAAAGTGACAATTGTTAAAACTTGATATTTTATCTTTTCTGATAAAATAATATTTTATTATATTATTATAATATAATAATGATATTTTTACAATGAATGTGGGATATATGAGTATATGAGGAGGAAGAGTATTGTTGTTGCATTAAATGATTAACGCATGTGTTTGTGTGTCGGTGGACCCCATTTCTTGACTGAAATTTGATTATAGCCTGTAAAATCGTCCGTATGTGGATTTCGGTCAATTTCTTTTTGGAATTTGGAAAACCTTTCTTCTGCAAAGTTGTAGACAATTGAATTTCCTACAAAAATTCGCGAGATTCGAATTTTCTGATAAAAGGGCTATTTATTATGAATTATTGAAGTTCCGAATTTCGAAATAATTGGTTTTTAAAAGTTTTAATTATTTTTAATTAGAAAAATGTTTTTTGCAATCCCACATGTGTGGTAAATGAGCTGAATTCAGATTCTTGGGTGGTGTTCTTGAATGTTAATAAATAAAATTATTTTATTAAATTTTACGCTTTGGTGTTTCTAAGCAATTTCTATAAATAGGGTGCTTAGGTTAGAATTGAAAATCACACCGAAACTAAAGTTTTCTCTCTTTCTCTCTCTATAATATCGAGCGTATTTTGTGAGTATTTTAGTACTTTGAGTATTGCTATACGGTGCAAGTTCCTTCAGCACTATATCCAGTATTTCAATCAGAAGTACTGTTTTTGCGAGGTAAGGGGTGTTATTTTCTTCAAAAATGATATTATTTCTTCAATATCATTATGCCGAAATATTGGTTGGAATTTTTATCAAATTTGGAACTTTTCATGTTAGGGTTACTATTCATGAGTTACTATTCATGAGTTACTATTCACGAGTTACTATTCATGAGTTACTATTCATGAGTTACTATTCACGAAGCATGATGATGTTTTTTGTGAAATTTCTATCTTTTGGTGGTGTGAGTTACTATTCACGTATATGACACTATTCACGATATCTGACTATTCACGAATCGACACTATTCACGGAAAAAATTAAATTTTCTTTTTGTGTCCAAGATTGTGCATTATGATTCATATCTTTGATTGGATCTATGTTTTGATCATTCTTGAATTTTACTCCTCTGGTTATTTATGAAGTATTTTGAACTTGGATTGTTTAAAGTACGAGTCCTTAATATTTGTTCTTTTGTTTTCTTTGGATTCGTTTTCTTTAAAATATTTTCATCATCCTCATCCTAAATGATGATATAACTGAATATTTTTAGCTTTGTAGTGCAAAAGATGAATGATTTTATGATGAATATCTTTGGTTCCGTAGTGCAAAGATGAGCAGTGTTTAGATGAACATGACTAATCGGTGAATATCTTTGGCTGTAGTAAAGATGAATATTTGATTTATGATATATATTGATTGATGTATGGAGATAAAATATCGATGATTGACTTTTAAATTCATAGATGATAGTAGATTTCATTCTCTACTTAACTCTTCTAATGAATTGATGTTTCCATTCTATGATTGTTGATCTAAAACTTGTTGTCTATTGTATTCTATCGATTTTTCCTGTTGAAGATTAAGGATAATTTGTTGTACATTATCTTAGTCATAATATTCTTTCTTTGGGCTAGTTGAGCTCACCCTTTTCCTTTTTGTTCCATTTTTCTTCTCAAGAGACGAGAATATAGCGGGAACTAGTCGGGGTGTGGAGTAATGGTTCAAGACAGTTGTTTTAGTAGTCCTCACTATTTTGTAAAATAGTGTATCAATAATTGTAATGAGGACTTATTTGAGTGTGGATATTGTCTAGAAGACAATATTTGTATTTAAACTCACAGTTTATGTGTTGTCGTATTTTGCACGACAATTGTATTAATAAAGTTGTAGTTGTTTTTGTACCATGTATTTGGCGACTCAGAATAGGTTGGTTGGATTGGACCTATTTTGGGGGCGTCACATAAACAATTAAATTCATTTAATCCAAATAATCAAATAAAATTTAATTCACTTAAAAATCTGATTTTCTCAGGCGTTACATTCTCCCCCCCCCCCCTTATAAGGATTCTATCCCTAGAATCTCACTACAATTACATAAACAAATGAGGAAAAGTTTCCTTCATTTTACTCTCGAGTTCCCACGTTGCTTCTTCGGCATTGTGGTTACTCCAAATTACCTTTACCGAAGTTATTATCTTATTTCTCATGACTTGTTCCTTCCTATCAACAATCTGAATTGGAAGTTCTTTATACATTAAGTCTTTTTCTACTTGAATAGATTCATACTCTATTACATGCTTGTAGTCCGGTTTATAAGGACGCAATATAGACACGTGAAACACATTGTGTATTCTTTCCATCTCTTGAGCTAAAACTACTTCATAAGCTACCTCTCCTACCCTTCTTAAAATTTCAAAAGGTCCTACAAACCTTGGACTTAACTTCCCTTTCTTTCCAAAATGTATCTTCCCTTTCCAAGGCGATACTTTCAGAAAGACGTACGAACCTACTTCAAACTCCCTCTTCTCACGATGAGGATCACTATATTTCTTTTGTCTATCTTTAGCCGCTACCAATCGAGTTCGTATTAGTTTAACCATGGTTGTCGTTTGTTGTGCCATCTCAGTTCCCAACATTCAAAGTTCACCTACTTCATCTCAGCACAGTGGAGTTCTGCACTTCCTCCCATATAACGCTTCATAAGGCGGCATGCCTATACTAGCGTGAAAACTATTGTTGTAAGCGAATTCCACCAAAGGCAGATGTTCGTCCCAACTCCCCTTGAAATCCATAACGCAAGATCTTAACATATCTTCTAGCGTTTGAATTGTCCGTTCACTTTGTCCATCCGTCTGAGGATGATACGTCGTACTTAACCTCAACTGCGTTCCTAGTTACTCTTGCAAACTTCTCCAAAAAAATCGATGTGAATCGTGGATCACGATCAGACATAATCGAAATAGGTACTCCATGTCTTGAAATAATTTCTTTGACATAAAGCTTAGCTAATTGCTCTAGGTTATACCTAACTCCTATTGGTAAAAAGTGAGCCAATTTTGTCAATCGATCTACTATTACCCAAATAGCGTCGTATCCCTTCCTCGACGTTGGAAGTCCCACCACAAAGTCCATCATGATATGCTCCCACATGCACTCTGGAATCTCTAGTGATTGCAACAATCCACTCGGTCTTTGGTGTTTAGCCTTAACTTTTTGACAAGTTAAGTACTTACTAACATATTCTGCTATCTCCCTCTTCATGTTTGGCTACCAAAAGTTTTGTCGATGGTCTTGATACATCATAGTGCTACTCGGATGTATCGAGTACCTCAAACTATGGGCCTCACTCATAACCTCTTCTTTTAAATCGGAATTATTTGGAACCCAAATTCTTCCTTCAAAACGAAGTAATCCTTCTTTGTCAAGGTTATACTTAGTCTTCACTTTATCCTCCATTATCTTTTTCATTCGTTCGCACTCCTCGTTACCTAGTTGTACTTCCTTAATTCGTTCCACTATCGTTGGTTGAGTCTCCATTGTGAATAACACTTCTACCTCTTCACTCGGTAATTTAACTTCTAACTCCATTCTTACCATCTTCGTTATTAACTCATTCTGAGTCATCAACATTGATAGCTTCTCCCTGCCCTTCCTACTTAACGCGTCGACTACTACGTTTGCCTTCCCCAGATGATATAAGATATCATAGTCATAATCTTTTATCAATTCTAACCACCTTCTCTGTCTCATATTCAACTCCTTCTATATAAAGATATATTTCAGACTTTTATGGTTAGTGTATATCTCACACTTCTCCCCGTATAAATAATGTCTCCATATTTTTAAGGCAAAAACTACTACTGCCAATTCTAGGTCATGAGTAGGATAGACCTTCTCATAATCCATTAATTGGCGTGATGCGTACGCAATGCCCTTGCCATGATGTATAAGCACGTAACCCAATCCTCTATGTGAAGCATCGCTATAAACTACAAAATTCATTATATCATCTGGTAAAGATAATACAGGTGCCCCACTTAACCTTCTTTTTAATTCCTGAAAACTATTCTCACACTTCTCAGTCCATACATACTTTACTGACTTCCTCGTCAAATTTGTCAACGGAGTAGTTATTTTAGAAAAGTCTTGGATTAACCTCCTATACTATCCCGATAACCCTAAAAAATTCTGAACCTCGGTTGGCATTTTCGGTTGTTCCCAATTATTAATTGCTTCTACCTTCACTGGATCCACAGAAATGCCATCTTTATCAATAACATGTCCTAGAAACTGCACTCTTTCAAGCCAAAATTCACACTTAGTGAATTTCACATATAACTTCTCCCTTCGTAGTGTTTCCAACACTATCCTCGAATGTTCAGCATGATCTTCTGGCGTCTTAGAATAGACTAGAATATCATCAATGAACACTACGTTGAACTTGTCCAAATATTTCTTGAACACTCTGTTCATCATATCCGTAAATGCGGCTGGCACATTAGTCAACCCAAATGACATAACCAGAAACTCGTAATGACCATAACGAGCTCTGAACGCTTCTTAGGTACATCCTCCTTCCTTACTTTCAACTGATGGTACCCCGTACGCAAATCTTTCTTAGAAAAATACTTTGCCCCTTTCAACTAATCAAATAGATCATATATCTTGGGCAATGAATATTTATTCTTAATCGTTAACTTATTCAACTCCCGAAAGTCGATACAAAGTCGTAACGACCCATCCTTCTTCTTTAAAAACAACATCAGTGCTCCCCCACGAAGACACACTTGGTTGAATGTACTTCCTATCGAATAGTTCTTGTAATTGAACCATTAACTCCTTCATCTTTACCAGCGCCATTCTATAAGGTGCTTTAGAAACTAGTGTCGTACCCGGTAATAGATTAATCACAAATTCGACCTCTCTATCCGGTGGAATACCTGGTATCTCCTTCAAAAATACATTCGCGAACTCTTGTACTATAGATATCTGTTCCAATGATGTTTCCACTCTCTGGGTATCCACAACATGGCACAGGTGTCCTATACACCCCTTACTCAACATTTTCCTAGCTAGCTTGTGGCATGGTTAGACAATAAGAATGTCCTGGTGATTTATTACTGTAAAACACTACCTTGGGTTTCTTAGAAAGCCGAAGGTTCACACTTTTCTTATGACAATCTATTATTGCTCTATGGTTAATTAACCAATCCATACTGAGAATTACATCAAATTCTCTCAATCGTATCCGTAAAAGATCTACCGATAGTTTGTTACCTCTAATATCTACGCAACAATTCCTATGAATGTGTTCAACGGAAATTATCTCTTCATTCGCTACCTTAATGTCTAAAGGTATTTCTAATCTTTCCGGAAATAAACTTAATCGCTTAGCAAATTTACATGATATAAAAGAACAAGTAGCACCTGAATCAAACAGCACATAAGCATTTACTTCATTGACTGGAGTGATACCTGCTACTACATCCGTCGATGTAACCGCATCTTGGACAGTCATATTAAAAGTACGGGTCATGGGTCTACCCAATGGTGTTGGTCCAGTAATGGCTAACTTACCACTACTAGCACCCTTGCTACCCTCCGTTTCCTTCTTTGGGTAATTTCTTGCCATGTGGTCCATCGACCAACAAACAAAACAGCCCTTGTTCTTCTTAAGATTAGGACAATTGGGTGATATATGACCCTCCTACCCAAAGTTATAACAAACCGACTTCCCCTTCAAACAAGCTCCTAGATGACTCTTTCTGCATGTCTTGCATGCTTTGATCCTACGCTTAGGATCCCCTTGTTTCACCCCAGTATTCCCGTAGTTAAAAATCTTCCTCTTGGGCATGTTTCCACTGCCACTAGCTCCTTCTGTCTTGGATCCTCCTTCTCCCTTGCTCTTATTCTTTCTCTCTTTGTGGTATTGGCTCAAAGCCTCACTACCACCCTCTATAATAATTGCTTTCTCCAGAATGGTCCCATAAGAAGCATTCTAAAACACAAAAATCTTACTATAGAGCCAGGGTTTCAGTCCCTGCTCAAACCTACGAGCCTTCATCTCCTCAGTGTCCACTTGGTGTGGAGCAAACCTTACCAATTCATTAAATAAGGACGCATACTGGGGAACCATCATGTCCCCTTGTTTAAGTTCTATAAGAACTTAATCTCCATTCTCCCTTGCATGCTTGTAGGAAAGTAGTTCTCGAAGAAAACCTTCTTAAACTGTTCCCACATGACAACATCAGTCCTAGCCCCACCCTGGTGAGCCTCCCACCAAAAGTTGGCTTCCCCTTTCATCATGTAGGTCGCAAAAGAAGTCTTTTGCGCCTCACCTACGTTTATAGTAACAAACGCCTTCTCTATCTCCTTTACCCAAGTATGGGCCTCTATTGGGTTCGTGGTTCCCTTGAACTCCGGTGGACTTACACTTTTAAATTCTTTAAAGGTAGTCATTCTAGTTACCCTAGGTACTACGGGTGCTCTACCCCCAGTTTGGTTAAATGCAGCCGTTAATAAATTAACGAAGTCTTTCATAGGGTTGTTCGACCCCCTTGGTTATCGTTATGGGATTCAGCTTCCTGATTACGTTGTCTTCTTCTTGGCGGCATTTTTCTAATTAAATAAATAAAGTTTCATTATTACGTATTTGCTTACTTAGTTATTATTCGCCAAACAACAACTCATACACAAAAAAGCACATTTAATAAAAACTTCATTATATTTATATGCTTCTTCATAGTTTGAAACTATTTATAATTTGTTTCTATAGCCAAAGATATCACATTTCTATCCCGCAATTGAACTTCACAAAAGTTGGGATTTACAAAAAGACTACCATTTAACTATACAAAAGAGAGTTTTACGTCACTACACAAAAATATTTACCGCTCTAGACTCTGAATACTGCATAACAGCATTCTCATGTTTCTCATTCGCCAGAATCGACACAATATCCCGACTAATAGTATGTCGAGTTTGTCCCAACTCAATGGAATAACAAGCAAGTTTCAGCTTGAAATCCTCATGATCTCTATCATGGATGTAAGACATTCGTGCTATCTTCTGGTTCTTCTCCCCCAATTCTCTAGAAAGCTCAATGGACTCATTCTTATAATCTGTCGTCTTATCCTTCATGAGCACCTTCTCATCATGCTATATCTCAAAATCTTCTTCTGCAAACTCCTTAGCCTCATGGAGATCACTAATCTCCTCCCTCTAGTTCGGTACAATAGTGCGCAGTTGCACATTACGGTCAAGCACCGCTAGATACAATGCCCTCATTGCATCTGAAGGTGTTAGCTCTAGTGCAGGTACCACCGTATTAAATGATGTTACCTCCATATCTTCCTCCACATCGATCATCATATCAAGATATGACGCCAATCCCATATCCCCCTCTGAATAGTCCTCCTCTGAAAATTCCTCCTCAGGCTCGGACTCTTCTATGTTCACCACTGGTATTGCCGCCACTGGCACTAGTATTGGCTTTATTCTGTTCACTGACTCTTCACTCACCACGTGTATATCCATATACATGTAGCTATCGATGGACATCTACAATAACACATAACATGTTGATTAGTACATAATATAAAATAGTATAAGCATAAATCATATTTAATTTATTTAGGGTTAATTTCCATCTTTTAAATCTTTCGGTACTGAGTTTCTTCAATACTTAATTAACTCATTCTTTTAGAGTTCATTCACTTCTAATTCTCATCTACTAACGAGGTTATTAGCCTAAGGTTCTTCCCCCCTTAAGTTTTATAACCTAAAGCTTTGATACCAACTTGTGACACCCCCAAATCCGGATACTTTCAACCCACAGATATGGTGCTACACGGTACTAATAACTATACATTCATTCCATTGAAACAACATCAAAATGAGTGTATTTACTACATTCTTATTACAATAATAATAAATCCTTTCCCAGGTTCTATAACCCAAAACATTCTTCATTTCTCATAAGTATAATTCATACAAACATACTAGTCTATTACAGGATAATTAATTATCCAACTTAGCCTTGCCTTTATCTTTCTTAGAACCCTCAGTTCATTCGGCCTTAGCTGCAATCATATAATTCAAGCAAGAACTGAGCATAACTAGCTCAGCAAGTCTAGCAATATATAATATAATACCATGTCGAGAATCATATGATTATTCTTCAATAACTGAACAAATAGCTATGAAGTACTATGAAATAGTAAATAGTACTTTTCATCCTCATAAAACAATTCTGAAGTACTTATAGTAACTAAGGAATTCTAAGTAGGTTAAAAGACCATGAACATTCTCTTTAGTTTTCATTCATGAAAAAGGACAACCTGGCACTAAGTCCGTAAGTTCAATATATCTTACGAGCACTTCTAGGGGATCAGCCTATAGTACTCTATGTTGATCAACACTCGTCCGTTAAATGTATCAACGTTTAAGTTTTGGCAACCTCACGTGCCCATCGAATAATCGATGTAAAATACATTTGTTTATTCATACTCAGGCTTACCTTTGAATCCGTACCAAACAACTAGCGTAGAATAGCGTTATCAATTCTATATCGAAAGACTTGTAAACAAATCATTCAAACTCTTAAGATTAGTCTAGCCGAGTTAAAATTGGCATTGACACTTTCGTAAAACAATTCATGCATCTCAAATCATGAATCATAGAAAACTTGGCTAACACGAAGGTTAGACAAGCATTAAAAAAACATGCCTTCAAGTGTCTTCAAATAAATATTCAACAAATCTTGGTATTTACAGTCTCTACATGATATATTCAAATAGCACATTGAAATTAGGTACCAAACAATCTAATCACATTGTTTTTACCAACTTCTTTCTCTTCTATAACTTATCCGAATTTATTTCATTAATAAAACTCGTTTCAAGTACTTATCCGCCCTTACGGCTTATAATCGTTCATCGTTTCATTACTAATAAACTACGTTCAATTCCTAAGGTCATCACTATATATGTGATATAGGAATGGTCTTAACATGCATATAAAGTATATACACTTGCCCCATAATTGTCATGCAACATTTGGGTTCAAGAAAATAACTAGCCATTCTTTTCCCCTATCTCGGTGCTACGGCGCCAACTAGCAGTAGCTAACCACCTGCCTCGGCGCTGCGACGCGATACTTACTATACATAAGTGGCACTGCGGCGCGACTCAGCAGTGCCTACTCCTTCGACCCAGTGATGCGGCGCGAGGATTCTAAGCTTGGGGTGGCGCTGCGACGCCGACCCTTAGCCCTGGAAATTTTCTAAGTTTTTCTCAGTTCAATTCTTTCTGGACTCCAAACTTGGTCGTTATATGTCGGAATTGGCTCGTTCACAAGCCGTTATCTAACATATCTCATGTACTTCAATTTCATTCGGATAAAAGTAGTTTTTAAATCCATTAACGATGAATTCACTATTTAACGTTCTATTACGCATTCGTTTAACGTTTGTGAGTGTTCATAGCTCGTTTCTTCGTTCTAAGTCAGAATTCGGCGATTCTTAAGTCCATGACTCTTGAATACATTATTCTACGTTATGCCATCGAAAACCAAGGTTTTCAAGTTATACGGCAACTTTTGACTACTAATCCGGGATTTCTACTCGTACAATTCTTATATTCTCTTCGTATATAGTTCGTACGATATTCATATTTTACGTCGTAAAAATCTTCATACTATACTCATATAATAACTAGTATCATACTCGTATTCCTTACGTATAATAACCCTAATCATTATACGTAGCCATTAAATTTTCGGAACTCACTTTTTTTAACCCTTAGGTTTTAAGTCCGCAGGCGAAAACTTCGTTTGCCATAACTGAAATATTATTGAATATTCCATCACGTCTTAGAATTCTATCATTTCGCATTTCTCAGAAATTCATACTTAATCTCTGAGCAGAAACGGATGAATAGTATTTTTACGGAAATTTCTCGGAAAACCTTTATTTTCGCTTAGAAATTCAAACCAATTAATCCTAGTACATAGCCAGGATCCTAACCACATCCGCGCATTCTAGGTCATAGAACGACCTTCAAACTGCTTACTCACATAAATAAACAATTAAATTCATTTAATCCAAATAATCAAATAAAGTTTAATTCACATAAAAATCCGATTTTCTTGGGCGTTACAAATTCCTTTGGAAGTATTACTTTGGATATACAATTTTTATTCAATTGTATATTTTTGTGATCCAATCTTTAATTTAAACATTGTTGTTTAATCTTATATTATTTTATCGAACCCTTGAATGGCTAATGAACCCTTATTGATTCGACTAGTCCATAGTTGATGAGCATTCTAAAATTTTAGAACCGTTATTGAAGCTAATCCAAACCAAACTTCCTTTGGTACGAACTCTTATGTCAAAATTGAGATGAACAACACTATTATAGGGGATTATATTACGCAATAGTGTTAAGATGTTTGTGCACAATATATAGTACAAAGGGCTAATCCCCCTGAGTACGAGAAGGAAGGTCCATATAGTTTAACGACTGTTAAAGGTTTAAGTAGAGATACTTTATAACCTAAGACTTGGTTCATGGTCTTGTGACCCTCAGATGTACTTTTGAACTTATATTCTATCCTTGACTCAAAAGCCGAGTTCATATTGAGATTTCAGTTTTGTTTCCATTGACAGAGAGATTAAATTAACCAATTGAGTTCTATCCATTAATTATTCTTTTGCTATTATTATTGTTGTATCTTGTGGCTAATTGTTTGCTCACTCTTGCATAAATCATTGCAGCTAAGGTTGATAGAGTTGATGAGCCTTCCACTAGTAAAGGAAAAGGCAAGATGAGCAAGTGATGAAGACTAGTTATATTTCATTTATGTGATGAGACTTATTCAGTTATATATTTTATTTCTATAATTGAATGATGTAATAAAGGTTAGACAACTTGGGATTTGTTGAGATTTTTATAACCTTTTTATGGGAAGGATTATTGTTTAAGCTTATTAAGTTATTACTGTTTTCCTATATTATGGGTAGTTTGATGTGTATGTTTTGATCAGTTAACACCAAATCCTGTTGGGAATGAAGTACTCAAATTTGGCGACGTCACAAATTCTAACAGAACCTAAGCATTTAACAAAAACTATACCAAAATTGCAAGCATATAACTATATCAAAGCTAACACTTTGTCTAAAAACTAACATTATACTAAAACATACTATACTACTATAATGCTACCAAAACATATCCTATAATTACACCAAAACATATCAATATGCTATAATTAACATACTACTATACCAACGCAATCCTAATATCATGAAAACATACTACGATCATATTAAATTACTACATTAGATGAAATGTACAACTAGCATACGGAAAACAAAAGGGTAGAAGTAGGATACTAAAATGGGGTTGCCTCCCCCATTGAGCGCTTGTTTTAAAGTCATCAGCTTGACTATTCCCATGGCTTATACCGGGTCTTCAAAGGTGATGGACATCTTTTGATGGTCAACGTCACCACCCAGTAATGCTTGAGCCGTTGTCCATTCACCTTGAAGGTCCTTGAGGAATTTGCATCTTCGACCTCAATGGCGCCATGTGGATAGACTTTAACAATTTTGAAAGGCCCCGACCATCTCGATTTCAATTTTCCCAGGAAGAGCTTCAGTTTCGAGTTGTAAAGAAGCACAACTTGCCCTTCTTCAAATTCACGCTCGATTATTTTCTTATCGTGCCATCATTTTGTCTTTTCTTTGTATAATTTGGCATTCTCGTAAGTTTGGAGATGCGTCTCATTCATTTGAAGTAGTCTCTTCACATCGGCTGCACTTAAGTTAAAATTTAGTTGTTTAATAGCCCAGTAAGCTCTATGTTCGAGTTCCACCAGCAAATGGCAAGCCTTTCCATAGACAAGGCGATATGGTGACATTCTAATTGGTGTTTTGTACACTATTCGGTACCCCTAGAATGCATCATCCAGTCTTGCTGACCAATCCTTTCTGCTAGGATTCACAGTCTTTTCTAAGATGCGCTTAACCTCTCTGTTTGACACCTCCACTTAGCCGCTTGTCTACGGATGGTATGTCGTGGAAGTCTTATGAGTGACTTCATATTTAGAGAGAAGAGCTGCAAAGTATTTATTGCAAAAATGCGACCCTTCATCACTAATAATTGTGTGTAGTGTCCCAAAGCGTGTGAAAATATTCTTTTGTAGGAAGAGAAAGACCACTTTTGGATCATTAGTTGGCAGTGCAACCGCTTCAACCCATTTGGACACAAAGTCCACTGCCACCAGAATATACAGATTGCTAAATGATGATGGGAATCGGCCCATGAAGTTAATACCCCAAACGTCGAAGATATCAACTGCCAAAATGTTATTGAGGGGCATCTCGTGTCTTCTAGAGATATTGCCAACTCGTTGGTATTTTTCACATTTTAACACGAAATCATAAGCATCCTTAAACAGAGTGGGCCAGTAAAAACCTGATTATAGCACTTTGTTGTTGTTCTCTGTCCGCCAAAATGACCCTCATATTTAGATGAATGGCAATGATGAAGAACATTTTCCATTTCCTCCTTAGGCAGACACCTTAGAATCTGATCAGCACATTGATAAAATAAATAAGGCTCGTCCCACAAATAGAATCTCACATCCTTCTAAAACTTTTTCTTCTGTAGATATCTCAAGTCAGGAGGAAACACACCACTCACAATGAAATTGGCATAATCAGCATACCAAGACATTTCAGTCTAAATAGCAAGTAGTTGCTCGTCAGGGAAGAATTCATTAATCATATTGTCAGCTTAATCCATATTCTCTAACCTCAAGAGATGATCCACCACTTGATTCTCAGTCCCTTTCTTATCATGGATTTCTAAGTCAAACATCTGATCAACCGTGGATTAATCCTTCTTAGAAATAAGATACTTGATAGCTGAATGATCAATGTATACTATGACTTTAGTGGAGATGAGATAGGATCTAAATTTATCGAAGGCATATACTACTACCAACAGCTCTTTCTTAGTGGTAGTTTAATTGAGTTGAGCATCTGTTAAAGTTCTTCTAGCATAGTATATTGTGTGAAATACTTTATCCTTCCGTTGTCCCAAAACTACCCCAATAACAGTCAATGGCATAACGCATTAGTTCGAATGGAAATTCTGAGTCAGGGGAAACCACAATGGGTGATGTAATAAGTCTCTACTTGAGCATTTCAAACGCATCTAAGCATGCCTTGTCAAACTTTAAAGGCACATCTTTCTCCAGAAGGATGCATAGGAGCTTAGTGATTTTCAAAAAATCCTTTATAAAACATTGATAGAAGCCGACGTGCCCCTAGAAACTTTGGACTCCTCTCACAGTTGATGGAGGTGGAAGTTTTTTGATAACGTTAATCTTTGCCTTATCCACCTCGATTCCATCAGCAGATATTCTGTGTCCCAAAATAATGCTTTCTTGGACCATGAAATGACATTTTTTTAAAACTAAGTTAGTGTCAACACATCTCTTGAGCACAAGATCCAAATTTTCTAGACATGAGGCATAAGAATTCCCAAATATTGAAAAATCGTCCATGAACACTTCAAGTGTATGTTTGACCATATCGGAGAAAATAGACATCATACACCGTTGAAATGTAACTGATGCATTACACAACCCGAATGACATCGGCCAAAAGGCAAAAGTTCAATAAGGGTAAGTTAATGTTGTTTTATCCTGATCTTCGGGAGCAATAGCTATTTGGTTGTACCATGAGTATCCATCCAAGAGACAGTAAAATTTATGCCCTACGAGTCTATCCAACATCTGATCGATGAAAGGTAGAGGGAAATGATCCTTGCGAGTAGCTTTGTTAAGTTTTTTGTAGTCCATACATACTCGCCACCCTGTCATTGTTGTTGTAGGAATCAACTCGTTGTTCTCATTAGTAACAACGGTCATGCCCCCTTTCATTGGGACACATTGGATATGGCTTACCCATGCGCTATCAAAAAATGGGTAAATTATGTCGGCATCAAGCCATTTGAGTATCTCATTTTTCACTACCTCTTTCATGATAAGATTCAGTCGGCATAGATGTTCGGTGGTAGGCTTTGCATCATTCTCCATAAGTATTTTATGCATGCAGATGGATGGACATTTAATGTCGGCTAGTATCCTGCCCAAAGTAGTTTTATTATTTTTTTCAAAACCTGCAATAATTCACTTTCTTGAACTTTACTCAACAATGCAGAAACAATTACAGGCAGAGTTGATGATTCTCCCAGATTAGCATAACGCGGATGGCTAGATAGAGGTTTCAACTCCAAAATGGGTGATTGCTCCTCGGATGTAGATTATGTTCTAGTCAATGATTCAACATATTATTTTGAGTTAGTGAACCGTGGGTATTCATTTAAAACTTTCACATACTCGAGATGAGTAGGATCTTCCATGTCACTAACACCTGTCAAAGTGGCCCCAAATGAATCAGATATGCAATTTTCTAAGAATACTTCATTTACTGCTTTGTTAGTTACATCGGCCCAGAAGCAATCTTCAGAGGTAATGGCGAACTTCATAGACCTAAAGACATTAAAAGTCACGTCCTGGTCTTGTACTCTCATTGTGAGTTCTCCATTCTGCACATATATAAGTGTTCTGCATGTGGCTAAAAATAGTCTGTCCAAAATAATAGGGACCTCCATGTCCTCTTCGAAGTCAAGAGAAATGAAATTCTTAAGAAAGATGAACTTGTCCACCTTGACAAGCACGTCTTCCACTATCCCCTTCGGATAAGTTAGGGATCTGTCGACCAATTGTACTGTGAAACTGGTAGTCTTAGCCTCATTTAACCCCAGCTTCTTATAAATAGACCACGGCATTAGATTTATACTTGCTCCTAGATCACATAGGGCTTTGCCGATGAACTGGTCCCCAATAGTGTATGGAATAGTAAAACTTCCAGGGTCTTTAAGCTTTGGTGGAAGCTTTTTTTTTAGAATAGCACTACACTCTGTCAGTGCTACAATCTGATTGTCCCCTAGTTTTTTCTTTTTAGACAAAATGTCCTTCATAAATTTCACATAACTGGGCATTTGTTCCAGCGCCTCGGCAAACGAAATATTAATATGAAGTTTCTTGAAAACTTCTAGGAACTTAAAAAAAATTTATCCAGGTTTTGCTTCTGAAGGCATTAAGGAAATGGTACAGGTTGTATGATAGGACTAGGATTATGACCAGTAAGAGTTGGTATTGTGGTTTCCTTTGATTTGGTCTCTTCTCCCTCAGACTTGCTACTATTGGTCTCAACAATGCTTTCCTCTTCAATAACTTCTGGTTGCACTATTGAGGTTTCTCCTCCATTTTAATTAAATGCCTTGCCACTTCAGAGTGTAACTGCTTTACATTGCTCTTTGCCCTCCCTCTTGGGATTCACCTCAGTGTCACTTGGCAAGGAACCTTGGGGATGACTATTAAAGGCAGTAGCCAACTGTTCCACTTGATTCTCTAAATTTTGGATGGAGACCTCCGGGCTATTAAATCTAGTCTCGTTTTGGGCTATATATCTAGAGAGGAGATCTTCCAGGCTAGGCTTCCTTTCTTGCTGAGGTGGGGGTTGGTATGACCCTTGTGGAGGTTATGCTTGAGATTGAAAACTCGGAGGATATGGTTGTCTTAAAGAAGAGGTTTGGGCTTAGTTGTTGTTGTTACTCCAAGAGAAATTTGGGTGATTTCTCAAACCAAAATGGTAGTGTGTGGGAGCATTGGTATTTTGTTGCCACCCGTAGTTGGAGACATACTGAACTGACTTAGTGCTAATGGCACACTGATCAGTCGGGTGGCTCCCGACACACAAATCACATGGCACGACTATAATTTGCACCGGTTGCACCCCTATGACCTCTATTTTCTTTACAAGGATAGCAACATGTGTAGATAACACAGTTACTGCATCGACCTCATTGACTCCTGCTACTTTATTCGATATTTTCCTCTCAGAAGGTCATTGATAATTATCCACATCCATTGTTACCAATAACTCATATACTTCATCATATTTCTTCCCTATGTATATTCCATCAGACGCAGCATCAATACTCGATCTCGTATGACCTGATATTCCATTATAGAAAGTTTGCACTATTAGCTAATTTGGTAAGATGTGGTGAGGACACTTCCTTAATAGATCCTTGTATCTTTCCCATGCTTCATAAAGAGATTCAAAGTCCATTTGTGTGAAAGACATGATGTCATGTCTCGGCCAAATCAGCACATGTAGTAATGGAGCCCGAGGGAAGCGAATGCAACCAACTCCTCGCCTTGTCCTGTAGGGTGAAAGGAATTAGTGTGAGTCTGATAGCATCTTCAGAAACTCCATTGAATCTGAAAGTGTCACAGATTTCCACAAAGTTGATTAAATGATCGTTTGGGTCGTCATTCGACATCCTTCTGAATTGCACATTATTCTGGATCATTTGAATCGTGTCTGGCTTAATTTCAAA
This sequence comes from Panax quinquefolius, assembly GCA_020205615.1. Lineage (NCBI taxonomy): Eukaryota > Viridiplantae > Streptophyta > Magnoliopsida > Apiales > Araliaceae > Panax > Panax quinquefolius. The sequence continues at coordinate 72,413,181 of CM035160.1, read as the reverse complement.
GGTGTTTGCTTGAATAGCTGGCCTTTGTATACTAGCTTGTATATCTGTGACATGCGGCATAACATGTTCCTGTAATGATTTTTGTATTTCTTCTACTATGGTATCTGGATTAAATGCAACCTGAACTCTTTCCCTTCTCAGTCTTCGAAAGGTTTTATCAACCTCAGGATCAAGAGTTATTAAATTTTGATTTTTTTTCATGGTGGTATACACAATCAAGAATACCTGAAAAACTGAGCGGAAGAACAAGTTTAAATTAAGATTGTCTTGAGTTAGTATTAATATTGAAAGATAATTAATATTAAGTCCCTGAAAACGATGCCAAAAACTTGTTGATCGATTTCGCAACCGATATAACACGCGCAAGTATACGCGGTCCACAAGTAATACAGTAATATGTTGAGTGTCAAACCCACAGGGAAATAATATTAAAACTATTCAAATACTAAAATTGTATCAATGTGATCTTAACCAAACAATTGATTCAAGATGGTTTGAATTAAATTAAAACAGTAAATGGCGAGCAAAGATTTATATCAAATAAGACAAGCTAATATTACAACTCTCGTAATGCTTCGTATAATCTCCTAACCTTCCCTTTTATCTAACAAATCAGTAGAATGGTCAACCGAGAATTCTATGTATGTGTAAGCCTCTTCCGATAGTCATATGAAATCCCCTAGCTAAATAAATCATTATATTCATATGGTGAAATAAGTTAGACTAGGAGTCATTAAGCTTTAATTCTTAATAGCTACCCAAAGCAAATAGATATATTCCTATTCTATTATGCAAGATATGATCTCAATCCATTAGGAATGGTCATAACAAGTGTTATCGTATTTAGGGTTAAGCATTAAAGTCCATTTTCCAATATCAAAATAATACTCATATTAATTACTTGGCTAAGCAATCAATAACTAAAGCATGAAATACAGTAGCCCATTCACACATGATTCATTATAATAAATAGGAGAGAAAGTCAATTAAACTAATCATTAGGTTACATTGTTGTGAAACCCCCAAAATAGGTATACACAACTCATTCTGAGTCGCCAAATACATGGTACATAATTTAAATACAAACTTAATTTATACAATACGACAAACGTAAACTGAGAGTTTTAACATGAATATTGTCTCGTAGACAATATCCAAACTCAAAAGAAGTCCTCATTACATTTATTATCACATTATTTCATAGAATAGTGATGACTACTATAGCCACTAGCTTGGACCATTACTCCGTTCCCCAGCTAGTCTCAGCTATATTCTCATTTTCTGAAGAGAACAATGAAAGCATAGGGTGAGCTCAACTAGCCCAGTAAAGAATATTATGACTAAGATAATGTAGAATAAATTATCGTTAGCCTTCAACAGTGTTAAACTGATAAAATACAATAGACAACAAGTTTAACTACAGCGGAACAAATAATCCATTAAAAGAGTCAAGTAGAGCATGATATCTACTATCTTCTATGATTTAAAAGTTCATCATCTATTTTATCGTTGTAACACAACTCAATAAATAATTCACATCACTGAATTATTCATGCACTACGAGCCAAAAGATATTCATTAGTATCACATCCATGAATTATTCATGCACTACGGGCCAAGGATATTTGTTATTATCACCAATGGTCATGATCATGCCAACAACTGTCCATCAATGCACTACGGGCCAATGAGGACTTTTATCACATCATTTGTAACATTACGTGTCATGATTATACCGATACATAAATCCTGGTCATAATCAAACCAATCAACAGTCCATCTATGCACTACGGGCTAAAGATGACTTTCATCATAATATAAGCATGAGGATGATGACAATGATGTAAGAATTCAATTAAGTGAAAGCAATGATAAATTTTAAAGATTTATAATTCAATTTATCCTGAGTTCAAGAATGTCCAAATTGTTAACATGATAACTGCTTTGTCGAGTAAAATTCAAGAATAATATTCATGTATCAAAAATAATTTGGACAGAAAAGAAATCAATTTTTGTCATGAAAGTACCCCGGATGAATAGTACCTGAGTGAATAGTACCCCATGAATAGTACCATATGTATGAATAGTATCTTATGAATAGTACTGTATGTATGAATGTATGTATGAATAGTACCTATGAATAGTACTCCAGCATTAAAAGATTAAAATTTAACAAGAATGTCTAGAAAAACATTCTAGTGGAATGATACTAAATGAAGCGCAAATTTTAAGTATATTCTACTAATTTCAAGGAGTATAGAAACAATACTTGTCAAATCAAGTGTAGAATTAGGAATATTGAACGAAATAATATTACTTACATACTACAGAGTATGGAAGAAAATATTATTTCTTACGAATACTGAACAAAATAATTTCCCTTACCTTAGTAGGAGAGTAATTCCGACTGGTATAGCGGAGATATTTTTGAAGAAAACTTGTACTGTTTTCTACACTCAAAGCTTTCTTAACTCAAAAGAAATACGCTCAATATTATAGAAGAAGAATTCTTTAATTCTGGTGTGATTTTCATTTCTAAACTAAGCATACTATTTATAGGAGAATGGCCGGATACTATTTAGGAAAATAATCACGCACGCACAGTAAAAAATATTCGGACGCAATTCATCAGCATATATTTGAGACAACCAATAAGAGAGTGCCCTCTTGAGGAGGTAATTGGAGTTTGGGAGATATGGACCAATGAGAGAGCGCCCTTATTAACAAGTTAGTGAATAGTAGCTGAATTAATTGAAAAGTTAGACAAAAATCTCATATTCCACCAATCAAAAGATTACCTTCTTTGAAGGTAATTGGCTATACGTAAAAATTATGCAACCTTTAAAAAAACTAAATGAACAAACACCAATTTAAAAGGATAATTGAACAAATAACTTCCACTCATCAATTATTATTCTTATCTTTAATCAACACGAACTTATTCATCATTAATATTATAACTCACAATATTAACAACCAAATCATTCTCAGAAAAGAGGGGGCTTTCCGATAAGGACTTCTCCTTATTGGTGCGCAATTAGGTGACCAAACCCCTTTCCTCGACAGAACTTTCTAAACCTTGTCAATAATGCAAATAATAATATGAATAACTTTGTCGTCTCAATTATTGATTTAATAATATAAAATATTGTGTAGCCACTGTTGGGTTTTCGGCACAAAAACGCAGCGGAAATTTAAAAATAATCAAAGCAATTCTGAAACCCAAAACAGGATCCAAGCTTGGCGAAATTAATTGATGGTTTAGATATTATACCGATTATGAAAAAGTTCTGAAATAGCTTCGAATCCTTTACGCAATCCAATTAGAACCACGTCTCTACGGTATCCACACGAACGCCGCACGAACCTTCGAACAATTCTGCAATAAGAGGGACTTGCGGTACTAGCCACCAAAGGAACGATTATGAAGCTATTTTCTCTCTAGTCTCTCTCTAAGAGCGGCTAGGGTTTTTCTATTATGATGTAACCCTAAGTAGCTGCTATATATCATATATATAGTAATTAAAAGGAATTAATCAAATCAAAACCTAATTTCATTAAATCTGAATTTATATATATATATATATATATATTTTAATTAAGTCTTACTTAATTAATATACATATATATACAAATTATCCTTTTAATTTAAATTCGTGATTTAAATAATATTAATCATATTAATATATTTAAATCCTTAAAATTTAAATTCGTTCCTTTTAAATTACGTTCTATGTGTGTGACCCTATAGGTTATTATTACGTTGGCAATAATTTTATGATTATAAAATTATAAACAGTGAGCGGCATCTAGTAATGCATCACTGCTACCCAAGAAATAATAAGATCGATGATTCGATGCAACCTTTTCGTGACCAATGTTTCAATATAATTTAATCATTTTAACCTTAATATCCTAGATTAAACTCGAGTCAAGGAATGTGTCATACTCTTCATAATTTAATCTAATTTTTTCTTGATCAATGAGTAGACTATATGAAACAAATCAATATTTGAGCATGGCCATGCATTTCATAGTCCTATTCAATCAAGAGGCCTATGGATATCACCCCTAATATATAGGATGGTTAAATTCCATCTAGATCACTCATATTCCTCACACGATTCATGATGTACCCAATAATCACCTTTATAGTCCACCCTATTAAAGGTGACATTTGATGATATCAAAGTACATAAATTCTCGTGTAGTAATATAGTGATTTCAGGTCGAAGGACCATTACATCATTGTCACTATGAGAATCGCTAATGACAATTTGCATAATGTTCCACGTAGAATTCTCATGGTGGTTCTGTCCAATACATCATTCTCTAACACATACCTATGCATTGAATTAATATCTCATATATTTATGACCAATGAGATTTGGTTATCAGTCAATCCACATACTAGTCTCAATGCGTCATTGTTGTCCTATCAACAATGGTATTTTCATTAAGGGACATTTAAGAGCAATGATACTAATTGTAATTATATAATCTCATGTTCAAGTCACATACTTGAAACTATATAAATTGTATCACTATTCTAAGGAATTTTATTATGTTAACATTTATATAACGCATTAAATAAAACCATAATAAAATCATTCATTTATTCAATCAGATATAATATCAAAATGTTAAGCAATTATATCAAATAATTAGCCTCTAGGGCATAAACTCTAACAGATTCTGTGATAATAATTGAATCAATAATGTGATATACTATGCAGCAATTACTGTGCAATAATTGAACAAAACTGAGTGACTTCTCACGTAAGCATCAATAATCAAAGATATTGTACATGTGTTACTGTGCAACCACGCGTATTACTGTACTTTTATCACCGGGTATCAACAGTTAACGGTAAAAATTTTGCCGTTATTTTTATAAAAAGTTATTTCTGTCGTTTTCCAACTCCGACAGTAATTTTGTTTTGGGGTCCACGAATGATTGTGATGTCGTACGAATATTTCCTGATAAAATGAATATTCCCCTACTAAACGAATATTTTATGACAACTTGCTTACTTTGAAAAATTTGTAAATATTACCCACAACTATAATATTATATCAAACACACATCATAATATTCAAAATAATATTTAGAGAAAATTAATCTTTATTCATAAAAGTTAGACTCTTACATCTTACACATCTCATTTCCAATTTCCTGCATCTCCACTTCTCTCTATTGAATGACTTAATTATAACTAAACCAAATTTTCTAATGAAAATTATCTTACCCAATCTTATTTTTTTTTTTTATTTATTTTATTATTATTATTATTATTATTATTATTATTATTATTATTATTATTAAGATATTAATATATTTATATATATAATATAATATAATATAATATAATATAATATAATATAATAACCAACCATATGACTTAATTATAAATTTTAAAATTATTCTTTTCGTAACCAACAATATGACTTAATTATAAGAATGTAGCAACAACATAATAATTCTAAAACAAGACCCATACTTGACACCAGGCAAGAGCCCTCACATCAAGGGGAATGACAGAGACATACCCACGTCTAGTAGGAACTAGGGGTGAGCATAATTTTTTGTTTTCCAAACCGGTCGATTTAGTACAAAAAAAAAATCGGTCTGATTTCAGTACAAAAAAAACCGGTATCGGTATCGGTATAGAGTTTTTATGTACTCCAATATATCGATTTTCAAAATTTTTTATTTTTTTATTAATAAATAATTAATAATTAATAATAATAAAATAATGATAATAATAATAATAATAATAATAATAATACAAATACAAATACAAATAAAAATAATAATTAAATAAATTTTTGGTATTTATTTGGTAAAAAGCTAAATCTTAATCGGTATATCGGTCCAATATACCGATCCAGCAGAGGTATCGATTCTGGGATTCGATAGTATACCTCTGATCCAATGCGTCTCTAGATTGTAAACGCCAAGATCTTCTGCCGCATCCCAATCACGTAGAAGCCACGATCTGCACGATCGAATGCAATAACACCAAAAGCTTCGGGTGGACCGTCGGGGATAGCTTCGAGCGTGAGAGTCGATCAAGACGTTAATTCTAAGGGTTAACAATGGAGGATCAAATGTCTAGTGCTAGAGAGATCAGAATTGTGTGTTGTGTGTATGTGTACCTTTTCTTGGAGATTTTCTTGCTAGGTTATACTCTCTTGCCTGGTTTACTATGCCACCAACTCTTATCTGACACAGCCCCCTACCTCTCCTTGATCTCAGCCGGATCCATGCAGGTTGTCACCTTTTTCTCCTACTGTACATGTAGCCGGCCGGATAAAATCCCATCCACATTAATGATCTGCAGACTTTTGGTCAACAGCCTTCCTTTTTCATCATTACAAGTCAAAGACTTAGATATTAAAAGATCTAATGGATCAACCCATTGACCCGGACCAATATTAAGGAGATATAATGTAAGGATTAGGCCCAATAACTTTAAGACCCAATAGTGGAGACCCAATGGACTAATTAAATAATTAAGCCCAATCCATAAGGTCCAATAGGAGAAATATCATGACCCAACATTGCCCCCTAGTTTTCTATCAAATAGGATATTTAATGGAAAACTATAAGTGGTCCATGACTTTATTGGGTTTGATAGGATTGAAATAAGCCCAAGATGAGACTTACCAAAGCCCAATCGATGGAAGACAAAAATAAAGAGGAAACTGAAAGGATGGGTTAAAACCGGAAATCCAACTGGAGGGCCCAATCTATTAAATGTTTAAAACTCAATCCGAACGCAACCTTTTGAATTCGTGATCATGATTATCAATTAAATGTGCCGCCCTCGAATACTGTGTAACCGTCAGTATAAAAGGTAAAGTTTACCAAATTTGACAGTTTTACCTGCCAATTTGAATTTCGGACCTTTGAGCTCTTTTTTTCTCTCCAAAATTTTTCTTTCCTTCTCTGCGAAATCTCATCGATGGCCTCCCAAGATTCTGAGCAAAGTTCACCTCTCTTAGTGACTCCGATCAGCGTCGTTCCTCCAAATCCAAGCCCCAACAAGGACGCCTCAAGTTCCAATCCGATCGCTGAAACTACCAGTAAGAATTCAGTAACGAAACCCCTTCCTAATCCTTCTGCATTCTATAGGAATAAGGAACCATATTTCCACGCCAATACACCCTCCATCATTTCTGAAACTGAGTTACGGAAGATCAAGGCTCGTTATCACATCCACGATACCCACTTGGTAAGAGCCCCAAATCAAGAGAAGATGTACCAATGTCCGAGACGGTTGGGAATGGTACATTGCAGTGACCCTACTCGAAAAGGGGGTTAGGTTTCCTCTTCATGTCTTTTTGGTTACCCTCCTAGGGTTTATTGGGGTAGGGTTTGCTCTACTGGTGCCAAACTCCTATATCCATATTTTGGCTTTTATTGCCTTTTGTCACAAATTAGAGTCGAACCCACTCTCGACTTTCTTTTTATCAGATACAAGATTGCCCAAACCAGGAAAAAGGGTTCAAAGTTTTGGTGACATACACAAGACCGAGTGAAAAGTTTGAGAGGCGGTCATTGATAAATACTCCCTCGAGAAGTAGAGGATGGCATGAGAGATGGTTTTTTGTTAAGGGACCAGAGATCGCCTCTTTACTGGATTGGTCGACTGATGAAAAGATTTCTGCAGACTTCGGAGATATTCCCGAAGAGCGTGTAGCCGAACTGATCGAACTTTTGAATAATTTCCCGAAGGAGGAATGGCAACACGGTCTTCTTTCCAAATAGGCATGGCTGTACGACCATAAACGTAAGTATCGAACTATTTTCGTGCATATTTATGTGAAACCCTTGATAATATTGGTTCTGATTTATCGTTGCACAATCTTTGCAGTGTCCTTGGTTAAACCAACCCCTTCAGAGGTGAAAGAGTTTGAAGATTTTTTGGCTGGGAAGGTTACAGATGCAGATGAAGAGCTTCCCCCAAGAGAATCTCCTCAGGCTAATCCCCTCACAATAGAAATGCCCATCGTCAATCCTCAGATTAATGAACCACAAGCTGACGAGCCCATTATTCCTGAAGAACCCCTCAAACTCCGACGAAGGAAAAGAGCCGCTAAGAGATCTAAATCCATCCGCCGAGATACAGATCCTGAGATAGAGCCAGAAACAAATCTAGAAGCAAACCCCGAAACAAACCCCAAAACAAACCCTTCATCCAATCCCGCTTCTGTACCTCCTGAATCTGCCCCAATCAAGAGAAGTCTGTTTGACATACCTTCACACGAACGGGCGAAAGTCCTTCGTGTCAAAAAGTTGAGGACAAAGATTACTCCCTTGACGGTGGAGGAGCTTCGAGTTCCCCCATCTTCAACTAACAATCCCCCAAGAATCCCGGGGAAGCTCTGGCTATTTAGATGATGGCGGCCGATCGAATCCATTCCTTCGCTCTCTCAGAGAGAAAACAACCGTCGATATTCACCGGGCTCATCATCCATTCCTTCATAGGTTCGCTGAACCTAATCTGCCGATCACCTTCCCCGGAAAACATATATATGGATCCATCCCCAACTCGTGATCAATCCATGCCTTCTTCTTAAAGGCAATCAACTTCTGAATTTCAACGTGATGCTATGGCCTCTCCAACTATGTGGCCTCAGTTTAACGCCAACTTCCCCTTTCGACTGTTTGATGCTTTCGTCCTTGAGACTGATGACCATCGATTCGGTAACAGTTCGAACATGGATCTGCTTAAGGAAGGCATGAGCTATCTGGCGAAGGTAAATGATTTTCTCTTTAATTTCCGTGTTTATCTTTATACTTAGATATTTGAAACCGATCAAATAATGCTGAATCATGTGTAGGCGAATGCTATATTCGGACGTCTGGGTCCAAAGTCTACTAAAGCTGAAGCCGAAGAAGAGGTAATAAGAAAGGAGAACGCCATCCTGAAGTCGGCTTTGGCTCGGGAATGAACTCAACACGAAGGCGTTCTTCAAACTAATGAAGGTCTTCGAAATGAGTTGGCTCAGACTAAGGAAGAGGTGAAAACGTCTAAGGAAGAATTAAAGTTATCCAAGGCCAACCACGACGAGGTTGTCAAGATGAATGCTGACTTAGTTCAACGGAGTGAACTGAGGATGGAGAAAGTTAAGGAGTTGAAGGCCAGCAACAAGATTTTAGCCAAATCGATTGAAAAGCTGGAGTTACAAGAGACTCGTCATCTGCATAGGCGTCAGAAGCTCGAAAAAGAAATCAGGGAACTCTGAGCTCTTCGAGATCTGGGACCCCCCCTTAACCGATGATCTCCGCAAGCAAATATGCGAAGAGTATCGGAAGTCAGATGAGATCAGTGGGGAAATTATGAAGATCCATTCTGAAAGCTATGAGCTCTGTCGAAGTCGCGGTAAGGAGAAGTTGATTGCAGTTAACGTGGATCCGTCACTGCTCGACTCGTCAGATGGAGAGGATGATGCCTGATGATGTTGTTTGCTTCATTCTGATTTTTCAAAATTTATGTGAAAATGATCATGTCTTTTGGGGGTATTTTTAAGAACTTTATCGGAAAATTTTAATTTTATGTAATAGTTTAGTATTATGGTTGGATGAACGAATCTTCAAATTTATTTATCATGGCTTCTGTTTTGATTCGTTTCTTGTCAATAATTCAGCATTAAATAGACTTGCATAAACTTAACTTAGGCTGTGAATCAGATAAGGCATATAATAGTTAAGTTGAGAAATGAAATGAACTGAACTCAATGAGCTGAACTGAATGAACCGAACTCAACACTTGAACAAAATAAAGTAATGTATACTTATCATTTCTGAAGTGCGAGGCAGGTTGTGTATAAGGTCAATTCAGCTGATCCTCCTTGCACCATCAAGATCTTGTTTACCGTTCGGGGTAGAACAAGTATATAAGGACATTTGTTTACCACTCGGGGTAGAACAATTTTATAAGGGTCATGGAATTTGTCTACCACACGGGGTAACAAATTCATAAGGACACTCCTGACAATAAGGTTGCCATCGAATGGTCAGCAAGTCCGACCATACCTCCTTACTTTAGTGTCTTTTGTTTACCACTCGCGGTAAATCAAAATTAAAAAGGACCATGGAATTTGTCTACCACGCAGGGTATAACAAAACCATAAGGACACTCCTGCCGAAGAGGCTACCATCAAATGGTCAGCGAGTCCACCCCGTCCTCCTTACTTCGGTGCCTATTGATTTACCGCCCTCGGTAAAAGCAATATAAAAAGGATCATAGGATTTGCCTACCACACAGGGCAACAAATAAATAGGCTACCATCGAATGGCCAGCGAGTCCGACCATACCTTCTTACACCATTGTGAACTTAGTACAAATAGGAAGAAGATCAGTTGTGAAAAGGTGAATTTTTATTGATGTTGAACAATCATATACAGACTTCCGGTAAACTGACTCGATCTCTACTGGAAATATTTCTGAAGTCTTCCAGCATGCCAAGTGTTCTTGATCTTGGACCCATCTAATGCCTTTAATCGATAAGTCCCTGGCTTTGGTACGTCGACCACCTCATACGGCCCTTCCCAGTTCGGCATCAGCTTTCCCGTGTTCTGAGGCGTAGATGCTTCAGCTTCTCTGAGAACGAAGTCTCCTACTTCAAATCTGCGAAGCTTGACTCCCTTGTTGTAATGTTTAGCTACTCTTCGTTGGTAGGCTGCCAACTTGACCAAAGCCACTTCTCTGACTTCTTCTAACAGATCCAAGTTGGCCTTCAGCCATTCGTCGTTGTAGATCTCTTTGAATTGACTGACCCAAAGACTTGGAGATCCAATTTCGACTGGGACTAAGGCATTAGTGCCATAGGCCAGTTGAAAAGGTGAATCCCCGGTGGTAGTCCTCGGTGTGGTCCGATAAGCCCATAGTACACTGAGCAGCTCCTCTGGCCATCTTCCTTTAGCTTCCGTCCGATCTCGTGCTTGATCCGATTCGGTGTTGTTCATTTATCACCTCAACTTGCCCGTTTGACTGTGGATGAGCCATTGAAGTCTTTCTGTGCTGAACCCCCAACTCTTTCAGAAATCCTTTAAATTTTGATCCCACAAACTGGCGTCCGTTGTCTGATATCACCACTTTAGGGATCCTGAATCGAAACACTATGGATTCTTTCATGAACTTCTAACACTCTTGTTCCGTTATCAACTGAAGTGGCTTCGCCTCTACCCATTTGGTCATGTAATCAATAGAAACTATGACAAAGCTGACTTGACCTTTAGCTTTAGGCAATGGACCCAATATATCAACCCCCCAGACAGCAAAGGGTATAGGAGATAAAATCGAGTATAGCTCTTACGGTGGTGATGATGGGATCGAATTTATTGGTGACATTTGTCACACTTCTTCACATACTCTGTAGCTTCCTTGAAAATTGTAGGCCAATAGTATCCCTGTCGAAGTACTTTATAAGCCAAAGACTTGGCGACCATATGATCCGCAAATACCCTCGTGAACCTCCAGAAGAGCATACTCGGCCTCGGATGGAACCGGACATTTCAACAATGGTGAGGAAAATGCCAATCGATAAAGATCCCCATCAATAAGAACGAAATTGGCACTCTTGTATTTGATCTTCTTTACAACATCGATCCAGAAGGAAGGGACGCCATCGCCGGATAGTCGATGTGAGGAGTCGTCAACAATTAGACCTCTCGATGCACATCACCGCTTCGATGCTAGATACTACTCACTGCTAAAACCTCCAAATAGGCGACCTATTGAAAACAAGCGCATCCGTAGTGGCCAATTTTGACAACGCATCAAGCAATGGAATTGTCGTCTACGTTCTATGCCTACGAAATTCATAAGAGGCGAAATCTTTGAAGTCGATCCTTCAACTCTGCCGGATACTTGATCATCCTCGTTCCACGAGCCATAATCTCCGATAATTGCTTGGCGACCGGTTGAGAGTCTTTGTAGATGGTTAAACACGTATACTAGACTTTTGTCAATCGGACTCCGCCAACACTTTGCTTCATATTCGGCCTCGTTGTTCGTTGCTCACGAACCCAAATCGGATGGCTCTTTGCACCTTGAATCATACGGACTTGTCAAAATAATCCCTGCTCCACTGACATCCGCGGTAGAAGATCCATCTGCATACAGCGTCCATGAATTCTGATTATGTTGAAGAACTACTACTGTTCAATCGGATGTCTCAGCTTCTGGCAGCTCAGCATCTGCTTCGGAGAACGAACATTCTATCATGAAATCGGCTAAGGCTTGACCTTTAATTGCAGTTCGGGGATGATATTCAATAAAAAATTGGGATAATTCCATAGCCCATGCTACTAATCTCCCCGAGACTTCTGGTTTGCTCATCACCTTCTTCAATGGTTGATCTGTGTAGACGACCAGGAGCCGACCTTGAAAATATTGCCGAAGCTTTCGACTAGCAATTATTAAAGCAAAGTCAAATTTTTCTATATTGGTGTACCTGGTTTCAGCATCTCTTAGGACATAGCTGACATAATAGACGGATCTTTGCTTCCCATCGACTTCCAGAACCAATCTTGCTCAATTTGCCGATGAACTAGGTATCAGGATATAAATACAAAGTCTCAGCTGGGGCAGGTTTCATCAATAAAGGAGCCGAAGACATATATGTCTTTATGCCTTGGAAGGCGTCTTCACACTCTGAAGTCCACTGGAATGTCTTCGCATTCTTTGGTCCCTTCAGTGTGTCGAAGAACGGTAAGCATCTCTCTGCGAATTTTGACATGAATCTCCTCAAAGCTGCAATCCGACCAGTCAGACGTTGAACATCTTTGAACGACTGAGGAGTCTTCATGTCTAGAATGGCCTGGATCTTTTCCGGATTGGCCTCAATGCCTCTTTGGTGACCGGTAGCCCGAAACTTCCTGCGCAGGGCAGAAGGTACACTTTGTAGGATTGAGCCTCAATTTGTGATGGCGAACTGTTTGAAAGCATTCCTCCAGATCATCCAAATGTTTCTGAACCATCGTGCTCTTTACGATCATGTCATCCACGTACACCTCCATGTTCTTTCCCAGGTATACGGAAGACAAAGTTCATCATCCTCACGATAGGTGGCTCCGGCATTTATCGGTAGAGAAGGTCATCTTCTATATAGCGTACACCGATCGGTATGTGATGAATCTTTGTCTTTGGGATATCCTCCTTGCACATAGAAATTTGATGATAACACGAAAAAGCATCCATAAAAGCTTAGTAGTGCATACCGAAGTCGCATCAATAAGTTGGTCGATATGGGGTAAAGGATAGAAGTCCTTTGGGCATGCTTTGTTCAAGTCTATGTAGTAAATCATGAGACTCTCCATTTCCCATTCGACCACGTACAAGACTACATTCGCCATCCACTCCGGATAGTCCATCTCAAAGATGAAGTCGGTGACTATCGACAGCGATCTCCTCATCAATGATTCTTTGGCGTTGGTGCAAAGATCCGCCTTTTCGCCGGAAGCGGCTTCTTTGATGGATCCACATCCGGTGATGCTCGGCAATCTTTCGACTAATCCCGGGCATGTCACTGTGGCTCCCATCTAAAGATGTCGCATAGCGGCGGAGAAGTTCCATAAGATTTGTCCAGGAGAGGTTTAAAATGAACCAAACCAATCTTCATTGTTTTGTCTTTCTTTCGAGGACCAACTCGATCTCCTCTGTCTCTCAGTAGGAATAACCCAATGGCTCAGAAGCGCTTTCGATAAAGGGCTCGATCTCAATCGCCATGGTTTGCTTTCGCCTTCTTGACCCCTACTCCGAGGAAATGATGAAGCATTAGATAACATCGTCGGGCAGATCCAAATCCTCGCTACCTCTCCCACTCCGTATGCCGTAGGGAATTTGATTTTAAAATGAGGGATGGAAGTCTTTGCTTGGAGACAAGTCGAGTAGGTCTTCCAGGTATGGCGTTGTAAGCGAGAAATCTACATGCACAACATAAATTTTACATGTTATTTCTACATTGTGGAAGCGAGTCTAGAAGATGACCGTAGCTTTCGATAGTTCACCGCCACTCGGTAGGATCGTTCTTTGAAGCCGTATAGGGGAGCCTCTTGCTGACCTCCATTTTTTCGCCCATCAAGATGCATCCCTCGATAGGCGTGGGCATACTGAGAATATCCATGAAGACCCCGTTATCTATCATCATACGTTTCACATCTACCGAACCCACTTGTGCAGTGATCACTAGTGCTCCTTCATGGGGTTCGATGGGTTCTGAAGGGTAATCTGCATCGGTGAAGGATATAACAGTTCTGAAGCGATGCATCGATCTTGAGGAACACACGCCACGGACATCACTGAATTTAGATATCCCCTTCTCTTCTTTCCTACCAACTTCTCTGCTGTCCCCCCGGTTATTACATCAACAACGTGCCTTGGTGGCTGATTTGGAGGAGGTTGTACGGGGGGAGCTATTTGAACTGTCTGAAGCAGTGCAGTCTACGTTAAATTTGGTCTCTTACGGCCACGTATTGGACCGACACCACTTTAACCTTCTTCTCCACAAAATCTTTCAAATTACAGCACTCGTTAGTATCGTGACCCGTAGCTTGATGATAGCCACAATATTTCCAAGTATTGCCTTGTCCTGGCTTGAAGTTATCACGAGGTGGTTCGAAGAACAACTCGCCCCTGATCTGATCTAAAATTACTGACCTTTCCGTATTCAGCTTGGTGTAGACCTTATTCACCTTCGGGGCAAAAACAGGTGGGCGATTATTTACTTGTCGCCATGTGTTATTGTACTTCTTCGAGCTGCCCTCCGACCGATCATTATACCCCCCCACCTTCTTATGATCGCTCTCGGTCTTGAGATGTCGGCCTCCTGTTCGGTCCGAGGAAGGTCGTTTAAGGCTATTCATGGCCTCCTCCACCACGATATAGCCTTCTGCCTTATCGAAGGCTTCTGCCAAACTCTTCGGATGGTGAAACATCAGCTTCTTCACCAACTTTTCAAACTTTACCAAATCCAACCCGTTCTGAAATAAACCTAAAGACTGCAGATCGTTGAGGTTCGACACCTGGCCGACTGCTTCCCTGAACCTCTTCACGTACTGACCCAAAGACTCATCGGTGAATTGTCTGACCTGTGCTAGTGAACCTGTGGGCTTCCCTCTTCTTCGGTTGCTCCCGAAACGGGCATGGAATTTGTCATACTTTATTTCGGACCTTTGAATCTGCGGTAGAAGTCCCCATCCATCGCATCTTGCATCCTTTCTTAACGTTGTAACTAACGTATGGCATTTAGCAACATCGGTAAAATCATAATAGTCCATC